>JASUUJ010000157.1:0-113721 GCA_030449895.1 Citrus mangshanensis
GTTACGTATTGCCCGAGTCCGATTGGACGGTCGGCCGCCTCACCTCTGCCATAGCCCACCCGCTTTTGTGGCCTTTTCCTGGACGTGGCCCTGGCGCCTGGCCTTCGGGCGGTTATTTTTGGGCGCCTGTGCTCGCGTTTATTTTTGGTACACGGAGGGCGCTGGCAAAGTCTCGCCCCATTCCGAGCCCGGCGGGACGAAGTGGGCCAGCCACTCCCCAAGGTTATAGCCCACCCATTTTTTGGTCATTTTTGCGGCGATAAATTTGGGGACGGACCAGAGTTTATTTTCTTGGGTGCGGTGTGCCCACGGTTATTTTTGGTACACGGAGAGGGCGGCCGCAAAGTTCGCCCATTCCGAGTCCGTTTGACGGTTGGCCAGCCCCTCCCCAAGGCTATAGCCCTCCTGCTTTTATGGGCATTTTTGCGGCGGACGAATCCAGACGGGACCTTCTGGGCTTATTTTCTGGATGCTATGCCCGCGGCCTATTTTTGGTACATGGAGGGTGCCTCGCAAAGTCTCACTGCATTCCTTCCGAGTCCGGCGGATTTGAAGCACAGCCCTCCCCAAGGCTATAGCCTCCTGCTGCATGGGGCATTTTCATGCGGACGAACTTGGGGACTGACCTCTGGGTTTATGTTTGGGCGCGGCGTGCCCAAGGGCCTTATTTCTTTTGGGCACACTGAGGGCGCTCTTTGTGTCTCGTCCCATTCCGAGTCCGGCGGATTTAGTGGGGCCAGGCCTCCCCAAGGCTATAGCCCACCCGCTGGGGCATTTCAAGGGCTGACTAACTTGGGGATGGACCTTCAAGCTTATTTTTGGCGCGGCTGTGCCCAAGGGTCTATTTTTGGCACACGGAGGGCGCTCGCAAAGTCTCGGCCCCATTCCCGAGTCCAAGGATTTGCAGCGAAGCCCCTCCCCGCGAAGGCTATAGCCCACCCGCTTTTTTCGGGGCATTTTTGCGCGGACGAATTCTTCAGGACGGACCTTCGGGGCTTATTTTATAAGCAGTTTGTTGTGCCCGCGGGCCTATTTTTGGCACACGGAGGGCGCCGCAGTCTCGCCCACATGAGTCCGCGGACGAGCCACAGCCTGTCCCTCCCAAGGCTATAGCCCACCCGCTTTTTTGGGCATTTTTACGGCGGGATGAACTTGGGGACGGGACCTTCGGGGCTTATTTTCGTGCTGCTGTGCCCGCTGCCTATTTTTGGTACACGGTGGGCGCCGCAAAGTCTCTTCGCCCCATTCCGAGTCCGCCATGGACGAAGTTGGCCAGCTCCTCCCAAGCTGCAGCCCTCCACCCGCTTTTTGGGCATTTGCTAAGTGACGAACTTGGGGACGGACCTTCGGGGCTTATTTTTGCGCGGCTGTGCTCATGTGGCTCATTTTTAAGGCACACACGGAGGGCGCGCAAAGTCTCTGCCCCATTCCGAGTCCGGCGACCCAGTGGGCCAGCCCTCCCTAAGGCTATAGCCCACCCGCTTGGGCATTTTACGGCGGATGAACTTGGGGACGGGACCTTCGGGCTTATTTTTCGGTGCTGCTGTGCCCGCGCGGCTCTATTTTTGGTACACGGAGGTGCCTGCAGTCTCGCCCCATTACGAGTCCGGCGGACGAGCACAGCCTGGCCCTCCCAAGGCTATAGCCCACCCGCTTTTTGGGCACTTTTCCGGCGGACGAACTTGGGGACGGGACCTTCGGGGCTTATTTGGGCGCGACTGTGCCTCCACGGCTCATTTTTTTTTGCACATGAGGTCATGCAGTAAAGTTCGCCGCCACTCCGAGTCCGACGGTTAGCCCACTTCTACTAAGGCTATAGCCCACCCGCTTTTGTGGCCTTTTCCGCTGGACGAACTTGGCACCCTGGCCTCGGGCGGTTATTTTTGGACGCGCCCTGTGGCCTGGGCGTCTATTTATGGCATTGACCAGGAGGCCGCCGCAGTTCGCACTATCTCGGAGTCCGCGATTTATTTACAGCTCCCACCCCCTCTAAGGCGGCAATCCTACCCGCGATGTGGCCTTTTTCCCATTTGACGAACTTGGTGCGCCGGCTCTTCGGGCAGTTATTTTTATGCTGCTGTGCTTTGCGGCCTATTTTTGACATTAACATGGAGGCCGCCGCAGTTTCTCTTCGCGCCATTCCGAGTAATGGCGGGAGGAAGTTGGCCAGCCCCACCCCCAAGGCTATAGCCCACCCGTTTTGTGGCCTTTTTCCGCTGGACGAACTTGGCGCCCCGCCTTCGGCGGTATTTTTGGTCAGCTGCCTGTACCCGTGGGCTATTTTTGGTACACGGAGGCCGCCGCACTCGTATATTCGAAAGTCCGGGGCGGACGATGTTGGCCAGCCCTCACCCACCAAGGCTAGAATCCCACCCGCTTTGTGCCTTTTTCCGCTGGACGAACTCCTGGCGCCCGGCCATCGGGCGGTTATTTTTGGGCGGCGGCGGCACCTGTGGCCTATTTTTGGCACACGGAGGCTGATCGCAGTCTCGCCTCGCCCGGAACCGAATGGACGAAGGTCGGCCGCCCCACCCTGGCTATAGCCCACCCGCTTTTAGTGGCCTTTTTCCGCTGGATTTAATCTGCATCGCCGGCCTCTCTGCAAGCAGTTATTTTTGGGCGCCTGTGCTCACAAGCGTATTTTTGGTACACTTGAGGGCGCTGGCAAAGTCTCGCCCCATTCCGAAGTTCGGGGATCGTGGGCCAGCCACTCCCCAAGGTTATAGCCTCACCCATTTTTTGGTCATGGCTTTTATGGCGGCGACAAACTTGGGGACGGACCTTAGGGCTTATTTTGCGCGTGTCTCACGCTTATTTTTGGCACACGGAGGGCGGTCGCAGTTCGCCCCATTCCGAGTCCGGGCGGACGGTTGGCCAGCCCCTCCCCTGGGCTATAGCCCTCCCTCTGCTTTTTTATGCTGGCATTTTTGCGCGGACGAACTTGGGGGACGGGACCTTCGGGGCTTATTTTCGCGCGGCTACGTGCCTCGCGCTCATTTTTTGGCACATGGAGGTGCTCCAAAGTCTCACCGCATTCCGAGTCCGGCGGATTGTTGGCTGTGCCCTCCCCAAGGCTATAGCCCTCCTGCTGTGGATGGGCATTTTCGCGGCGGACGAACTTGGGACGCACCTTCGGGGTTTATGTTTGGGCGCCAAGCCAGCTCAAGGTCTATTTTTGGCACACGGAGGGCGCTCGCAAAGTCTCGCCCCATTCCGAAGTCCGCTCACACGATTTAAGTGGCCAGGCCCTCCCCAAGGCTATAGCCCCACCCGCTTTTGGGCATTTTCAAGACGGCGGATCAACTTGGGGACGGACTGGGGTTTATTTACACAGCCTGGGCGGCCTATTTTTGGGTACACGGAGGGCGCCGCAGTCTCTGCCCCATTCCGAGTCCGCGGACGAAGTGGGCCAGCCCTCCTCGCAAGGCCATAGCCCCACCCGCTTTTTGGGCATTTTTGCGGCGGACGAATCTCAGGACGGACCTTCGCTTATTTTTGCATGTGCTCCTGGGTGGCTCATTTTGGCACACGGAGGGCGCTGCAAAGTCTCGCCCCATTACGAGTCCGGCTGGACGAGCTTTGTTAAGTGCCAGCCTGGGCCCTCCTCCAAGGCTATAGCCCACCCGCTTTTTGGGCATTTTTACGCATGGATGAATCCTGGGGACGGACCTTCAAATATTTTTTCGTGCTGCTGTGCTCTGCCTATTTTTGTACACGGTGGCGCCGTAAAGTCTCGCCCCATTCCGAGTCCGCGACGAGCACAGCCCCTCCCCCAAGGCTATAGCCCACCCGCTTGGGCATTTTGCACGGACGAATCTTGGGGACGGACCTGGGCTTATTTTGGGCGCGGCTGTGCCTGTGGGCTTCCATTTTTGCACACGGAGGGCGCCAAGAAAGTCTCGCCCCATTCGAGTCCGACGATTTAAGTTGGGCCAGCCAGCTCCTCCCCAAGGCTATAGCCCACCCGCTTCGGCATTTTTGGGCGGACGAACTTCCGGACGGGACCTTCGGGGCTTATTTTTGGGCGCGGTTATGTCCTGGCGGGCCTCGGTTTTTATTGTTACACGAGGGCGCTTAAAGTCTCGCCTATTACGAGTCCGCGGACGATTTTAGTTGGCCAGCCCGCTCCCTCCCAAGGCTATAGCCCACCCGCTGGGGTATTTTTACGCCGGACGAACTTGGGGACGGACTCTGGGGCTGATTTTTCGGTGCTGCTGTGCCTGCTGCCTATTTTTGGTACACGGGCGTCGCAAAGTCTCTTCATTTCTATTCCGAGTCCGGCGGACGGTTGGCTGAGCCCCTCCCCAAGGCTATAGCCCACCCATTTTTGGGCATTTTTTGCGGACGAACTTGGGGACGTGGACCTTCGGCTTATTTTTAAGGGCGCAATTGTACACGCGCCTATTTTTGGCACATGGACGGCGCTCAGTGTCGCCCCATTCCGAGTCCTACGAAAGGCCAGCCCTCCCCTGCTATAGCCTCCCATTTTTCGGGGCATTTTTGGTGGCGACGAACTTGGGGACGGACCTTCGGGGTTTATTTTTGCGGCGCTGTGCCCGCTGCCTATTTTTTGGCACACGGAGGGCACTCGCAGTCTCGCCCCATTCCGAGTCCGGCGATTTAGCTGGCCAGCCCTCCCCTGCCAAGGCTATAGCCACCCGTTTTTTGGGCATTTTTGCAGCCGACGAACTTGGGGACGGGACCTTTCGGGGGCTTATTTTTGGTGCATGGCTGTGCCCACGCCTATTTTTGGCACACGGAGGCCGGGTCGTAAAGTCTCGTCTCCCATTCCGAGTCCGGGGCGGACGACCACAGCCCCTCCCCTCAAGGCTATAGCCCACCCAGTGCTTTTTTGCATTTTTACAAGGGCGGATGAACTTGGGAACGGGACCTTCGGGGCTTATTTTTGGGCGCGCTGTGACCGGAGCCTATTATTGGTACACGAATGGCGCTTGCAAAGTTCGCCATTCCGAGTCCGCGGATTTGTTGGCCAGCCCTCCCCAATGCTATAGCCCACCCATGCTGGGCATTTTTTGCCACGAAACTTGGGGACGGGACTTCGGGGCTTATTTTTGGGTGCGGCTGTGCCCGCGTCTATTTTTGGTACACGGAGGGCGCCGCAAAGTCTCGCCCCATTCCGAGTCCGCGATTTACGGCCAGCCCTCCCTAAGGCTATAGCCCACCCGTTGGGCATTTTTGCGGACGAATCTCAGGACGGGACCTTCGGGGCTTATTTTTGCGCTTGTGCCTGGGTGGGGCCTATTTTTGGCACACGGAGGGCGCCGCAAAGTCTCGCCCCATTATGAGTCCGCGGACGTTGCCAGCCCGCCTCCCAAGGCTATAGGCCACCCGCTTGGGCATTTTTACGGCGGATGAACTTGGGACGGACCTTCGGGGCTTATTTTTCGGTGCTGCTGTGCCCGCGCCTATTTTTGGTAATACGGTGGGCGCCGCAAAGTCTCGCCCCATTCCGAGTCCGCGGATTTGCTGGCTAGCCCTCCCCCCAAGACTATAGCCCACCCATTTTTCGCATTTTTTACAAGGGATTTAACTTGGGGACGGGACCTTCGGGGCTTATTTGGGCGACATTGCCTCGTGGCCTATTTTTGGTACACGGAGGGCTCTTTGCAAAGTCTCGCCCCATTCCGAGTCCGGCGGATTTAGTGGGCTAGCCCCCCTTTAAGCCCCAAGGCTATAGCCCACCCGCTTGGGCATTTTGCAAGGACGAACTTGGGGACGGGACTCTGGGGCTTATTTTTGGGCGCGGCTGTGCCACTGCGGTCTATTTGGCACACGGAGGGTGCTCGCAGTCTCGCCCCATTCCGAGTCCGCGGACGAAGGGCCAGCCCGGCTCCCCAAGGCTATAGCCCACCCGCTGGGCATTTTTAATGCGGACGAACTTGGGGACGGGACCTGGGCTTATTTTTGGGTGCGGCTGTGCCCAAGGCCTATTTTTGGCACACGGAGGGCGATCGCAGAAATTCTCGCCCATTCCGAGTCCGGGTGATTAGTTGGCCAGCCCTCCCCTAAGGCTATAGCCCACCCATTTTGGGGCATTTTTGCGGACGAACTTGGGGACGTGGACCTCGGGCTTATTTTTGGGCGCGGCTGTTCCCGCGCCTATTTTTGCCATACGGAGGGTGCTCGCAAGTCTCGCCCCATTACGAGTCCGCGGACGAAGTTGGCCAGCCCTCCCCCAATGCTATAGCCCACCCGCTTTTTGGGCATTTTTGCGCTGACGAACTTGGGGACGGACCTTCGGGGCTTATTTTGGGTGCGGCTGTGCCCGCTGCCTATTTTTGGCACACGGAGGGCGCTGCAGTTCGCCTCATCTCCGAGTCCGCGGACGGCGGGCCAGCCCCTCCCCAAGGCTATAGCCCACCCGCTTTTGGGCATTTTTGGGCGGGACGAACTTGGGACGGACCTTCGGGGCTTATTTACGTTGTGCCGCCCTGCGGGGCCTATTTTTGGCACACGGAGGGCGCCGCAAAGTCTCGCCCCATTACGAGTCCGCGGACGGCCAGCCCGCCTCCCAAGGCTATAGCCCACCCGCTTTTTGGACATTTTTGCGGCGGATGAACTGGGGGATCGGACCTTCGGGGCTTATTTTTCGGTGCTGCTGTGCCCGCGTCTATTTTTACACGGTGGGCGCCGCAGTCTCGCCCCATCTGAGTCCCGACGGATATGGCCAGCCCTCCCCAAGACTATAGCCCACCCATTTTTTGGGCATTTTTCATGGACGAACTTGGGGACGGGACCTTCGAGGCTTATTTTTGGGCGCGGTTGTGCCCGTGGGGCCTATTTTTGGTACACGGAGGGCTTCCTCGGGAAAGTCTCGCCCATTCCAAGTCTCATGGGACGTGGGCCAGCCCTCCCCGCAAGGCTATAGCCCACCCGCTTTTTTGTGCATTTTATGGCGGACGAACTTGGGGACGGGACTTTCGGGGCTTTATTTTTGGTGCGGCTGTGCCCGCGCTATTTTTGGCACACGGAGGGTGCTCTGCAACGCCTCGCCCCATTCCGAGTCCGCGGATTTGTTGGCCAGGCCCGGTCCCCTGCTATAGCCCACCCGCTTTTGGGCATTTACGGGGCGACGAACTTGGGGACGTGGACTGAAAGTTATTTTTTGGGCGCGGCTGTTCCCGCGCCTATTTTTGCTACACGGAGGGCGCCGCAGTCTCGCCATCCGAGTCCGCGGACGGCGGGCCAGCCCCTCCCCAAGGCTATAGCCCACCCGCTTTTTTGGGCATTTTTGACGAACTTGGGGACGGGACCTTCGGGGCTTATTTTGGGTGCGGCTGTGCCTGCAGGCTGGCTCATTTTTGGCACACGGAGGGCACGCAGTCTCGCCCCATTCCGAGTCCGGGCGGACGAAGTTGGCCAGCCCTCCCCCAAGGCTATAGCCCACCCATTTTTGGGCATTTTTGGCGCGGACGAACTTGGGGACGGACCTTCGGGGCTTATTTTTGGGCGCTGGCTGTTCCCGCGCCTATTTTTGCCACACGGAGGGCGCCAAAGTCTCGCCCCCATTCCGAGTCCGCGGACGGCGGCCAGCCCTCCCCAAGGCTATAGCCCACCCGCTTTTTGGGCATTTTTGCGGCGGACGAACTTGGGGACGGGACCTTCGGGGCTTATGTTTGGGCGCCAAACTGGGTTGTGTCCGTGGCTCATTTTTGGTACACGGTGGCCGCAGTCTTCGCCCATTCCGAGTCCGGCGGACTTGAAGCACAGCCCTCCCCAAGGCTATAGCCCACCCGCTTTTGGGCATTTTTTGCAAGTATGGACGAACTCTTTGGGACGGGACCTCTGGGCTTATTTTTGGGCGCTGGCCAAGCCCGCAGCCTATTTTTGGCACACGGAGGGCACTGAAAGTCTCGCCTCATTCCGAGTCCGCGGATTTGTGCGCCAGCCCTCCCCCAAGGCTATAGCCCACCCGCTGGGCATTTTTTCGCGGACGAACTTGGGGACGGGACCTCTGGGACTTATTTTGGGCGCGGCTGTGACCGCCTATTTTTGGCACACGGAGGCCGTCGCAAAGTCTCGCCTCATTCCGAGTCCGCGGACGAAAGTTGGCCAGCCCTCCCCCAATGCTATAGCCCACCCGCTTTTGGGCATTTTTGCGTATGCGGACGAACTTGGGGACTGGACCTTCGGGGCTTATTTTTCGGGCGCGGCTGTACCCGCCTATTTTTGCAAGCACGGAGGGTGCTTCGCAAAGTCTCGCCCCATTCCGAAGTCCGGCGGATCTAGTGGGGCCAGCCCTCCCCACAAGGCTATAGCCCACCCGCTTTTGACATTTTTGCGGCGGATGAACTTGGGGACGGACCTTCGGGGCTTATTTTTGGGTGCGTTGTGGCTGTGGGTCAGGCCTATTTTTGGTACACGGAGGCCGCAAAGTCTCACCTCATTCCGATTCCGCGGACGAAGAGGGCCAGCCCATCTTCAAGGCTATAGCCCACCCGCTTGGGCATTTTTTGCGCGGACGAACTTGGGGACGGACCTTCTGGGGCTTATTTTTAAGCGCTACAGGCTCCGCGGTCTCCATATTTTTGCACACGGAGCGCTCGGAAAGACTCCGCCCTATTCCGAGTCCGCGGGACGGCTTGGCCAGCCCTCCCAAGGCTATAGCCCACCCGCTTTTTTGGGCATTTTTCCGCTGGACGAACTTGGGGACGTGACCTTGGGGGCTTATTTTTGCACGGCTGTGCCTACGGCCTATTTTTGGCACACTACGGAGGGTATTCAGAAGTCTCGGGTCCCCATTCCGAGTCCGCGGATGATCACAGCCCGCCCCTGGCTATAGCCCACCCGCTGGGGCATTTCAAGGGCGGACGAACTTGGGACGGACCTTCGGGGCTTATTTTTGGCACGGCTGTGACCGCAGCCCTATTGGTATTGGTGGCACGAATGGCGCCGCAAAGTCTCGCCTCATTCCGAGTCCGCGGATTTGCTGGCCAGCCCCTCCTCAATGCTATAGCCCACCCGTGGGCATTTCGCGGCGGACGAATTTGGGGACGGGACCTTCTGGGGCTTATTTTGGCTGGCTGTTCCCGCGTCTATTTTTGCTACACGGAGGGCGCTTGCAGTCTCGCCCCATTCCGAGTCCGTGGACGAAGTGGGCCAGCCTCTCCCCCAAGGCTATAGCCCACCCGCTTTTGGGCATTTTACGGGCATGAACTGGGGATGGGACGCTGGGCTTATGTTTGGGCACGTTGTGCCTGTGGGTATTTTTGGTGGCCACACGGAGCCTACAAAGTCTCGCCCCATTCCGAGTCCGCGGACGAGTTGGCCAGCTCCTCCCCCAAGGCTATAGCCCACCCGCTGGGGCATTTTTACATGCGGCGGACGAACTTGGGGACGGGACATTCGGGGCTTATTTTTGGGCGCAGCTGTGCCCGCAGCCTATTTTTGGTACATGGAGGGCACTGGAAAGTCTCGCCCCATTCCCGGCGTCCAAGGATTTGTACAGCCCTCCCCAAGGCTATAGCCCACCTCGCTGGGCATTTTTTCGGGACGAACTTGGGGACGGGACCTCGGGACTTATTTTTGGACGCGCTGTGACCAAGCGTCCTATTTTTTGCACACGGAGGGCGCTGCAAAGTCTCGCCTCATTCCGAGTCCGCGACGAGTTGGCCAGCCCCTCCCCAATGCTATAGCCCACCCGCTTGGGGCATTTTTGCGGCGGACGAACTTGGGGACGGGACCTTCGGGGCTTATTTTTGGATACGCCGTGCCCGCTGCCTATTTTTGGCACACACACACGGAGCGGCCGAAAGACTCGCCCTATTCCGAGTCCGGGACGGTTGGCCAGCCCTCCCCAAGGCTATAGCCCACCCGCTTTTTGGGCATTTTTCCGCTGGACGAACTCTGGGACGGACCTTTGGGGGCTTATTTTTGGCACGCTGTGCCCACGGCCTATTTTTGCACACAGAGGGTATTCTTAGAAGTCTCGCCCCATTCCAGTCCGGCGGACGGGCCAGCCTGGCCTCCCCAAGGCTATAGCCCACCCGCTTTTGGGCATTTTTGCGGCGGACGGGAACTTGGGGTCGGGACCTTCGGGGCTTGGGCGCTGGCTGTGACCGCAGCCTATTATTGGTACACAAATGGCGCCGCAGTCTCGCCTCATTCCGAGTCCGCGGACGGTTGGCCAGCCTCCTCCTCAAGGCTATAGCCCACCTGCTGGGCATTTTGCAAGGCGGATCGAACTTGGGGACGGACTCGGGGCTTATTTTGGGCGCGCTGTTCCCGCGCCTATTTTTGCCACGGAGGGCGTTCGCAAGTCTCGCCTCATTCCGAGTCCGGGCGGATTTGCGCTGAGCCTCCCCAAGGCTATAGCCCACCCGCTTTTGGGGCCATTTTTAAGTGGGGACGAACTTGGGACGGGACTCGGGCTTATGGTTGGGCACGGTTGTGCCCGTGGGCCTATTTTTGGTACACGGAGGCCGCCGCAGTCTCGCCCCCATTCCGAGTCCGCGGATGAAGTTGGCCAGCCCCTCCCCAAGGCTATAGCCCCACCCGCTTTGGGCATTTTTAAGACGAACTTGGGGACGTGACCTTCGGGGCTTTATTTTTGGGTGCGGCTGTGCCCGCAGCCTATTTTTGGGTACACGGAGGGCACTGGAAAGTCTCGCCCATTCCGAGTCCGCGGATTTGTCGGGCTACAGCCCCCCCAAGGCTATAGCTCCGCCCAAGCTGCTGGGCATTTTTCGGCGGACGAACTTTGGGGACGGGACCTTCGGGACTTATTTTTGGGCGCTGCACTTGACCAAGGCCTATTTTTGGCACACGGAGGGCGCTCGCAGTCTCGCCTCATTCCGAGTCCGGCGGACGAGTTGGCCAGCCCTCCCAATGCTATAGCCCACCCGCTTTTTGGGCATTTTCGGCGGACGAACTTGGGGACGGGACCTTCGGGCTTATTTTTGGGCGCGTTGTTCTCGCTGCATTTTTCGCTGACACGGAGGGCGCCAAAAGTCTCGCCTCATTCTGAGTCCGGTGGACGGCGGCCAGCCCTTCTCCCCTTCCAAGGCTATAGCCCACCCGCTTTTACGGGTATTTTTGGCGGCATTTAACTTGGGGGATGGGACGCTCGGGCTTATGTTTGGGCACGGTGTGCCTGTGGCCTATTTTTGGTACACGGAGGCCGCCACAAAGTCTCGCCTCATTCCGAGTCCGCACGGTTGGCGAAAGTTAATGCAGCCCTCCCCAAGGCTATAGCCCACCCGCTTGGGCATTTTTGCTGGGCGGACACCTGGGGGACGGGACTCGGGGCTTATTTTTGATACGCTGTGCTCGCTGGTTTTTGGCACACGGAGCGAGCCTCGAGTATCTCCTATTCCGAGTCCGGCGGACGAAGTTGGCCAGCCCCTCCCCCCAAGGCTATAGCCCACCCGTTTTTTGGGCATTTTTTCCGCGGACGAACTTGGGGACGGGACCTTTGGGGGCTTATTTTTGGCACGGCTGTGCCCACGGCCTATTTTTGGCACACAGAGGGCATTCGTAAAGTCTCGTCCCATTCCGAGTCCGCGGGATTTAGTGGGCCAGCCTGGTCCCCCAAGGCTATAGCCCACCCGCTTTTTTTTGGGCATTTTTGCGGCGGACGAACTTGGGGTCGGGACCTCGGGGCTTATTTGGGCGCGGCTGTGACCGCAGCCTATTATTGGTACACAAATGGCGCCGCAGTCTCGCCTCATTCCCGAGTCCAAGTGGACGAAGTTGGCCAGCCCCTCCCCAAGGCTATAGCCCACCCGCTTTTGGGCATTTGCAGTGACGAACTTGTGGGACTGGACTCTTCGATTTTGGGGCGCGGCTGAAGCGGCACTATTTTTTTAAGCCACACGGAGGGCGTTCGGCAAAGTCTCGCCCCATTCAGTCCGCGAACGAAGCTGGCCAGCCCTCCCCAAGGCCATAGCCCACCCGCTTTTTTGGGCATTTTTGGGGACGAACTTGGGGACGGGACCTTCGTTTATGGTTGGGCACGGTTGTGCCTGGGTGGCCTATTTTTTGGTATACACGGAGGCCGCTCGCAGTCGCGCCCATTCCGAGTCCGCGGATGAAGTTGGCCAGCCCTCCACCCAAGGCTATAGCCCACCCGCTTTTTTGGGCATTTTTGCGGACTAACTTGGGGACGGACCTTCGGGGCTTTATTTTTGGGTGCGGCTGTGCCCGCAGCCTATTTTTGGCACAACGGAGGGCACTGGAAAGTCTCGCCATTCCGCCGCGGATTTAAGCGGGCCAGCCCCCTCCCCAAGGCTATAGCCCACCCGCTTTGGGCATTTTTTTCGGCGGACGCAACTTGGGGACGTGACCTTCGGGACTTATTTTTGGCTGCTGCCAGATCATGGTATTTTGGCACACGGAGGGCGCCGCAAAGTCTCGCCTCATTCCGAGTCCGCGGACTTGTTGGCCAGCCCTCCCCCAATGCTATAGCCCACCTGCTTTTTCGGCATTTTATGGCGGACGAACTTGGGGACGGAACTGGGGCTTATTTTTCTCGGTGCGGCTGTACTATTTTTGCCACACGGAGGGCGCCGCAAAGTCTCGCCTCTCATTCCGAGTCCGCGGACGGGCGGGCCAACCTCCCACACAAGGCTATAGCCCACCCGTTTTTTGGACATTTTTGCGGCGGATGAACTGGGGGACGGGACCTTCGGGGGCTTATTTTTGGGTGCGGTTGTGGCCATGGCCTATTTTTGGTACACGGAGGCGACTCGCAAAGTCTCACCTCATTCCGATTCCGGCGGACGAAGTTGGCCAGCCCATCCCCAAGGCTATAGCCCACCCGCTTTTGGGCATTTTGCGCGGACGAACTTGGGGATCGGACCTTCGGGCTTATGGTTGGGCACTTGAGACCGTGGCCTATTTTTACATGGAGGCCATTGAAAGTCTCGCCCATTCTGAGTCCGGCAGATGAAGTTGGCCAGCCCCTCCCCCAAGGCTATAGCCCACCCGCTGGGCATTTTTGCAAGGCGGACGAACTTGGGGACGGGACCTTCGGGGGCTTATTTTTGGGTGCGGCTGTGCCCGCAGCCTATTTTTGGCACACGGAGGGCACTCGGAAAGTCTCGCCCCATTCCGAGTCCGCGGACGAGTCGCCAGCCCTCCCCAAGGCTATAGCCCACCCGCTTTTTTGGGCATTTTTTCGGCGGACGAACTTGGGGACGGGACCTTCGGGACTTATTTTTGGGCTGCGCTGCATCAAGGCCTATTTTTGGCACACATCGGAGACCGCCGCAGTCTCGGCTCATTCCGAGTCCGCGGATGAGTGGGCCAGCCCTCCCCAATGCTATAGCCCACCCGTTTTTTGGGCATTGTGGTGGCGGACGAAGTTGGGGACGGGACTCGGGGCTTATTTTTCGGCGCGGCTGTACGCACGTCTATTGCCACACTGGAGGGCGCTACAAAGTCTCGCCCCCATTCGAGTCCGCGGATTTGCGGGGCCAGCCTCCTCCTACAAGGCTATAGCCCACCCGCTTTTGGACATTTTTGCGGCGGATGAACTGGGGGACGGGACTCGGGGCTTATTTTTGGGTGTGGATGTGCCTGTGGCCTATTTTTGGTACACGGAGGCCACTCGCAATGTCTCGCCCCATTCCGAGTCCGGCGGGACGGCAGGCCAGCCCTCCCCCAAGGCTATAGCCCACCCGCTGGGCATTTTTATGCGGCGGATGAACTTGGGGACCGACCTTCGGGGCTTATTTTTGGGCGCGCTGTGCCTCGCAGCCTATTTTTGGCACACGGAGGGCACTGAAAGTCTCACCTCATTCCGAGTCCGGCGGACGAAGTGGGCCATCCCTCCGCCTCAAGGCTATAGCCCACCCGCTTTTTGGGCATTTTGCGGCGGACGAACTTGGGGGACGGGGACCTCTGGGGCTTATTTTTGGGTGCGCTCTGTCCGCGGCCTAGTTGTTGCACACGGAGGGCGCCAAAGTGTCGCCTATTCCGAGTCCGGCGGATTTGCTTGGCTACCCTCCCCAAGGCTATAGCCCACCCGCTTTTGGGTACTGGACGAAATTGGGGACGGGACCTTCGGGGCTTATTGGTCGCAGCTGTGCCCGCAGCCTATTTTTGGCACATTAATGGAGAAAGCACTCACAAAGTCTCCCCATTCCGAGTCTCTGCGGCGGCCAGCCCTCCCCAAGGCTATAGCCCACCCGCTTTTTGGGCATTTTTCCGGACGAACTTGGGACGTGGACCTTCGGGGCTTCTTTTGGGCGCGGTTGTGCCTGCGGGGGCTCATTTTTGGTACACGGAGGGTGCTCGCAAAGTCTCGCCCATTCCGAGTCCGCGGATTTGCTGACCAGCCCCTCTCCCCAAGGCTATAACCCACCCGGGCTGGGCATTTTACGGCGGACGGCAACTTGGGGACGGTACCTTCCTGGGCTTATTTTGGGCGCGACTGTGCCCGAATCCTATTTTCGCCACACGGAGTGCACTCACAAAGTCTCGCCCCATTCCGAGTCCGCGGGACGGTGGGCAACAGCGACTTCCTGGGCTATAGCCCACCCGCTTTTGGGCATTTTTGCGGCGGATGAACTTGGGGACGGGACCTTCGGGGTCTTATTTGGCGAGGCTGTGCCCGCGCCTATTTTTGGCACACGGAGGGTGCTCTGCAAAGTCTCGCCCCCATTCCGAGTCCGGGGCGATTTGTTGGCCAGGCCCTCCCCCAAGGCTATAGCCCACCCGCTGGGCATTTTTGCGCGGACGAACTTGGGGACGGGACCTTCGGGGCTTATTTTTGGGTGTGGCTGTGCCTGTGAAAATTTTTTGGCACACGGAGGGCACTCGCAGTCTCGCCCCATTCCGAGTCCGGCGGACGAAGGCCAGCCCTCCCCAAGGCTATAGCCCACCCGCTTTTGGGCATTTTTGCGCGGACGAACTTGGGGACTGGACCTCGATGGCGCGGCTGTGCTCATTTTTGCCACACGGAGGGCGCCGCAAAGTCTCGCCCCATTCCGAGTCCGGCGGATTTGCTGGGCCAGCCCTCCCCCAAGGCTATATCCCACCCGCTTTTTGGGCATTTTTGCGGGATGAACTTGGGGACGGACCTTCGGGGCTTATTTTTGGGCACGGCTGTGCCCGGCCTATTTTTGGCACACGGAGGGCGCCGCAAAGGCTCTCCCATTCCGAGTCCGCGGGCGAACTTTGGGGACAGGACCTTCGGGGCTTTATTTTTGGGCGCGGCTGTGCCCGCTGCCTATTTTTGGCACACAGAGGGCACTCACAAAGTCTCGCCCCATTCCGAGTCCGCGAACGTTGTCCAGCCCTCCCTGAAGGCTATAGCCCACCCATTTTTTGGGCATTTTGCGCGGACGAACTTGGGGACGGACCTTCGGGGCTTATTTTTGGGCGCTTGCCCACGGCCTACTTTTGGCACACGGAGGGCGCCACAAAGTCTTGCCCATTCCGAGTCCCGCGGACAAAGTTGGCCAGCCCTCCCCCAAGGCTATAGCCCACCCGCTTTTGGGCATTTTGCGGCGACTTAACTTGGGGACGGGACATTCTGGGGCTTACTTTTGGCACGGCTGTGCCTGTTTGGCCTATTTTTCGCCACACGGAGTGCGCGCGCAAAGTCTCACCTCATTCCGAGTCCGCGGACGGTTTGCTGCTAGCGCCCCCCAAGGCTATAGCCCACCTGCTTTTGGCCATTTTTACGGCGGACGAACTTGGGGACGTGGAACTTCGGGGCTTATTTTTGGGGGGCGGCGTGCTCTGCGTCTATTTTTGGCACACGGAGGGCATCGCAAAGTCTCGCCCCATTCCGAGTCCGCGGACGGTTGGCCTGCCCTCCCTCCAAGGCTATAGCTCCACCCGCTTTTTGGGCATTTTATGCGGATGAACTTGGGGACGGGACCTGGGGCTTATTTTTGGGCGAGGCTGAGCCCGCGGGCCTATTTTTGGCACACGGAGGGTGCTCGCAAAGTCTCGACTCCATTCCGAGTCCGCGACGAAGTTGGCCAGCCCTCTCCCTGCGCTATACCCCCACCCGCTTTGGGCATTTTTTATAAGCGACGAACTTGGGGACGGACCTCGGGCTTATTTTTGTGTGGCTATGCTTCATGAAATTTTTGGCACACGGAGGGCACTCTCGCAGTCTCGCCCCATTCCGATTCCGGCGGACGGTTGGCTGCGCCCCCCAAGGCTATAGCCCACCCGTTTTTTGGGCATTTTTATGCGGCGGACGAACTTGGGGATGTGGACCTTCGGGGTTTATTTTTCGGCACGGCTGTACCCATGGCCTAATTTTGGCACACACGGAGGGCGTCCAGAAAGTCTTGCCCCATCTCCGAGTCCGCGGACGAACTTGGGGACGGGACCTCGGGGCTTATTTGTGGGCGTGGCTGTGCCCGCTGGTCTATTTTTGGCACACACGGAGGGTGCCCCAAAGTCTCGCACCATTCCGAGTCCGTGGACGTTGGCCAGCCCTCCCCAAGGCTATAGCCCACCCTGCTGGGTATTTTCTTATGCGGACGAACTTGGGGACCGGACCTTTCGGGGCTTATTTTTGGGCGCGACTGTGCCTCGCAGCCTATTTTCGCTGCACACGGAGTGCTCACAAAGTCTCGCCATTCCGAGTCCGCGGACGATTGCCAGCGACTTCTAAGCATAGCCCACCCGCTGATTGCATGACGACTAACTTGGGATGGGGACCTTCGGGGCATATTTTTGGCGTGGCTGTGCCTGCCTATTTTTGGCACACGGAGGGCATCGGAAAGTCTCGCCCCATTCCGAGTCCGCGATTTGTGGCCTGCCCTCCTCCAAGGCTATAGCCCACCCGCTTTTTGGGGGCATTTTCATGCGGATGAACTTGGGGACGGGACATTTGGGTCTTATTTTTGGGCGAAGCGAGGCTGTGCCAGCGGCCTATTTTTGGCACACGGAGGGTGCTCGCAGTCTCGCCCATTCCGAGTCCGCGGATTTAAGTTGGCCAGGCCCTCCTCCAAGGCTATAGCCCACCCGCTGGGGCATTTTTGGCGGACGACTTAACTTGGGGACGGACCTTCGGGGCTTATTTTTGGGTGTGGCTGTGCCCGCGGAAAATTTTTGGCACACGGAGGGCACTCTGCAGTCTCGCCCCATTCCGAGTCCGCGGACAGCCCTCCTCCCCAAGGCTATAGCCCACCCGCTTTTGGGCATTTTTTTACATGGCGACGAACTCCTGGGGACGGGACCTTCGGGGCTTATTTTGCGCGGCCTGTGCCTCAAGCCTATTTTTGCCACACCTGAGGGCGCGCCGAAAGTCTCGCCCCATTCCCGAGTCCGGCGGACGAGGGGCCAGCCCTCCCCAAGGCTATATCCCACCTGCTTTATGGGCATTTTTGCGGCGGATGAACTTGGGGACGGGACCTTCTGGGTTTATTTTTAAGGGCACGGCGCCGCGGCCTATTTTACACACGGAGGGCGCCGCAAAGTCTCTCCCATTCCGAGTCCGGGCGGGCGAACTTGGGGACGTGACCTTCAAGGGGCTTATTTTTGGGCTGCTGTGCCTGGCCTATTTTTGGCACACAGAGGGCACTCACAAAGTCTCGCCCATTCCGAGTCCGCGAATCGAAGTTGTCCAGCCCTCCCCCAAGGCTATAGCCCACCCGCTTTTGGGCATTTTTGGGCGGACGAACTTGGGGACGGACCTTCGGGGCTTATTTTGGGAGCGGCTGTGCCCGAAGCCTATTTTTGGCACACGGAGGGCGCTCGCGTCTCGATCCATTCCGAGTCCGCGGACGAGTTGGCCAGCCCCTCCCTGCAAGGCTATAGCCCACCCGCTTTTTGGGTCATTTTCCAGCGGACGAACTTGGGGACTGGGACCTTCGGGACTTATTTTTGGGCGTGGCTGTGCCTCGCTGCCTATTTTTGGCACACGGAGGGTGCTCGATAGTCTCGCCCCCATTCCGAGTCCGCGGCGATTTGAAAGGCCAGCCTCTCCCCAAGGCTATAGCCCACCCGGCTTTTTGGGCATTTTTAAGTGGGCGATTTACTTGGGGACGTGGACCGCTGGGGCTTATTTTTGGGCGTGGCTGTGCCCGGAAAATTTCTGGCACATGGAGGGCGCTCGCAAAGTCTCCGCCTCATTCCCAGTATGGCGGACGAACTGGGCCAGCGCCTCCCCAAGGCTATAGCTCACCCGCTTTTGGGCATTTTTATGCGGACGAACTTGGGGACGGGACCTGGGGCTTATTTTCAGGCACGGCTGTACCCACGGCCTACTTTTGGCACACACACTGAGGGTGCCTCACAAAGTTCGCCCCATTCCGAGTCCGGCGGACGGTTGGCTAGCCCTCCCCTGCTGCCATAGCCCACCCTGGGCATTTTTGCGGCGGACGAACTCAGGGGACGGGACCTTCGGGGCTTATTTTTAGGGGTGGCTGTGCCTGCCTATTTTGGCACACGGAGGTGCTTCGCAAAGTCTCGCCCACCGAGTCCGCGGACGAGTTGGCCAGCCCTCCCCAAGGCTATAGCCTCCACCCTTTTTGGGTATTTTCAAGGACGAACTTGGGGACGGGACCTTCGGGGGCTTATTTTTGGGTGTGGCTGTGCCCGTGGAAAATTTTTGGCACACGGAGGGCACTCGCAAAGTCTCGCCCCATTCCGAGTCCGGCGGACGAAGTTGGCCAGCCCCACCCCCCAAGGCTATAGCCCACCCGTTTTTGTGGCCTTTTTCTGCTGGACGAACTTGGCGCCCCGGCCTTCGGGGGGTTATTTTTGGGCGCGCGGTGCCTCCGCGTCTATTTTTGGCACACAGAGGCCGCTCGCAAAGTCTTGCGCCATTCCGAGTCCGGCGGACGAAGTGGGCCAGCCCCACCCCCCAAGGCTATAGCCCACCCGTTTTTGTGGCCTTTTTCCGCTGGACGGACTTGGCTCCCCGGCCTTCAGGCGGTTATTTTTGGGCGCGGCTGTGCCAAAGGCCTATTTTTGGCACACGGAGGCCCCCCGCAAAGTCTCGTGTCATTCCGAGTCCGGCGGATCGCTTGGCCAGCCCTTAAACCCCCAAGGCTATAGCCCACCCGCTTTTTGTTGCATTTTTCCGCTGGACGGACTTGGCGCCTCTGGCCTTCAAGGCTGGTTATTTTGGTGCGGCTGTGTCCGCGGCCTATTCTTGGCACACGGAGGCCACTTCCGCAAGAGTCCCGCTGGCCATTCCGAGACCGGCGGACGAAGTCGCTATCCCCACCCCCAAGGCTATAGCCCACCCGTTTTGTGGCACCTTCCGCTGACGAACTTGGCGCCCGGCCTCGGGCGGTTATTTTTGGGCGCGCTGTTCCCGCTCTCCTATTTTTGGTACACGGAGGCCGCCCGTAAACTCGCGCCATTCCGAGTCCATCGGACAAAGTTGGCGCAGCCCCACCCCCAAGGCTATAGCCAACCCGCTTTTGTGGCCTTTTCCGCTGGACGAACTTCTGGCGCCCAGGCCTTTGGGGGTTATTTTGATGCGCGCTGTGCCTGGGGCCTAGTTTTGGCACACGGAGGCCACTCGCAAAGTCTCACGCCATTCCCCAGTCCGCGGACGGTTGGCCAGCCCACCCCCAAGGCTATAGCCCACCGCTTTTGTGGCCTTTTTCCGCTGGACGAATTGGCACCGCCTCGGGCGTTATTTTTGGGCGCTGCTGTTCCTGCGTATTTTTTGGCACATGAGGCCGCCGCAAGTCTCGCCCATTCCGAAACGTCCATCGGATTTGCGGCGGGCAAGCCTCACCCCTGCTATAGCTAACCCACAGTTTTTGCCTTTTTTTCCGCTGACGAACTTGGCGCCCAGGCCTTTGGGGGTTATTTTGATGCGCGGCTGTGCCTGGGGCCTATTTTTGGCACACGGAGGCCACTTCGCAAAGTCTCACGCCATTCCGAGTCCGGCGGACGGTTGGCCAGCCCCACCCCCAAGGCTATAGCCCACCCGCTTTTGTAGGCCTTTTTCCGCTGGACGAATCTTGCACCGCCTCGGGCAAGTTATTTTGGGCGTGGCTTGTGCATGGCCTATTTTTGCACACGGAGGCCGGGCCACAAAGTTCGCGCCATTCCGAGTGTGGCAGACGAAGGTTGCCAGCCCCACCCGCCAAGGCTATAGCCCACCCGCTTTCTGGGCCTTTTTCCGCTGGGACGACCCTTGACGCCCGGCCTTCGGGTGGTTAATTTTGGGCGTGGCCGTGCCTGCGTCTAGTTGGCACACGGAGGCCGCCACAAAGTCTCGCGCCATTCCGAGTCCGGGCGGACGATGTTGGCCACCCCACCCCTGCCATAGCCCACCCGCTTTTGTGGCCTTTTTCCGCTGTAATGGACTTGTGCCCCGCATTCGCCGGGTTATTTTGGGCTCGACTGTGCCCGCAGCCTATTTTTACACACGGAGGCTGCCTCGAAAGTCTCGCCAGCCATTCCGAGTCCATCGGACGGTTGGCAAGCCCCACCCCCAAGGCTATAGCCCACCCGCTTTTGTGGCCTTTTTCCGCTGGACGAACTTGGCGCCCGGCCTTCGGCGGTTATTTTTGGTGCGGCTGTGCCTGCGCCTATTTTTGGCACACGGAGGCAACTCAGAAAGTCTCGCACCATTCCGAGTCCGCGACGGTTGGCCAGCCCCACCCCCAAGGCTATAGCCTACCCGCTTTTGTGGCCTTTTTCCGCTGGACGAACTTGGCGCCCGCCTTCGGGTGGTTATTTTTGGGCGCAGCTGTGCTCGGCTATTTTTTTGGCACACAGAGGCCGCCGCAAAGTCTCGCCCATTCCAAGTCCGCGGACGAAGTTGGCCAGCCCCACCCCCAAGGCTATAGCCCACCCGCTTTTGTGGCCTTATTCGCAGGACGAACTTGGCGCCCGGCCTTCGGGAGGTTATTTTGGGGCGGCTGTCTCCCGCCTATTTTTGGCACACGGAGGCCGCCGCAAAGTCTCGCCATTCCGAGTCCATCGGACGATGTTGGCAAGCCCCACCTCAAGGCTATAGCCAACCCGCTTTTTTGTGGCCTTTTCCGCTGGACGAACTTTGGCGCCCAGGCCTTTGGTCGGTTATTTTTATACGCGGCTGTGCCCGCGGCCTATTTTTGGCACACGGAGGCCACTCGTAAAGTCTCGCGCCATTCCGAGTCCGGCGGACGAAGTTGGCCAGCCCCACACCCCAAGGCTATAGCCCACCAGTTTTTGTGGCCTTTTTGGCTGGACGAACTTGGCGCCTGCGCCTTCGGGTGGTTATTTTTGGCGCCAAGCAGCCCGCGGCCTCATTTGTGGCACACGGAGGCCGCTCGCAAACTCGCGCCATTCCCAAGTCCGCGGACGAAGCTGGCCAGCCCCACCCCCAAGGCTATAGCCCACCTGTTTTTGTGGCCTTTTTCCGCTGGACGAATCTTGGCGCCCCGGCCTTCGGTGATTATTTTTGGGCACGGCTGTGTCCGGGGGCCTATTTTTGGCACACGGAGCCCGCCGCAGTCTCGCGCCATTCCGAGTCCGCGGACGGTTGGCCAGCCCCACCCCCCAAGGCTATAGCCTACCTGCTTTGTGGCCTATTTCCGCCGGACAAACTTGGCGCACCGGCCTTCTGGCAGTTATTTTTGGGCGGGGCTGTGCTCACAAGCCTATTTTTACACACGGAAGCCGCTCACAAAGTCTCGCGCCATTCCGAGTGTGGCGGACGAAGGTTGCCAGCCCCACCCGCCAAGCCTATAGCCCACCCGTTTCTGTGGCCTTTTTCCGCAGGACGAACTTGACGCCCCAGCCTTCGGGTGGTTATTTTTGGGCGTGGCCATGCCCGCGGCCTATTATTGGCACACGGAGGCCGTTCACAAAGTCTCGCGCCATTCCGAGTCCGGCGGACGAAGTTGGCCAGCCCCACCCCCCAAGGCTATAGCCCACCCGTTTTTGTGGCCTTTTTCCGCTGGACGAACTTGGCGCCCCGGCATTCGGGCGGTTATTTTTGGGCGCGGCTGTGCGCGCGCCCTATTTTTGGCTCACAGAGGCCGCTCGCAAAGTCTCGCGCCATTCCGAGTCCGGCGGACGAAGTGGGCCAGCCCCACCCCCCAAGGCTATAGCCCACCCGTTTTTGTGGCCTTTTTCCGCTGGACGAACTTGGCGCCCCGGCCTTCGGCCTGTTTTTTTGCGCTCGACTGTGCCCGCGGCCTACTTTTGGCACACGGAGGCAGCTCACAAAGTCTTGCGCCATTCCGAGTCCGGCGGACGAAGTTGGCCAGCCCCACCCCCCAAGGCTTTAGCCCACCTGAGTGGCGTCCGCTGGAAAAACTTGGCGCCCCGGCCTTCGGGCTGTTATTTTTGGGCGCGGCTGTGCCTGCGGACTATTTTTGGCACACGGAGGCCGCTCGCAAAGTCTCGCGCCATTCCGAATCCAGCGGACGAAGTTGGCCAGCCCCACCCCCCAAGGCTATAGGTCACCCGTTTTTGTGGCCTTTATCCGCTGGCCGAACTTGGCGCCCCGGCCTTCGGGCGGTTATTTTTGGGCGCGGCTGTGCCTGCGGCCTATTTTTGGCGCACGGAGGCCGCTCGCAAAGTCTCGCGCCATTCCGAGTCCGGCGGACGAAGTTTACCAGCCCCACCCCCCAAGGCTATAGCCCACCCGTTTTTGAGGCCTTTTTCCGCTGGACGAACTTGGCGTCCCGGCCTTCGGGCGGTTATTTTTGGGCGCGACTGTGCCCGCGGCCTATTTTTGTCACACGGAGTCTGCTCGCAAAGTCTCGCGCCATTCCGAGTCCGGCGGACGAAGTTGGCCAACCCCACCCCCCAAGGCTATAGCCCACCCGCTTTTGTGGCCTTTTTCCGCTGGACGAACTTGGCGCCCGCTCAAGGTTATTTTGGGCGGCTGTGCTCATGCGTCTATTTTTGTCACACTGAGGTCGCTCGCAAAGTCTTGCGCCATTCCGAGTCCGGCGGACAAAGTTGGCCAGCCCCACCCCCCAAGGCTTTAGCCCACCCATTTGTGGCGCTCCGCTGAAAACTTGCGCCCGGCCTTCGGTTATTTTTGGCGCGCTGCCTGCGGCCTATTTTTGGCACACGGAGGTCAGCAGTCTCGCTTCATTCCGAGTCCAGCGGACGGTTGGCCAGCCCCACCCCCAAGGCTATAGGTCACCTGCTTTTTGTGGCCTTTATCCGCTGGCCGAATCTTGGCACCCCGCCTTCGGGCGGTTATTTTTAAGGCCAGCTGTGCCTGCGCCTATTTTTGGCGCAGACGGAGGCCACTCGCAGTCTCGCGCTATTCCGAGTCCGCGGACGAAGTTTGCCAGCCCCACTCCCCAAGGCTATAGCCCACCCGCTTGAGGCCTTTTCCGCTTGACGAACTTGGCGCCACGGCCTTCGATCGTTAATTTTGGTCACGGCTGTGCCTCGCTGCCTATTTTTGGCACACGGAGGCCGCCACAAAGTCTCGCGCCACTCCGAGTCCGCGGATGAAGTTGGCTAACCCCGCCCCCAAGGCTATAGCCCACCCGCTTTGTGGCCTATTTCCGCTGGACGAACTTAAGCCCGCCTTCGGGCGGTTATTTTTGGGTGCGGCTGTTCCCGCGGCCTATTTTTGTCACACGGAGGCCCCTCGCAAAGTCCCGCGCCATTCCGAGTCCGGCGGACGAAGTTGGCCAGCCCCACACCCCAAGGCTATAGCCCACCCGTTTTTGTGGCCTTTTTCCGCTGGACGAACTTGGCGCCCCGGCCTCAAGGGCATATTTTTGGGCGCGGCTGTACCCGCGGCCTATTTTTGGCATGCAAAGGCCGCTCGCAAAGTCTCGCGCCATTCCAAGTCCGTCGGGCGAAGTTGGCCAGCCCCACCCCCCAAGGCTATAGTTCACCCGTTTTTGTGGCCTTTATCCGCTGGCCGAACTTGGCGCCCCGGCCTTCGGGCCTTTATTTTTGGGCGTGGCTGTGCCCGTGGCCTATTTTTGGCACACGGAGGCCGTTCGCAAAGTCTTGCGCCATTCCGAGTCCGCGGACAAAGTTGGCCAGCCCCACCCCCAAGGCTTTAGCCACCCGCTTTTGTGGCCTTTTTCCACTGGACGAACTTGGCGCCCGCCTTCGGGCGGTTATTTTTGGCGCGCTGTGCCTGGGCCTCATTTTTGGCACACGGAGGCCGCTCGCAGTCTTGCGCCATTCCGAGTCCATCGGACGAAGTTGGCAAGCCCCACCCCATTTATAGCCCACCCGTTTTTGTGGCCTTTTTCCGCTGGACGAACTTGGCGCCCCGGCCTTCGGGTGGTTATTTTTGGGCACGGCTGTGCAAGCGGCCTATTTTTTGCACACGGAGGCCGCTCGCAAAGTCTCGCGCCATTCCGAGTCCGGCGGACGAAGTAGGCCAGACCCACCCCCCAAGGCTATAGCCCACCCATTTTTGTGGCCTTTTTCCGCTGGAGGAACTTGGCGCCCCGGCCTTCGGGTGGTTATTTTTGGGCACGGCTGTTCAAGCGGCCTATTTTTGGCTCACAGAGGCCACTCGCAAAGTCTCGCGCCATTCCGAGTCCGGCGGATGAAGTTGGCCTGCCCCACCCCCAAGGCTATAGCCCACCCGCTTGTGGCCTTTTTCCGCTGGACGGTCTTGCGCCTTCGGCCGGTTATTTTTCTGCTCGACTGTGCCCAAGGCCTATTTTTGGTACACGGAGGTCGCCGCAAAGTCTTGCGCCATTCCGAGTCCGGGACGGTTGGCCAGCCCCACCCCCAAGGCTTTTGCCCACCCATTTGCGTTGTGGCTTCCGCCTGGAAAACTTGGCGCCCGGCCTCGGGCTTATTTTGGGAGTGGCTGTGAATACCCACGGCCTATATTTGGCACACGAGGCTGCCCGCAAAGTCTCGCGCCATTCCGAGTCCGCGGACGGTTGGCCAGCCCCACACCCTGCCAAGGCTATAGCCAACCCGCTTGTGGCCTTTTTCCGCTGGACGAACTTGACGCCCCGGCCTTCGGTGGTTATTTTTGGAGTGGCTGCCCGCGCCTATTTGGCACACGAGGCCGCCGCAAAGTCTCGCGCCATTCCGAGTCCATCGGACGAAGTTGGCAAGCCTCACCCCTGCGATAGCCCACCCGTTTTGTGGCCTTTTTCCGCTGGACGAACTTGGCGCCCGGCCTGGTGGTTATTTTTGGGCACGGCTGTGCAAGCGGCCTATTTTTGCACACGGAGGCCGGGCCGCAGTCTTGCGCCATTCCGAGTCCGCGGACGGTTGGCCAGCCCCACCCCCAAGGCTATAGCCCACCCGCTTTTGCGGCCTTTTTCCGCTGGACGGTCTTGCGCCCGGCATTCGGCCGGTTATTTTTGGGGTCAAGCTGCCACGCTGCCTATTTTTGACCTACAGAGGCCGCTCAGAAAGTCTCGCGCCATTCCGAGTCCGCGGACGAAGTGGGCCAGCCCCACCCCCAAGGCTATAGCCTACCCGCTTTTGTGGCCTTTTTCTGCTGGACGAATCTTGCGCCTGCCTTCGGCCGGTTATTTTTGGGTCGACTGTGCCCGCGGCCTATTTTTGGCACACGGAGGCCGCTCGCAAAGTCTTGCGCCATTCCGAGTCCGGCGGACGAAGTTGGCCAGCCCCACGCCCCAAGGCTTTAGCCCACCTGTTTGTATGCCCGCTGGAAAAACTTGGCGCCCCGGCCTTCGGGCGGTTATTTTTGGGCGCGGCTGTGCCTGCTGCCTATTTTTTGCACACGGAGGCCGCTCGCAAAGTCTCGCGCCATTCCGAGTCCAGCGGACGAAGTTGGCCAACGCCACCCCCCAAGGCTATAGGTCACCCGTTTTTGTGGCCTTTATCCGCTGGCCGATCTTGGCGCCCCGGCCTTCGGGCGGATATTTTTGGGCGCGGCTGTGCCTGCTGCCTATTTTTGGCGCACGTAGGCCGCTCGGAAAGTCTCGCGCCATTCCGAGTCCGGCGGACAAAGTTTGCGAGCCCCACCCCCCAAGGCTATAGCCAACCCGTTTTTGAGGCCTTTTTCCGCTTGACGAACTTGGCGCCACGGCCTTCTCGCGCTTAATTTTGGGCACGGCTAAATGGCCTATTTTTGGCACACACGGAGGCCGCCGCAAAGTCTAGCGCCATTCCGAGTCTGGCGATTTAGGTTGGCCAGCCCCACCCCCCAAGGCTATAGCCCACCCACTTTTGTGGCCTTTTTCCGGTGGACGAACTTCGCGCCCCGGCCTTCGGGCGCTTATTTTTGAGTGTGGCTGTGTCTTCGGCCTATTTTTGGCACACGGAGGCCGCCGCAAAGTCTCGTACATATCCGAGTCCGGCGGACGGTTGGCTAACCCCACCCCCTAAGGCTATAGCCCACCCGCTTTTGTGGCCTTTTTCCGCTTGACAACTTGGCGCCCCGCCTTCGGCGGTTATTTTTGGGCGCTGGCTGTGCCTCATGCCTATTTTTTGGCATTCACGGAGGCCGCCAGAAAGTCTCGCCATTCCGAGTCCGGCACAAAGTTGGCCAGCCCCACCCTAAGGCTATAGCCCACCCGCTGCGGGCCTTTTTCCGCTGGACGAACTTGGCGCCCGGCCTTTGGGCGGTTATTTTGTAAGGCGGGCTGTGCTCTTTCTCGGCCTATTTTTGCACACGAGGCCGCTTTGCAAAGTCTCGTGCCATTCCGAGTCCGCGGACGGAAGTTGGCCAGCCCCACCCCCAAGGCTATAGCCCACCCGCTTTTGTGCCTTTTTCCGTGGACGAAATTTACCGCCCTTCGGGCGCTTATTTTTGGGCGCGGCTGTGTCTTCGGCCTATTTTTGGCACACGGAGGCCACTCGCAAAGTCTCGTGCCATTCCGAGTCCGCGGATTTGGTTGGCCAACCCCACCCCAAGGCTATAGCCCACCCGCTTTGTGGCCTTTTTCCGCTGGACAACTTGGCGCCCGGCCTTCGGCTGGTTATTTTTGGGTACGGCTGTGCCGTGGCCTATTTTTGACACACGGAGGCCGCTCGTAAAGTCTGGCGCCATTCCGAGTCCGGCGGACGAAGTTGGCCAGCCCCAACCCCCAAGGCAATAGCCCACCCACTTTTGCGGCCTTTTTCCGCTGGACGAACTTGGCGCCCCGGCCTTCGGGCGGTTATTTTTGGGCGCGGCTGTGCACGCGGCCTATTTTTTACACACGGAGGCCGCTCGCAAAGTCTCGCGCCATTCCAAGTCCGGCGGACGAAGTTTGCCAGCCCCACTCCCCAAGGCTATAGCCCACCCGC
This sequence comes from Citrus mangshanensis, assembly GCA_030449895.1. Taxonomy (NCBI): domain Eukaryota; kingdom Viridiplantae; phylum Streptophyta; class Magnoliopsida; order Sapindales; family Rutaceae; genus Citrus; species Citrus mangshanensis. Next base: position 27,103 of record JASUUJ010000157.1, read on the forward strand.
TTTTGTGGCCTTTTTCCGCTTTGACGAACTTGGCGCCCAGCCTTCTCGAGCGGTTAATTTTGGCACGGCTGTGCCCGCAGCCTATTTTTGGCACATGGAGGCCGCTGCAAAGTCTCAAGGCGCCATTCCTGAGTCCGCGAGACGTGGGCCAGCCCCACCCCCAAGGCTATAGCCTCACCCGCTTTTGTGGCCTTTTTCCGGTGGACGTCTCGCACCCCGGCCTTCGGGCTGGCTTATTTTTGGGCGCGCTGTGCCCGCGCCTATTGTTGGCACATGAAGGCGCCGCAAAGTCTCGCGCCATTCCGAGTCCGCGACGGTTGACACAGCCCCACCCCCAAGGCAATAGCCTACCCATTTTTGTGGCCTTTTTCCGCTGGACTAACTTGGCGCCCGGCCTTCGGGAAGTTATTTTTGGGCGCGCTGTGCCTCGCTTCCTATTTTTGACACACGGAGGACGCCGCAAAGTCTCGCACCATTCCGAGTCCGCGGATTGCTGCCAGCCCCACCCCCAAGGCAATAGCCCACCCGTTTTGTGGCCTTTTCCGCTGGACGAACTTACATGGCCCGCCTTCGGGTTGTATTTTTGGGCGCGGCTGTGCTCGCAGCCTATTTTTGGCACACGGAGGCCGCCGCAACGCCTCGCGCGCCATGCCGAGTCCGACGGACGAAGTTGACTCAGCCCCACCTCCTGCAAGGCTAGCCCACCCGCTTTTTGCAGGCCTTTCCGCTGGACGAACTTATGCCCGGCCTTCGGCAGTGATTTTTGGGCGAGGCTGTGAACGGTGCCTATTTTTGGCACACGGAGGGCGCTTGCAATGTCTCGCCCCATTCCGAGTCCGGGCGGACGAACTTGGCCAGCCCTCCACTCCAAGGCTATAGCCCACCTGCTTTTTTGGGGGCATTTTTGCGGCGAACGAACTTGGGGACGGGACCTTCGGGGTCTTATTTTTGGCGGGCTGTGCCCGTGGCCTATTTGGCACACGGAGGGCGCCGCAAAGTCCCGCCCCCATTCCGAGTCCGGCGGACGGCTGGCCAGCCCCTCCCCGGCTATAGCCCACCCGCTTTTTGGGCATTTTTGCGGACGAACTTGGGGACGGGACCTTCGGGGCTTATTATTGGGCGCTGCTTGTGCCTCCAGCCTATTTTTGGCACACTTGAGGGCGCCTGCAAAGTCTCGCCCCATTCCGAGTCCGGGCGACGAAGGGTAGCCAGCCTCTCCCAAGGCTATAGCCCACCCGTTTTTTGGGAATTTTTACGGCGGACGAACTTGGGGATGGGACCGTCGGGGGCTTATTTTTGGTCGCGGCTGTGCCCACGTACTATTTTTGGCACACGGAGGGCGCTCGCAAAGTCTCATCCCATTCCGAGTCCGGCGGACGGCTTAAGCCAGCCCTCCCCAAGGCTATAGCCCACCCGTTTTTTGGGCATTTTTGCGGCGGACGAACTTAGGGACGGGACCTTCGGGGGCTTATTTGGGTGCACGGCTGTGCCAGTGGCCTATTTTTGGCACACGGAGTGCGCTCGCAAAGTCTCACCCCATTCCGATTCCTGACGAACTTGGCCAGCCCTCCCAAGGCTATAGCCCACCTGCTTTTTTGGGCATTTTTACGGCGGACGAACTTGGGGACGGACCGCCGAGCGCGCTTATTTTGGCGCGCTGTGCCAGCGCTCCTATTTTTGGCACACGGAGGGCACCTGCAGTCTCGCCCATTCCGAGTCCGCGACGAACTTGGCCAGCCCCTCCTCCCAAGGCTATAGCCCACCTGCTTAGGGCATTGCGGCGGACGAACTTGGGGACGGACCTTCGGGGCTTATTTTTTGCTGTGTCCGCGCCTATTTTTGGCACACGGAGGTCGCTGCAGAAAGTCCCGCCCCATTCCGAGTCCGGCGGACGAAGTGGCCAGCCTCCCCTGAAGGCTATAGCCACCCATTTTTGGCATTTTTACAAGTGACGAACTTAGGACGGACCTTCGGGGCTTATTTTTGTGTACGGGTTGTGCTAACGCCTATTTTTGGTACACTGGAGGGTGCCTCGCAGTCTCGCCCATTCCGAGTCCCGCTGACGAACTTGGCTAGCTCCTCCCCAAGGCTATAGCCCACCCGCTTTTTGTGCATTCAAGGCGGACTTAACTTGGGGACGGACCTTCGGGGCTTATTTTTGGGCGTGCTCGGTTGTGCCCCCCGGCCTATTTTTGGTGACACGGAGGGCGCCGCAAAGTCTCGCCCCATTCCGAGTCCGCGGATTGCTAGGCTAGCCCTCCCTGAAGGCTATAGCCCACCCATTTTCGGGGCATTTTGCCAAGTGACGAACTTGGGGACGGGACCTCTGGGCTTATTTTTGGGCGCGGCTGTGCCCACGGCCCATTTTTGGCACAGGGAGGGCGCCGCAGTCTCTCCCGATTCCGAGTCCGGGATGAAGTTGGCCAGCCCCTCCCCCAAGGCTATAGCCTACCCGCTTTTTTGGGCATTTTTGCTATGGACGAACTTGTGGATGGGACTCGGGGCTTATTTTTGGTGCGGCTGTGCCCTGGCCTTTTTGGCACACGGAGGGTATCTCGTGAAGTCTCGCCTCATTCCTGAGTCCGCGGATTTGTTGGCAGCCCTCCCCAAGGCTATTGCCCACCCGCTTTTTTTTGGGCATTTTGCATGGCGGACGAACTTGGGGACGACCTCTGGGGCTTATTTTTGCGCGCTGTGCAGTTCCCCGGCCTATTTTCCAGATTACACACGGAGGGCATTCGCAAAGTCTCGCCCATTCCGAGCCCGCGGACGGTTGGCCAGCCCCTCCCCAAGGCTATAGCCCTCCACCCGCTTTTGGGCATTTTTGCGGCGATCTTAACTTGTGGACGGGACTCTGGGGATTATTTTTGGGCGCGCTGTGCCCACGCCTTTTTTCGCACACGGAGGGTGCCTCGCAGTCTCGCCCATTCCGAGTCCGCGGATTTAAGATGGCTTTCAGCCCCTCCCCAAGTGCTATAGCCCACCCGCTTTTGGACATTTTTGCGGCGGACGAACTTGGGGACGGACCTTCGGGGCTTATTTTTGGTGCGGTGTGCCCCGGCCTATTTTTGGCACACTGGAGGGCATTCGCAAAGTCTCGCCCCATTCCGAGTCCGGCGGACGAGCTGGCAGCAAATCCCCCAAGGCTATAGCCCACCCGCTTTTGGGCATTTTTGCGTGACGAACTTGGGGGACGGGACCCTCGGGGCTTATTTTTGGGCGCGGTTGTGCCCGGTCCTATTCGCACACGGAGGGCGCCGCAAAGTCTCGCCCATTCCGAAACCGGGGAGGCATCAGCCCTCCCCAAGGCTATAGCCCACCCGCTTTTTTGGGCATTTTGCGCTATATTCATGGAGGAACTTGGGGACGGTACCTTGGGTGCTTATTTTTGGGCGCGCTGTGCCCATGTCCCATTTTTTGGCACACGGAGGGCGCCGCAGTCTCGCCCCATTCCGAGTCCGCGGATTTAACTTGGCTAGCCCTCCCAAGGCTAACTCACCCGTGTTGCATTTTTACGGACGAACTTGGGGACGGGACCTTCGGGGCTATTTTTACGTGGCTGTGCCCCGCCTATTTTTTTGGCACATGGAGGGCGCCTGCAGTCTCTCCTATTCCGAGTCCAAGTGGATTTGTGTTGGCCAGCCCTCCCCTGCTATAGCCCACCGGCATTTACATGGGGCGGACGAACTTTGGGGACGGACCTCGGGGCTTACTTGCAATTCGGAGGGCGCCGCAGTCTCCGCCCACGAAGTGCCAGCCTCTTTAGCCTACCCATTTTTTTGGCACAAGGGCCGGGGGCGCCTTCGGGCATTTTTGTTATTTTTTACCCGAGGGTGCCAGAAGTCCATTCCGAACCGTGACGGATCGAGTAAAAGTATAGCCCACCCATTTTTTGGCATTTTTGTGACATTAGGGATTGACCGACGAGTCCCGCGGGATTTGATCTTATTAGCCCTCCCCAAGGCTACGCCCACCTGACCTTGTATGGACGAATTTGGGGGACGGGACTTTATTTTTGGGCGCGGGTTGTGCCCGCCTATTTGGGCACACGGAGGGCGCCTGCAAAGTCTCGCCCCATTCCGAGTCCGCGGACGAACTTGGCTAGCGGCTATTGCCCACCCGCTGGCATTTGGCGCGGACGAACTTGGGGACGGGACCTTCGGGGCTTATTATTTTTATGCGGGGGTATTTTTGGCACACGGAGGGCATTCGTGTCTCTCGCCCCATTCCGAGCTCCCGGCGGGATTTAAATTGGCCAGCCCTCTCCCCCCAAGGCTATAGCCCACCCGGGATGCGGCGACGGGGGATGGGACTGACCTTCGGGGCTTATTTTTGGTGCGTGCTGTGCCTTAATGCCTATTTTTGCACACGGAGGGCGGAAAGTCTCGCCCCATTCCGAGTCCGGCGGACGAAATTGGCCAGCCCTCTCCCAAGGCTATAGCCCACCCGCTTTTTTTTGGGCAGTTTTGCGACGAACTTGGGGATGGGACCTTCGCTTATTTTTGGTGCGGCTGTGCCCCTGGCCTTTTTTACACGGAGGGCATTCGTAAAGTCTCGCCCATTCCGAGTCCGCGGACGAAGTTGGCCAGCCTCTCCACCCAGCGCTGGCTGCCCACCCGCTTTTCGGGGCATTTTCACAAGCGGACGAATCCCTTGGGACGGACCTTCGGGGCTTATTTTTTGGCGCGGCTGTGCCCCCCGGCCTATTTTTGCACACGGAGGGCGCAAAGTCTCGCCCCATTCCAGCCCGGGCGGATTGCTGCCAGCAGCCTCCCCAAGGCTATAGCCCACCCGTGCTTTTGGGCTTTTTTCGGGCGTGGAACGAGTTGGCGGGGCTACTTTTTTGGCATGAGGGCGCCGCAAAGTCTCGCCCACCGGTGGGCTTTTTGGGGGACCGCTGCACGCAAAGTGTCGCAGCTCATTTTTGGCACACGGAGGGTGCTCGAAGTCTCGCTCCCATTCCGAGTCCGGCGGGATTTAGCTGCCAGCCCTCCCCAAGGCTATAGCCCACCCTGCTTTTCGGGCATTTTTGCGACGGACGAACTTGGGGACGGGACCTTCGGGGCTTATTTTTGTGCACGGCTGTGCCAGCGCCTATTTTTGGCACACGGAGGGCGCTCAGCAAAATAGCGCCCCCATTCCGAGTCCGCGACGGTTGGCCCCCTCCCTCAAGGCTATAGCCCACCCATTTTGGGCATTTTTGGGGCGGACGAATAACTTGGGGACTGGACTCTGGGGCTTATTTTTCGGCGCATAAATCTGCTGTGTCCGCGGCCTATTTTTGGCACACACGGAGGGCGCTTACGCAAAGTCTCGCCTCCCATTCCAAGTCCGGCGGACGAAGGTTGGCCAGCCCTCAAGCCCCTCCCCAAAAGGCTATAGCCCACCCGCTGCTGGCTTTTGCATTGGGTGACGGATTTAATCAACTTGAAGACGGACTTCGGGGCTTATTTGGGTGCGGCTGTGCCCCCGGCCTATTTTTGGCACACGGAGGGCGCCGCAGTCTCGCCCCAAGTCTCTTCCCATTCCGTAGTATGGCGGATTTATAATAGCGAAGTGGGCCAGCCCCCCAAGGCTATAGAACCCCTTTTTCGGGGCAGGCTATAGCCCACCCGCTTTTTTGCTGGCATTTTTTTAAGGGGACGAACTTGGGGGACGGGACCTCGGGGCTTATTTTTTACAAGGGCGCGCTGTGCCCGCGTCTTTTTTGGCACACGGACGGCGCTGCAAAGTCTCGCCCCATTCCGAGTCCGGCAGACAACTTGGCTAGCCCTCCCCCAAGGCTATAGCCCACCTGCTGGGCATTTTTGGCGGACGCTTAACTTTGGGATGGGACCTCTGGGGCTTATTTTTGGGTGCAGCTGTGCCCCCGGCCCATTTTTGCACACGGAGGGCGCTAAAAGTCTCGCCTCCATTCCGAGTCCGCGGACGGATTGTTGGCCAGCCCCTCCCCAAGGCTATAGCCCACCCATTTTCGGGCATTTTTCATTGACGAACTTGAAGACGGGACCTTCGGGGCTTATTTTTGAGACGCTGTAAATCGCGCTATTTTTGCACACTGAGGCTTACGTGAAAATCTCGCCCCATTCCGAGTCCGCAGACGGTTGGCTGCCAGGCCCTCCCCAAGGCTATAGCCCACCCGCTTTTTTGGGCATTTTTACGCGCACTTAACTTGGGGACGGACCTTCGGGGCTTATTTTGGGTGCCGCTGTGCCCACGGCCTACTTTTTGCACACGGAGGGCGGTCGCAAAGTCTCACCCCATTCCGAAACCGGGACGGGTTGCGGCCAGCCCTCCCCCAAGGCTATAACCCACCCGCTTTTTGGGCATTTTTGCAGCGACGAACTTGGGACGGACCTCGGGGCTTTTTTGCGCTGGGCTTGTGCCCCGGCCTAGTTTTGGCACACGGAGGGCTTCGCAAAGTGTCGCCCCCATTCCAGTCCGGGCGGACAAGTTGCTGGCAGCCCCTCCCCCAAGGCTATAGCCCCACCCGCTTTTGGGCATTTTTGCGCGGACGCAAGTGATTTCCAACTTGGGGACGGACCTTCGGGGGCTTATTTTCGTCCATGCCTGTGCCAACGGCCTATTTTTGGCACACGGAGGCCGATCGCAAAGTCTCGTCCCATTCTGAGTCCGGCGGACGAAGGTGGCACAGCTCCCTCCCCAAGGCTATAGCCCACCCGCTTTGGGCATTTTTATGGCGGGGGCGATTTAACTTAACTGGGACGGGACCTCGGGGCTTATTTTTGGGTGGCCCCGCCTATTTTTGGCACACGGAGGGCACTCAAAGTCTCGCCTCATTCCTCAGTCCGGCGGACGAAGGTGTGCCAGCCCTCCCCAAGGCTATAGCCTTCCACCCGCTTTTTTGGGCATTTTCGGCGGACGAACTTGGGGACGGGAGACCTTTGCTGCTGCTTTGCCTGGGTGTATTTTTTAGAACACGGAGGCCACTACAAAGTCTCGCCCCATTCCGAGTCCGCGGGACGTAAGGTGGCTGCTGCCCTCCCCCAAAGTGCCAGGCTATGGCCCACTGACGAACTTGGGGACGGACCCGGCTTACCGCGACACGGAGGCCACTTCACAAAGTCTCACATTCCGAGTCCGGCGGATTTGGGCTGGCCTCCCCCAAGCTATGGCCCACTATGGCCGCTTTTGGCATTTTGGGTGTGCGTGGACCTTTGGGAGTTTATTTTGGGCGCGCGGCTGTGCCTGCGCGTCTATTTTTGGCACACGGAGGGCGCTCGCCAAGTCTCGCCCCATTCCGAGTCCGGCGGACTAAGGATTTGTTGTGGCTAGCCCCTCCCCCAAGGCTATAGCCTGCACCCGCTTTTCGGGCATTTTTCGGCGGACGAACTTGGGATGGGACCTTCGGGGCTTATTTTGGCCGCGGCTGTGGTCGCGTCTATTTTGGCAATACAGAGGGCGCTCAGAAGTCTCGCCCATTCCGAGTCCGGGGACGAAGTTGGCCAGCCCTCCCCCAAAGGCTATAGCCCACCCATTTTGCGGGGCAGACGGTCTTGGGGACGGGACCTTTGGCTTGGCGCGGCTGTGCCTATGGCAGACGAAAACTTGGGACGGGACGGACCTGGGGGGGGCTTACGGGACCTTTCGGGGCTTTTGGCGGCCAAGCTGATGTGTTTATTTTTGGCACACAGAGGCACTCGCAAAGTCTCGCCCCATTCCGAGTCCGCGGACGGTTGGCCTGCCCTCCCCAAGGCTACAGCCACCCGCTTGGGAATTCGTAACTTGGGGACGCGGACTTTGGCACACGGAGGGCGCCGCCGGTCTCGCCATTCCGGACTCGCTCACCCGCTATTTTTGGCGTGTGTGTCCGCGCATTTTTGGTCGCGGCTGGCTATTTTTGGTGCTTGCCCGGTCCGACGGCGGCCCTCTAAAGGCCGTCGTGGAATTTTTGGGTCTCTCGCCCCATTCTTGAGTCCGGTCGGAAGCTGGCAGCCCTCTTCCCCGGCTATAGCCCACCCGCTTGGGCATTTTGCACAAACGGGACCTCTCGGGTTTGGGCCACGGACACCTTGGGGATCGGGACCTCTGGAGCGGGCGCGGCGTGTCCGGGGGACCCACGCCCAAGCAGTATTTTTGCACACGGAGGGCGCCGCCAAGTCTCGCCCATTCCGAGTCCGCGGACGAGGTGGTTAGCCCCTCCCCTAAGGCTATAGCCCACCCGCTTTTTTCTTTGGGCATTTTTCGCGGACGAACTTGGGGATGGGACCTTCGGGCAAGCATTTTGGCCGCGGCTGTGGTCAGCTGCCTATTTTGGCACAGAGGGCGCTACAAAGTCTCGCCCCGCCTCCGAGTCCGGGATTTGCTAGGTTGGCGGCTATAGCCCACCCGCTTGGCCGGACGAATCAGGGACGTGGGGACTCTGGGCTTATTTTGCAAAGGCTATCTCGCCCAGGCAAGGCTGCCGCTCGCATGGGGCACGGACGGAACTCCCGGACCCCATTCACTTTGTACAAGGTGGATAGCCTTGGGCATTTTTATGTATGGTATTTGGGCGTATTTGCCTGCGGCTCTATTTAGAACACGGAGGCTACTCACAAAGTGCCGCCCATTCCGAGTCCGGAATTTTTGCACGGAGAACTCTAGGTGTGGTCATTTTTTGGGTACGGCTGCTCTTGGCAGGAGGGTGACGTCTCGCCCTATTCTTGTAGAGTCCGCAGACCCTCCCAAGAAGCCCACCCATTGCGGCGGACGAACTAGCCTTCGGGCTTATTTTTGGGTGTGGCTCCCCCTATTTTTGGCACACGGCTACAAAGTCTCGCCCATTCCGCCAAGGATCACCCCCTCCCCCAAGCTAGCCCACCCGCTTTTCGCATTTTACACGACGAACTTGGGGACGGACCTTCGCGGGCTTCTTTTTTGGTACGGACTCGCTTATTCCGCGAGTCCGCGGATTTAATTTGGTGCCCTCTGCCTATTTTTGGCACACTTGGGGACGGAGGGCATTTTTGCTGTGATGTCATTTTTGGCAGTCTCGCCCCATTCCGAGTCCGTTGACAGTACAGCCCTCCCCCTAAGGCTATAGCTCTGCTCGTAGGCGGCGGAACTTGGGGATTTGACCTTCGGGATCGGGACTACATTTGCACGCTGCCAAAGTGCCCGGGACGGGACCTTTTGGGGACGGACCTGGCTTATTTTGGGTACAATGGAGGTGATCTTCGCCCCAGAAGTCCGGGCGACGGCTGGTCAGCCCCCTTCCCCAAGGCTATAGCCCACCCGCTTTTGGGCCGGCGGACAAACTTGGGACGTGGGACCTCGGGCTTTTTATTTTTGGCAACGGAGGGCGCCGCTGTCTCGCCATTCCGAGTCCGCGACGAAGGTGGCCAGCCCTCCCTTAGGCTATAGCCCACCCGCTTTTTGGGCATTTTTCGCCGGGACATCCTTAGAACTTGGGGATGTGGGACCTTCTGGGGCTTATTTCATGGTCTGCAAATGGCCTATTTGGCACAGAGGGCGCCATAAAGTCTCGGCCTTCCGAGTCCGGGACGAAGTTGGCCAGCCCCTCCCCAAAGGCTATAGCCCACCCGAAGTACTTGGGAATTGGCGGACGAACTTGGGGACGGGACTGGGCTTATTTTTGGGCGCGGCTGTGCCTGCGGTCATTTTTAAGTGACACACGGAGGCCACGCAAAGTCTCGCCATTCAGAGTCCGCGGATTTAACAGCCTCTCCCCAAGGCTATAGCCCACCCGCTTGTGGGCATTTTTACGAACTTGGGGACGGGACCTTTGGGGGCTTATTTGGGCGCGGCTTTGCCCGTGGCCCATTTTTTTAGAACACGGAGGCCACCTACAGTCTCGCCCATTCCGAGTCCGGCGGACGATTGGTGGCCAGCCCTCCCCAAGGCTAGCTTTCCACCTGCTTGGGCATTTTTGCGAAGGGCGGACGAACTTGGGGATGTGGACCTTCGTGGGAGCTTATTTTTGGGCGGCTGTGTCTCGCTGGTCTATTTTTGGCACACAACACGGAGGGTGATCGCCAGCCAAGTCTCCCTGCCTCATTCCGAGTCCGCGGATTTAGACGGTCCTGGCCAGCCCTCCCCAAGGCTATAGCCCACCCGTTTTTTGGCATTTTGCTATGGACGAACTTGGGACGGGACCTTCGGGCTTATTTTTTGCCGCGGCTGTTCTCGGCCTATTTTGGCACACGGAGGGCGCGCCGCAGTCCCATTCCGAGTCCGGACGAAGGTGCGGCTAGCCCCTCCCCAAGGCTATAGCCCACCCAAGTGCAAGGCATTTTTCGGTGACGAATCTTTGGGGATGGGACCTTCGCTTTTTTGGGCCGCGGCTGTGGTAGCGGCCTATTTTGGCACACAGAGGGCGCGCAGTCTCGCCCATTCCGAGTCCGGTGACTCTGTAAAGGCTATAGCCCACCCGCTTTTTTGGGCATTTTGCATGCGGACGAACTTGGGGACGGACCTTCGGGGCTTATTTGAGCACGGCTGGCCTGCGGCCTATTTTTCGCACACGGAGGGCACTCAAAGTCTCGCCCCCATTCCGAGTCCGGGCGGACGAATTTGGCCTGCCCTCCCCAAGGCTACAAACCTCACCCGCTTTTGGGAATTTTTCGGCGGACGAACTTGGGGGACGCACCTTCGGGGCTTATTTTTGGCGTGGCTGTGTCCGCGGTCCCATATTTTTTGGCACACGGAGCCGCCGCAGTCTCGCCCATTCTGAGTCCGCGGACGGTTGGTCAGCCCTTCCCCAAGGCTATAGCCCACCCGCTTTTTTGGGCATTTTTGCAAGTGACGAACTTGGGGACGGGACCTTCGGGAGCTTTATTTTGGGCACGGCTGTGCCTCGCGTCTATTTTTGGCACACGGAGGGCGCCGCCAAGTCTCGCCCCATTCCGAGTCCGGCGGACGATGGGCCAGCCCTCCCCAAGGCTATAGCCCACCCGCTTTTGGGCATTTTTCTTGGACGAACTTGGGGATGGGACCTTATTTTTGGCCGCGCAGGTCGCGGCCTATTTTTGGCACACAGAGGGCTCGCAAAGTCTCGCCTATTCCCGAGTCCGGGGGATTGGCCAGCCCTCCCCAAAGGCTATAGCCCACCCATTTTTTGGGCATTTCTAAGGCGGACGAACCTGGGCATGGGACCTCTGGGCTTATTTTTGCGCTGGCCTGCGGCCTATTTTTGGCACACGGAGGGCACTCGCAAAGTCTCGCCCCATTCCGAGTCCGCGGATTTAGCGAAGGCCAGCCCTCCCCAAGGCTATAGCCCACCCGCACTTTTGGGCATTTTTGGCGGACGAACTTGGGACGGGACTTTGGGGGCTGCGGCTGCTTGCCCGTGGGCCTATTTTTTTAGAACACGGAGGCCACTACAAAGTCTCGCCTCATTCCGAGTCCGGCGGATTTGAAGGTGGCCAGCCCTCCCCCAAGGCTATAGCCCACCCGCTGGGCATTTTTGCGACGGATGAACTTGGGGACGGACTCCTGGTGGCTTATTTTAGAGTACGGCTGTGCCCGGCTCCTTTTTGGCACACGGAGGGTGATCGCAAAGTCTCGACCTATTCCGAGTCCGGCAGATTTAACTTGGCTAGCCCCCTCTCCCAAGGCTATAGCCCACCCGCTTTTGGGCATTTTTGCGGCGGACGAACTTTGGGACGGGACCTTCGGGCTTATTTTTGGGTGTGGCTGTTCCCTGCCTATTTTTGGCACACGGAGGTCACTCTGCAAAGTCTCGCCCCATTCCGAAGTCCGTGGACGAAGGTGTGGCCAGCCCTCCCCTAAGGCTATAGCCCACCCGCTTGGGGCATTTTTTTGCATGGATTTTTGGCGGAATCTTGGGGACGGACCTTTGGGGGCTTATTTTTTGGGCTGTTTCATCCGTGGCCTATTTTTTTTTAGAACACGGAGGCCACTTACTCACAAAGTCTCGCCACATTCCGAGTCCGGGCGATTTGTTGGTTAGCAGCCTCCCCAAGGCTATAGCCCACCCGCTTGGGCATACTTCGCGCGGACGAACTTGGGACGGGACCTTCGGAGCTTATTTTGGGCGCTGTGCCCGTGGCCTATTTTTGGCACACGGAGGGCGCGCCAAGTCTCGCCCCATTCTGAGTCCGCGGACGAGGTGGCCAGCCCTCCCCAAGGCTATAGCCCACCCGCTTTTCGGGCATTTTTCGCGGACGAACTTGGGGATGGGACCTTCGCTTATTTTTGGCCGCGGCTGTGGTCGCGGTCTATTTTTGGCACACAGAGGGCGCCGCAAAGTCTCGCCCCATTCCGAGTCCGGGACGGTTGGCCAGCCTCCCCAAAGGCTATAGCCCACCCGCTGGGGCATTTTGCGTGGACGAACTGGGACGGGACCTTCGGGGCTTATTTTTTGGCGCGCTGGCCAAGCAGTTTACGGCCTATTTTTGGCACACAGAGGGCACTGCGAAGTCTCGCCTATTCCGAGTCCGCGGACGGTTCGCCTGCTGCCTCCCCCAAGGCTACAGCCACCTGCTTTTGGGAATTCTTCGCTGATCAACGATGGGGACGTGGACCTTCGGGGCTTATTTTTGGGCGTGGCTGTGTCCGCGGCTTATTTTTGGCACACGGAGGCCGCCGCAGTCTCGCCCCATCTCGAGTCCGGCGGACGGTTGGTCAGCCCCTTCCCCCCAAGGCTGCCATAGCCCACCCGCTTTTTTGGGGAATTTCGCGCGGACGAACTTGGGACGGGACTCTGGAGCTTATTTTTAGCACAAGGCTGTGCCTGCTCTATTTTTGGCACACGGAGGGCGCTCGCCAAGTCTCGCCCCCATTCCGAGTCCGCGGACTTTGGCAAGGTGGCCCTCCCCAAGGCTATAGCCCACCCGCTTTTCGGGCATTTTTCGCGGACGTACTTGGGGATGGGACCTTCGGGGCTTATTTTTGGCCGCGGCTGTGGTCACGCGCCTATTTTTGGCACACAGAGGGCGCTCGCAGTCTCGCCCCTATTCCGAGTCCGGGACGAAGTTGGCCAGCCCTCCCCCAAAGGCTATAGCCTACCCACAGCTTTTGGGCATTTCACATTGGCGACGAACTTGGGGACGGGACCTTCGGGGCTTATTTTGGTGCGGCTGTGCCCATGCGGCCTATTTTTGGCACACGGAGGGCACTGCAAAGTCTCGCCCCATTCCGAGTCCGGGGGACGGTTGGCCTGCCCTCCCCAAGGCTATAGCCCACCCGCTGGGCATTTTTTTGCGGGCGGACGAACTTGGGGACGGACTCTTCGGGGCTTATTTTTGGGCGCCATGGCTGTGTCCACGGCCTACTTTTGGCACACGGAGGGCGCCGTAAAGTCTCGCCTCATCTGAAGTCCGTGACGAAGGTGGCCAGCCCTCCCCAAGGCTATAGCCCACCCGCTTTTAGGCATTTTGCAGAGGAAGAACTTGGGGATGGGACCTTCGGGGCTTATTTTTGGGCGCGGCTGTGGTCGAGGCCTCATTTTTGGCACACGGAGGGCGCCGCAAAGTGTCGGCCCCATTCCGAGTCCAGGGACGGTTGGCCAGCCCAATTTCACCAAGGCCGGGGCTTATTTTGCTGCCGCCTGTGGGCCTAGCCCACCCATTTTTTGGGCGGGCAGCCTCCCCAAGGCTATAGCCCACCCGCTGGGCATTTTTTTGCGGGGGATTTTGGGCGCGCTGTGCCTGCATGCCTATTTTTGGGACACGGACCGGGCCAGAAGTCTCAACTTGGGCATTTTTAAGGGCGGGACGGGACTCTTCTGGGGTTTATTTTTACGGCTAAGCCGCGGTCTAATTTTGGCTGTGGCCTATTTTCCGAGTCCGGGGCGGAGAACACCCCTCCCCCTCAAGGAGGCTACTGGACTCTCTGGGGCTTACACGGCCTATTTTTGGCGCGCAAGTCCCGCTCGCCTCATTCCGAGTCCGCTGGACGAGTGGCCAGCCCTCCCCAAGGCTATAGCCCACCCGCTGGGCATTTTAAGGCCATTTTACATGACTAACTGGGGACGGACCTTCGGGGCTTATTTTTGAAGCGGAAGTGCTTTGCCCAAGGCTTCATTTTTGGGACACGGGACCGCTCAGAAGTCTCACCCCATTCCAAGTCCTAGCACGAAGTTGGCCAGCACCTCCCCCAAGACTATAGCCCACCCGCTTGGGCATTTTGCGGACGGTGACGAACTTGGGGACGGGACCTGGGGCTTATTTTAAGGCTATTACAGCCGCGCCTATGGCACACGGGACCGGGCCAGAAGTCTCACCCTATCTCCAAGCGGCGAAGTGGCACACTCCGGCGTGGCTATAGCCCATTCGCTTTTCATGGCGGACGAACTTGGGGACGAGGACTCGGAGGGCGACGACCTAGTCCGAAAGTGTCGTCTCCAAGCCCTACCCCCTAAGGCTATTTCGCCTACTCTGAGGCACGCGAACACGGAGGCCACTCACAAAAGCCTCGCCCCATTCGACGTCCAAGTACAGGGACGGTACTTCCAGAAGGTACCTTTTTACGCACTAGGCTATCACCCCAGTTGGGCTAAAGACGACGCTGTGGCCTGTCGGCCTCGGGGGGATTTTGTGAACACGCTCTTCGAGGCTGGGCATTAAAGCCCACCTCGCAGCCAGGTTGGGCCTTCGGAGCTGTGACACTTGACCGTCAGGAAGTCTCGCCTCATTCCGAATTGCAGACGGTGCTGGCCAGCCCCTCCCCAAGGCTATAGCCCACCTGCTGGGGTATTTTTTTTTTGCGCTTGACGAACTCGGGACGGGACCTTCGGGCTTATTTTGGCGCCCTGTGCCCAATTTTGGCACACGGGAGATGATTTGTTTACTCTCCTGCAAGCATTGGCAAACCGACGAACTTTGGGACGGGTCTTATTTTTCGGTGCTCTTTGCCTGGCCTATTTTTTAACACTTGAGGGCACTCACAGTCTCGCACCATTCCGAGTCCGCGGACGGTGGGCCTGCCTGGGGGCTCCCCCGGAGACGCAAGGCTATAGCCCACTCGCTTTTTTTATTTTTCAAGTGGGACGAACTAGGGACGGGACTCTCATTGACCTTGGGCGTTTTGCCACAAGGTGCAGCCTATTTTTGCACACACACTTGGGATTTGGACTGAGGGCAGCTCGCATCGGACGAACTCAATGGAGGGCACTCGCAAAGCTCGCCCATTCCGAGTCCGGTGACGAAGGTGGCGTGCCTTCCCAAGGCTATAGCCCACCCATTTTTTCGGGGCATCTGCGGCGGATTTCTTGGGGACGGGACCTCGGGCTGCTTATTTTTGGCACACGCTGTGCCTGCTGGCCTAATTTTGGCACACGGAGTGCAATCGCAAAGTCTCGCCCTATCTCCGAGTCCTGGCGGATTTGGGCAGCCCCTCCTCCAAGGCTATAGCCCACCTGCTTTCGGGCATTTTTGCGGGACGAATTTGGGAACGGGACCTTCAGGAGATTATTTTTGGGCGCGGCAGTGCCCGCGGCCTATTTTATGCACACGGGGCGCAGAAAGTCTCGCCCATTCCGAGTCCGGGCGGATGGCGTAAGGCCAGCCCCTCCACCCAAGGCTATAGCCCACCCGCTTGGGCATTTTCAGCGGCGGACGAACTTGGGGACGGGACCTTCGGGGCTTATTTTTGGGCGCGGCTGTGGTCGCGCTATTTTTGGCACACGGAGGGTGCTTCGCAAAGTCTCGCCCCATTCCGATTCCGAGGGACGGTTGGCCAGCCCCTCCCAAAGGCTGTAGCCCACCCGCTTTTTTCATTTGCGGACGAACTTGGGGACGGACCTTCGGGACTTATTTTTGGGCGCGGCTGTGCCTGGCTCTATTTTTGGCACACGGAGGGCGTTCTGCAAAGTCTCACCCCATTCCGAGTCCAGCGGACGGTTGGCCAGCCCCTCCCCAAGCTATAGCCGTTCGCTGGGGCATTTTAAGGACGAACTTGTGAACGTGACCTTCGGGGCTTATTTTTGGGCGCTGTGCTCATTTCATTTTGGCACACGGAGGTTGCCGTTTCGTCCCATTCCGAGTCCGCGGACGGTTACAGCCCTTCCCAAGGCTATAGCCCACCTGCTTTTTATTTTGGCATGACGAACTTGGGGACGGGACCTTCGGGATTATTTTGGGCGCGGCTGTGGTCGCGCCTATTTTTGGCACACGGAGGGCACTCGCAAAGTCTCGCCCCATTCCGAGTCCGCGGACGAAGCGTGCCCTCCCCAAGGCTATAGCCCACACGCTTGGGCATTTTTGCGGGGACGAACGTGGGGACGGGACCTTCGGGGCTTATTTACGCGCCGTGGTCGCGTCTATTTTTGGCGCACGGAGGGCGCCTGCAAAGTCTCGCCTTCCCCAGTCCGGGGACGAAATTCGCGACCCTCCCCAAGGCTATAGCCCACCCTGCTGGGCATTTTGCGTGATTAACTTGGGGACGGGACCTTCGGTCTTATTTTGGGCGTTTGCCCGTGGCCTATTTTTAGAACACGGAGGCCACTCACAAAGTCTCGCCTCATTCCGAGTCCGGGACGGTTGGCCAGACCTCCCCCAAGGCTATAGCCCACCCGCTTTTGGGCATTTTGCAAGCTGATTATTTGGGGACGGGACCTTGGAGCTTATTTTTAAGGCTGCAGTGCTCGGCCTATTTTATGCACACGGGGCGATCATAAGTCTCGCCCCATTCCGAGTCCGCGGATTTGGTGGCCCCTCCGCCCCAAGGCTATAGCCCACCTGCTGGGCATTTTTGCGCGGCGGACGAATTGGGGACGGGACTTCGGGTTTATTTTGGGCATGCGGCTGTGGTCGCGTCTATTTTTGGCACACTGGAGGGTGCTCGCAGTCTCGCCCCATTCCGATTCCGAGGACGAGCACAGCCTCCCCAAAGGCCGTGAGCCCACCCGCTTTTTGGGCATTTTTGCGTGACGAACTTGGGGACGGACTTCGGGACTTATTTTTGGCGCGGCTGTGCCCGGCCTATTTTTGGCACACGGAGGGCGTTCTGCAAAGTCTCACCCCATTCCGAGTCCAGCGGACGAAGTTGGCCAGCCCTCCCCAAGGCTATAGCCCACCCGCTGGGCATTTTTGCCATGGACGAACTTGTGGACGGGACCTTCGGGGTTTATTTTTGGGCGTGGCCCGCACCTATTTTTGGCACACGGAGGCCGCCGCGGTTTCGCCCCATTCCGAGTCCGCGGACGGTTGGCCAGCCCTCCCCAAGGCTATAGCCCACCCGCTGGGGCATTTTTGGACGAAACTTGGGGACGGATCTTCGGGGCTTATTTTTGCGCGCTGTGCCCAAGGCCTATTTTTGCACACGGGACCGCTCAGAAGTCTCACCCCATTCCAAGTCCGGCAGACGGTTGGGCCAGCACCTCCCCAAGGCTATAGCCCACCCGCTTGGGCATTTTGGGCGGACGAACTTGGGGACGGGACCTGGGGCTTATTTTTGCGCGGCTGTGTCCGCGGCCTAATTTTGGCACACGGAGGGCACTCGCAAAGTCTCGCCCCATTCCCGAGTCCGGGACGAAGGTGGCCAGCCCTCCCCAAGGCTATAGCCCACACGCTGGGCATTTTTGCGGGCGGACGAACGTGGGGACGGACCTTCGGGGCTTATTTTGGGCGCGCCGTGGTCGCGCCTATTTTTGGCGCACGAGGGCGCCCGCAAAGTCTCGCCCCATTCCGAGTCCGGGGACGTTGGCCAGACCTCCCCCAAGGCTATAGCCCACCCGCTTTTGGGCATTTTTATATGTGACGAACTTGGGGACGGACCTTCGGGGCTTATTTTTGCGGCTGTGCCTGCCTATTTTTGGCACACGGAGGGCGATCGCAAAGTCTCGCCCCATTCCCGAGTCCGCCGGATTGGCAGCCCCTCCCCCAAGGCTATAGCCCACCCGCTTTTTTGGGCATTTTTGCAAGGGGCGGACGAACTTGGGGACGGACCTTCGGGGCTTATTTTGGGCAAGGCTGTGCCCACGGTATTTTTGGCACATGGAGGGCGCAAATTGTCGCCCCCATTCCGAGTCCGCGGATTGGGCCAGCCCTCCCAAGGCTACAGCCCACCCGCTTTTGGGCATTTTTTGCATGAAACTTGGGGACGGGACCATCGGGGGCTTATTTTTTGGCGCGGCTGTGCCCGCGGCCTATTTTTGGCACATGGAGGGCGCTCGAAAATTCTTGCCCCATTCCGAGTCCGGCGGACGAAGTTGGCCAGCCCCTCCCCCGAAGGCTATAGCCAACCCGTTTTTTGGGCATTTTTGCGGCGGACGAACTTGGGGACGGGACCTTCGGGGATTTATTTTTGGGCACGGCTGTACCCGCAGCCTATTTTTGGCACACGGAGGCCGCTCGCAAAGTCTCGTCCCATTACGAGTCCGGCGGACGAAGTTGGCCAGCCCCTCCCCCCAAGGCTATAGCCCACCCGTTTTTTGGGCATTTTTGCGGCGGACGAACTTGGGGACGGGACCATCGGGGGCTTATTTTTTGGCGCGGCTGTGCCCGCGGCCTATTTTTGGCACACAGAGGGCGCTCGGAAAGTCTCGTCCCATTCCGAGTCCGGGCGACGAAGTTGGCCAGCCCATCCCCCCAAGGCTATAGCCCACCCGCTGGGCATTTTTGCGGCGCATTTAACTTGGGGACGGGACCTTCGGGATTATTTTTGGGCAAGGCTGTGCCCGCGTCTATTTTTGGCACACGGAGGGCGCCGCAAAGTCTCGCCCCATTCCGAATCCGCGGACGTTTGGCCAGCCCTCCCCAAGGCTATAGCCCACCCGCTTTTTTGGGCATTTTTGCGGCGGACAAACTTGGGGACGGGACCTGGGCTTATTTTTAAGTGGCTGTGCCCGCGTCTATTTTTGGCACACGGAGGGCGCTCGCAAAGTCTCGCCCCATTCCGAGTCCGGCGGACGAAGTTGGCTAGCCCCTCCCCCCAAGGCTATAGCCCACCCATTTTTTGGGCATTTTTGCGGCGGCCGAACTTGGGGACGGGACCTTCGGGGGCTTATTTTTGGGCGCGGCTGTGCTTGTGGCCTATTTTTAGCACGCGGAGGGCGCTCGCAAAGTCTCGCCCCATTCCGAGTCCGGCGGACGAAGTTGGCCAGCCCCTCCACCCAAGGCTATAGCCCACCGGTTTTTTGGCCATTTTTGCGGCGGACGAACTTGGGGACGGGACCTTCGGGGGCTTATTTTTGGGCGCGGCTGTGCCCACGGCCTATTTTTGGCACACAGAGGCCGCTCACAAAGTCTCGCCCCATTCCGAGTCCGGCGGACGAAATCGGCCAGCCCCTCCCCCCAAGGCTATAGGCCACCCGCTTTTGGGCATTTTTGCGTCGAACTTGGGACGGGACCTTCGGGGCCTATTTTTGCGTTCGCGCCTATTTTTGGCACACGGAGGCCGCCGCAAAGTCTCGCCCCATTCCGAGTCCGGACGATTTAATTTGGCCAGCCCTCCCCAAGGCTATAGGCCACCCGCTTTTGGGCATTTTTGCGGCGGACGAACTTGGGGACGGGACCTTAGGGGCTTATTATTTGCGCGCTGTGCCCGCAGCTATTTTTGGCACACGGAGGCTGCTCGCAAAGTCTCGCCCCATTTCGAGTCCGCCGCTCTGCTTGGCCAGCCCCTCCCCAAGGCTATAGCCCACCCGCTTTTGGGCATTTTTGGCGGACAAACTTGGGGACGGGACCTGGGGCTTATTTTTGGGCGCGGCTGTGTCCGCGGCCTATTTTTGGTACACGGAGGTTGCTCACAAAGTCTCGCCCCATTCCGAGTCCGCGGACGAAGTGGGCCAGCCCTCTCCCCAAGGCTATAGCCCACCCGCTTTTGGGCATTTTGCGGCGGGACGAACTTGGGGATGGGTCCTTCGTAATTTTGTGCGCGGCTGTGCTCGCGTCTATTTTTGGCACACGGAGGCCGCCAAAACTCCGCCCCATTCCGAGTCCGGCGGACGAAATCGCCAGCCCCTCCCCAAGGCTATAGCCCACCCGCTTGGGCATTTTTGCGGACTTAACTTGGGGACGGGACTTCGGGGCCTATTTTTGGGCACGGCTGTGTCCGCGGCCTATTTTTGGCACACGGAGGCCGTTTCGCAGTCTCGCCCCATTCCGAGTCCGCGACGATTTAATTTGGCCAGCCCTCCCCCAAGGCTATAGCCCACCCGCTTTTGGACATTTTTGCGGCGGACGAACTTGGGGACGGACCTTCGGGGCTTATTTTTGGGCACGGCTGTGCCTGGCCTATTTTTGGCACACAAAGGGTGCTCGCAAAGTCTCGCCCCATTCCGAGTCCGTGGACGGTTGGCCAGCCCTCCCCAAGGCTATAGCCCACCCGCTGGGCATTTTGGGCGGACGAACTTGGGGACGGGACCTTCGGGGCTTATTTTTGCGCGCTGTGCCCGCGTCCCATTTTTGCACACGGAGGGCGATCGCAAAGTCTCGACCCATTCCGAGTCCGCCGGACGAAGTTGGCAGCCCTCCCCAAGGCTATAGCCCACCCGCTTTTGGGCATTTTTACTAACTTGGGGACGGGACCTTCGGGGCTTATTTTGGGCAAGGCTGTGCCCACGGCCTATTTTTGGCACATGGAGGGCGCTGCAAATTGTCGCCCCATTCCGAGTCCGGCGGACGGTTGGCCAGCCCTCCCCCAAGGCTACAGCCCACCCGCTTGGGCATTTTTGCAGTACGAACTTGGGGACGGGACCATCGGGGCTTATTTTTTGCGCGGCTGTGCCCGCGGCTATTTTTGGCACATGGAGGGCGCCGAAAATTCTTGCCTCATTCCGAGTCCGCGGACGGGCCAGCCCTCCCGAAGGCTATAGCCAACCCGCTGGGCATTTTGCGCGGACGAACTTGGGGACGGGACCTTCGGGATTTATTTTTGGCACGGCTGTACCCGCAGCCTATTTTTGGCACACGGAGGCCGCCGCAAGTCTCGCCCCATTACGAGTCCGCGACGGTTGGCCAGCCCCTCCCCTGCTATAGCCCACCTGCTTGGGCATTTTGCGGACGAACTTGGGGACGGGACCATCGGGGCTTATTTTGGCGCGCTGTGCCCAAGGCCTATTTTTGGCACACAGAGGGCGCCGCAAAGTCTCGGCCCCATTCCGAGTCCGGACGAAGTTGGCCAGCCCCTCCCAATGCTATAGCCCACCCGCTTTTTGGGCATTTTGCGGCGCACGAACTTGGGGACGGGACCTTCGGGATTATTTTTGGGCAAGGCTGTGCCCGCGCCTATTTTTGGCACACGGAGGGCGCTGCAAAGTCTCGCCCCATTCCGAATCCGCGGACGGTTGGCCAGCCCTCCCCAAGGCTATAGCCCACCCGCTGCATTTTGCGGACAAACTTTGGGACGGGACCTTCGGGGCTTATTTTGCGTGGCTGTGCCCGCGCCTATTTTTGGCACACGGAGGGCGCCGCAAAGTCTCGCCCCATTCCGAGTCCGCGGCGGTTGGCTAGCCCCTCCCCAAGGCTATAGCCCACCCATTTTTCGGGCATTTTGCGGCCGAACTTGGGGACGGACCTTCGGGGCTTATTTTTGGGCGCGGCTGTGCTTGTGGCCTATTTTTAGCACGCTGGAGGGCGCCGCAAAGTCTCGCCCCATTCCGAGTCCGCGGATTTGTTGGCCAGCCTCCACCCAAGGCTATAGCCCACCGGTTTTTGGCCATTTTTGCGGCGGACGAACTTGGGGACGGACTCTTCGGGGTTTATTTTTGGCGCGGCTGTGCCCACGGCCTATTTTTGGCACACAGAGGCCGCTCACAAAGTCTCGCCCCATTCCGAGTCCGGCGGACGAAATCGGCCAGCCCCTCCCCCCAAGGCTATAGCCCACCCGTTTTTTGGGCATTTTTGCGTTCGACGAACTTGGGGACGGGACCTTCGGGGGCCTATTTTTGGGTGCGTCTGTGCCCACGGCCTATTTTTGGCACACGGAGGCCGCTCGCAAAGTCTCGTCCCATTCCGAGTCCGGCGGACGAATTTGGCCAGCCCCTCCCCCCAAGGCTATAGGCCACCCGTTTTTTGGGCATTTTTGCGGCGGACGAACTTGGGGACGGGACCTTCGGGGGCTTATTATTTGGCGCGGCTGTGCCCGCAGCCTATTTTTGGCACACGGAGGCTGCTCGCAAAGTCTCGCCCCATTTCGAGTCCGGCCGTCTAAGTTGGCCAGCCCCTCCCCCCAAGGCTATAGCCCACCCGTTTTTTGGGCATTTTTGCGGCGGACAAACTTGGGGACGGGACCTTCGGGGGCTTATTTTTGGGCGCGGCTGTGTCCGCGGCCTATTTTTGGCACACGGAGGCCGTTCACAAAGTCTCGCCCCATTCCGAGTCCGGCGGACGAAGTGGGCCAGCCCCTCTCCCCAAGGCTATAGCCCACCCGTTTTTTGGGCATTTTTGCGGCGGACGAACTTGGGGATGGGTCCTTCGCGGGGTAATTTTTAGCGCGCTGTGCCAGCCTATTTTTGGCACACGGAGGCCGCCAAAACTCTCGCCCCATTCCGAGTCCGCGGACGAAATCGCCAGCCCCCTCCCCAAGGCTATAGCCCACCCGCTTTTGGGCATTTTTGCGACGAACTTGGGGACGGGACCTCGGGGCCTATTTTTGGCACGGCTGTGTCCGCGTGCCTATTTTTGGCACACGGAGGCCGCCGCAAAGTCTCGCCTATTCCGAGTCCGGCGGACGATTTGGCCAGCCCTCCCCCAAGGCTATAGCCCACCCGCTGACATTTTTATGCGGACGAACTTGGGGACGGGACCTTCGGGGTTTATTTTTGGCACGGCTGTGCCCGTGGCCTATTTTTGGCACACAAAGGGTGCTCGCAAAGTCTCGCCCATTCCGAGTCCGTGGACGGGGTTGCTGCCAGCCCTCCCCCAAGGCTATAGCCCACCCGCTTTTTTCGGGCATTTTGCGGCGGACGAACTTGGGGACGGGACCTTCTGGGGCTTATTTTGGGCGCCACAGCGCTGCCTATTTTTGGCACACGGAGGGCGCCGCAAAGTCTCGCTCCCATTCCGAGTCCGCGGATTTGTTGGCCAGCCCCTCCCCCAAGGCTATAGCCCACCCGTTTTTTGGGCATTTTTGCGGCAGACGAACTTGGGGACGGGACCTTTGGGGGCTTATTTTTGGGCGCAGCTGTGCCCGTGGCCTATTTTTAGAACACGGAGGCCACTCACAAAGTCTCGCCCCATTCCGAGCCCGGGCGGATTTGGTGGCCAGCCCTCCCCCAAGGCTATAGCCCACCCGTTTTTTGGGCATTTTTGCGACGGATGAACTTGGGGACGGGACCTTCGGTGGCTTATTTTTGGGTACGGCTGTGCCCGCGGCCTCTTTTTGGCTCACGGAGGGTGATCGCAAAGTCTCGACCTATTCCGAGTCCGGCAGACGAACTTGGCTAGCCCCTCCCGCCAAGGCTATAGCCCACCCGTTTTTTGGGCATTTTTGCGGCGGACGAACTTGGGGACGGGACCTTTGGGGCTTATTTTTGGGCGCGGCTGTGCCCGCGGCCAATTTTGGCACACGGAGGCTGCTCGCAAAGTCTCGCCCCATTCCGAGTCCGGCGGACGAAGTTGGCCAGCCCCTCCCCCCAAGGCAATAGCCCACCCGTTTTTTGGGCATTTTTTGCGTTCGACGAACTTGGGGACGGGACCTTCGGGGGCTTATTTTTGGGCGCGGCTGTGCCCATAGCCTATTTTTGGCACACGGAGGGTGCTCGCAAAGTCTCGCCCCATTCCGAGTCCGCGGACGGTTTGGCCAGCCCTCCCCAAGGCTATAGCCCACCCGTTTTTTGGGCATTTTTGCGGCGGACGACCTTGGGGACAGGACCTTCGGGGCTTATTTTTGGGCGCGGCTGTGTCCGCGGAATATTTTGGCGCACGGAGGCTGCTCGCAGTCTAGCCCCATTCAATCCGGGCGGATTTGTTGCCAGCCCCTCCCCAAGGCTATAGCCCACCCGCTTTTGGGCATTTTTATGCGCGGACGAACTTGGGACAGGACCTTCGGGCTTATTTTTGGGCGCGCTGTGTCCGCGGAATATTTTACACGGAGGGCGCCGCAAGTCTCGCCCCATTCCGAGTCCGCGGACAAAGTTGGCCAGCCCTCCCCCAAGGCTATAGCCCACCCGCTGGGCATTGCGGCGGACGAACTTGGGGACGGGACATTCGGGGCTTATTTTTGGGTGCGCCTGTGCCTATTTTTGGCACACGGAGGGTGCTCAGAAGTCTCGGCCCATTCCGAGTCCGCGGCGGCCAGCTCCTCCCATAGGCGGCTCCACCCGCTTTTTGGTCATTTGGCGGACGAACTTGGGGACGGTACCTTCTGGGCTTACTTGGGCGCGGCTGTGCCTGGCCCTATTTTTGGCACTTGAGGGTGCTCGCAAAGTCTCGCCCATTCTGAGTCCGCGGACGGCCGAGCCTCTCCTCCCCAAGGCTATAGCCCACCCGCTTTTTTGGCATTTTGCAAGTGGACGAACTTGGGGACGGGACCTTGGGGGCTTATTTTTGGCGCCACAGCTGTGCGGCCTATTTTTGGCACACGGAGGGCGCTCGCAAAGTCTCGCCCCGTTCCGACTCCGCGGATTGTTGGCCAGCCCTCCCCAAGGCAATAGCCCACCCGCTTTTGGGCATTTTTATGCCTCGACGAACTTGGGGACGGACCTTCGGGGCTTATTTTGGGCGCGGCTGTGCCCATAGCCTATTTTGGCACACGGAGGGTGCTCGCAAAGTCTCGCCCCCATTCCGAGTCCGCGGATTTGTTGGCCAGCCCCCTCCCCAAGGCTATAGCCCACCCGCTTTTTTGGCATTTTTGCGTGACGAACTTGGGGACGGGACCTTTGGGGCTTATTTTTGGCGCCACAGCTGTGCCAAGGCCTATTTTTGCACACGGAGGGCGCTGCAAAGTCTCGCCCCATTCCGAGTCCGCGGACGGTTGGCCAGCCTCCCCCAAGGCAATAGCCCACCCGCTTTTGGGCATTTTTAAGCGTCGACGAACTTGGGGACGGGACCTTCGGGATTTTGGGCGCGCTGTGTCCACAGCCTATTTTTCGCACACGGAGGGTGCCTCGCAAAGTCTCGCCCATTCCGAGTCCGGCGGACGAGTTGGCCAGCCCCTCCCCAAGGCTATAGCCCCACCCGCTTTTGGGCATTTTTTGCGGGACGAACTTGGGGACGGGACCTTCGGGGCTTATTTTTGGCGCGCTGTGCCTGCGGCCTATTTTTGGCACACGGAGGGCGCCGCAAAGTCTCGCCCCATTCCGAGTCCGCGGACAAAGTTGGCCAGCCCTCCCCAAGGCTATAGCCCACCCGTATTTTGGGCATTTTTACATGGGCGGACGAACTTGGGGACGGACATTCGGGGCCTATTTTTGGGTGCGCCTGTGCTCAAGGCCTATTTTTGGCACACGGAGGGCGCTCGTAGAAGTCTCGGCCCATTCCGGAGTCCGGCGGATTTGGCGGGGCCAGCTCCTCCCCCCATAGCTATGGCCCACCCGTTTTTTGGTCATTTTTGCGGCGGACGAACTTGGGGACGGGACCTTTGGGGGCTTATTTTTGGGCGTCGCTGTGTCCGCGGAATATTTTTGGTGCACGGAGGCTGCTCGCAGTCCCAGCCCCATTCCGAGTCCGGCGGATTTGTTGGCCAGCCCTCCCCAAGGCTATAGCCCACCCGCTTTTGGGGCATTGCGGCGGACGAACTTGGGGACAGGACCTCTGGGGCTTATTTTTGGGCGCGCTGTGCGGCCTATTTTTGGCACACGGAGGGCGCTGCAAAGTCTCGCCCCATTCCGAGTCCGGCGGACAAAGTTGGCCAGCCCTCCCCAAGGCTATAGCCCACCCGCTTTTCGGGCATTTTTGGACGAAACTTGGGGACGGACATTCGGGGCTTATTTTTGGGTGCGCCTGTGCCGCGTCTATTTTTGGCACACGGAGGGCTCAGAAGTCTCGCCCATTCCGAGTCCGCGACGGCGGCCAGCTCCTCCCCATAGCTATGGCCCACCCGCTTTTGGTCATTTTTATGCGGGACGAACTTGGGGACGGGTTTTTGGGGCTTATTTTTGGGCGCGGCTGTGCCTGCCTCTATTTTTGGCACTTGAGGGTGCTCGCAAAGTCTCGCCCCATTCTGAGTCCGCGGACGAGCTCCCTCCCCAAGGCTATAGCCCACCCGCTTTTTTGGCATTTTGCGGCGGACGAACTTGGGGACGGGACCTTCGGGGGCTTATTTTTTGGCGCCGCTGTGCCGGGCCTATTTTTGGCACACGGAGGGCGCTGCAAGTCTCGGCCCATTCCGAGTCCGGCGGACGAAGTGGGCCAGCCCCTCCCCCCAAGGCTATAGCCCACCCGTTTTTTGGGCATTTTTGCGTTCGACGAACTTGGGACGGGACGTTCGGGGGCTTATTTTTGGGCACGGCTGTGCCCATAGCCTATTTTTGGCACACGGAGGGTGCTCGCAAAGTCTCGGCCCATTCCGAGTCCGGTGGACGAGTTGGCCAGCCCTCCCCAAGGCTATAGCCCACCCGCTTTTTGGCATTTTTGCGGCGACGAACTTGGGACGGGACCTTTGGGGGCTTATTTTTGGCGCCACAGCGGCCTATTTTTGGCACACGGAGGGCGCTGCAGTCTCGCCCCATTCCGAGTCCGCGGATTTGTTGGCCAGCCCTCCCCAAGGCAATAGCCCACCCGTTTTTTGGGCATTTTTGCGTTCGACGAACTTGGGGACGGGACCTTCGGGGGCTTATTTTTGGGCGCGGCTGTGCCCATAGCCTATTTTTGGCACACGGAGGGTGCTCGCAAAGTCTCGCCCCATTCCGAGTCCGGCGGACGAAGTTGGCCAGCCCCTCCCCCCAAGGCTATAGCCCACCCGTTTTTTTGGCATTTTTGCGGCGGACGAACTTGGGGACGGGACCTTTGGGGGCTTATTTTTTGGCGCCGCTGTGCCCGCGGCCTATTTTTGGCACACGGAGGGCGCTCGCAAAGTCTCGCCCCATTCCGAGTCCGGCGGACGAAGTTGGCCAGCCCCTCCCCCCAAGGCAATAGCCCACCCGTTTTTTGGGCATTTTTGCGTTCGACGAACTTGGGGACGGGACCTTCGGGGGCTTATTTTTGGGCGCGGCTGTGCCCATAGCCTATTTTTGGCACACGGAGGGTGCTCGCAAAGTCTCGCCCCATTCCGAGTCCGGCGGACGAAGTTGGCCAGCCCCTCCCCCCAAGGCTATAGCCCACCCGTTTTTTGGGCATTTTTGCGGCGGACGAACTTGGGGACGGGACCTTCGGGGCTTATTTTTGGGCGCGGCTGTGTCCGCGGCCTATTTTTGGCGCACGGAGGCTGCTCGCAAAGTCTAGCCCCATTCCGAGTCCGGCGGACGAAGTTGGCCAGCCCCTCCCCCCAAGGCAATAGCCCACCCGTTTTTTGGGCATTTTTGCGTTTGACGAACTTGGGGACGGGACCTTCGGGGGCTTATTTTTGGGCGCGGCTGTGCCCATAGCCTATTTTTGGCACACGGAGGGTGCTCGCAAAGTCTCGCCCCATTCCGAGTCCGGCGGATTTAGTTGGCCAGCCCTCCCCAAGGCTATAGCCCACCCGTGGGCATTTTGCGGGGCGAACTTGGGGACGGGACCTTCGGGGCTTATTTTTGGGCGTCGCTGTGCGCGGCCTATTTTTGGCACACGGAGGGCGCCGCAAAGTCTCGCCCCATTCCGAGTCCGCGGACAAAGTTGGCCAGCCCTCCCCCAAGGCTATAGCCCACCCGCTTGGGCATTTTTGCAAGGCACGAACTTGGGGACGGGACATTCGGGGGCTTATTTTTGGGTGCGCCTGTGCCCGCGGCCTATTTTTGGCACACGGAGGGCGCTCGTAAAGTCTCGGCCCATTCCGAGTCCGGCGGACGAAGTGGGCCAGCTCCTCCCCCCATAGCTATGGCCCACCCGTTTTTTGGTCATTTTTGCGGCGGACGAACTTGGGGACGGGACCTTTGGGGGCTTATTTTTGGGCGTCGCTGTGTCCGCGGAATATTTTTGGTGCACGGAGGCTGCTCGCAAAGTCTAGCCCCATTCCGAGTCCGGCGGACGAAGTTGGCCAGCCCCTCCCCCCAAGGCTATAGCCCACCCGTTTTTTGGGCATTTTTGCGGCGGACGAACTTGGGGACAGGACCTTCGGGGCTTATTTTTACACAGCTGTGCAAGGCCTATTTTTGGCACACGGAGGGCGCTTCGCAAAGTCTCGCCTCATTCCGAGTCCGCGACAAAGTTGGCCAGCCCTCCCCTGGCTATAGCCCACCCGCTTTTGGGGCATTTTCACGGACGAACTTGAGACGGGACATTCGGGGCTTATTTTTGGGTGCGCCTGTGCCCGCGGCCTATTTTTGGCACACGGAGGGCGTCAAAGTCTCGGCCCATTCCGAGTCCGGCGGACGAAGTGGGCCAGCTCCTCCCCCCATAGCTATGGCCCACCCGTTTTTTGGTCATTTTTGCGGCGGACGAACTTGGGGACGGTACCTTCTGGGGCTTATTTTTGGGCGCGGCTGTGCCCGCGTCCTATTTTTGGCACTTGGAGGGTGCTCGCAAAGTCTCGCCCCATTCTGAGTCCGGCGGACGAAGTTGGCGAGCCCCTCCCCCCAAGGCTATAGCCCACCCGTTTTTTTGGCATTTTTGCGGCGGACGAACTTGGGGACGGGACCTTTGGGGGCTTATTTTTTGGCGCCGCTGTGCCCGCGGCCTATTTTTGGCACACGGAGGGCGCTCGCAAAGTCTCGCCCCATTCCGAGTCCGGCGGACGAAGTTGGCCAGCCCCTCCCCCCAAGGCAATAGCCCACCCGTTTTTTGGGCATTTTTGCGTTCGACGAACTTGGGGACGGGACCTTCGGTGGAGTTTTTTTGGGCGCGGCTGTGCCCTTAGCCTATTTTTGGCACTGGGAGGGCGCTCGCAAAGTCTCGCCCCATTCCGAGTCCGGCGGACGAAGTTGGCCAGCCCCTCCCCCCAAGGCTATAGCCCACCCGTTTTTTTGGCATTTTTGCGGCGGACGAACTTGGGGACGGGACCTTTGGGGGCTTATTTTTTGGCGCCGCTGTGCCCGCAACCTATTTTTGGCACACGGAGGGCGCTCACAAAGTCTCGCCTCATTCCGAGTCCGGCGGACGAAGTTGGCCAGCCCCTCCCCCCAAGGCAATAGCCCACCCGTTTTTTGGGCATTTTTGCGTTCGACGAACTTGGGGACGGGACCTTCGGGGGCTTATTTTTGGGCGCGGCTGTGCCCATAGCCTATTTTTGGCACACGGAGGGTGCTCGCAAAGTCTCGCCCCATTCCGAGTCCGGCGGACGAAGTGGGCCAGCCACTCCCCCCAAGGCTATAGCCCACCCGTTTTTTTGGCATTTTTGCGGCGGACGAACTTGGGGACGGGACCTTTGGGGGCTTATTTTTTGGCGCCGCTGTGCCCGCGGCCTATTTTTGGCACACGGAGGGCGCTCGCAAAGTCTCGCCCCATTCCGAGTCCGCGGATTTGTTGGCCAGCCCTCCCCAAGGCAATAGCCCACCCGCTTTTGGCATTTTTGCGTCACGAACTTGGGGACGGGACCTTCGGGGCTTATTTTCGGGCGCGGCTGTGCCTATAGCCTATTTTTGGCACACGGAGGGTGCTCGCAAAGTCTCGCCCCATTCCGAGTCCGGCGGACGAAGTTGGCCAGCCCCTCCCCCCAAGGCTATAGCCCACCCGTTTTTTGGGCATTTTTGCGGTGGACGAACTTGGGGACGGGACCTTCGGGGCTTATTTTTGGGCGCGGCTGTGTCCGCGGCCTATTTTTGGCGCACGGAGGCTGCTCGCAAAGTCTAGCCCCATTCCGAGTCCGGCGGACGAAGTTGGCCAGCCCCTCCCCCCAAGGCTATAGCCCACCCGTTTTTTTGGCATTTTTAAGGCTCGACGAACTTGGGGACGGGACCTTCGGGGGCTAATTTTTGGGCGCGGCTGTGCCCATAGCCTATTTTTGGCACACGGAGGGTGCTCGCAAAGTCTCGCCCCATTCCGAGTCCGACGGTTGGCCAGCCCTCCCCCAAGGCTATAGCCCACCCGCTTTTTTGGCATTTTGGCGGACGAACATGGGGACGGCACCTTTGGGGCTTATTTTTGGGCGCGGCTGTGCCCGATGCCTATTTTTGGCACACGGAGGCTGCTCGCAAAGTCTCGCCCCATTCCGAGTCCGGCGGACGATTGGCCAGCCCTCCCCCAAGGCAATAGCCCACCCGTTTTTTGGGCATTTTTTGCGTTCGACGAACTTGGGGACGGGACCTTCGGGGGCTTATTTTTGGGCGCGGCTGTGTCCATAGCCTATTTTTGGCACACGGAGGGTGCTCGCAAAGTCTCGCCCCAAACCGAGTCCGCGGATTTGTTGGCCAGCCCTCCCCAAGGCTATAGCCCACCCGTTTTTTGGGCATTTTTGCGGCGGACGAACTTGGGGACAGGACCTTCGGGGCTTATTTTTGGGCGCGGCTGTGTCCGCGGAATATTTTTGGCGCACGGAGGCTGCTCGCAAAGTCTAGCCCCATTCCGAGTCCGCGGATTTGTTGGCCAGCCCTCCCCCAAGGCTATAGCCCACCCGCTTTTCGGGCATTTTGCGGGACGAACTTGGGGACGGGACCTTCGGGGCTTATTTTGGGCGCCGATGTGCCCGCTGCCTATTTTTGGCACACGGAGGGCGCCGCAGTCTCGCCCCATTCCGAGTCCGCGGACAAAGTTGGCCAGCCCCTCCCCAAGGCTATAGCCCACCCGCTTTTGGGCATTTTTGCGGACGAACTTGGGGACGGGACATTCGGGGCTTATTTGGGTGCGCCTGTGCCCGGCCTATTTTTGGCACACGGAGGGCGCTCGTAAGTCTCGGCCCATTCCGAGTCCGCGGACGAAGTTGGCCAGCTCCTCCCCATAGCTATGGCCCACCCGCTTTTTGGTCATTTTGCGGCGACGAACTTGGGGACGGGACCTTCTGGGGCTTATTTTTGGGCGTGCTGTGCCCGCCCTATTTTTGGCACATGGAGGGTGCTCTGCAAAGTCTCGCCCATTCTGAGTCCGGCGGACGAGTTGGCGAGCCCTCCCCAAGGCTATAGCCCACCCGCTGGGGCATTTTGCGACGAACTTGGGGACGGGACCTTTGGGGGCTTATTTTTTGGCGCCGCTGTGCCCGGCCTATTTTTGGCATTACGGAGGGCGCTGCAAAGTCTCGCCCCATTCCGAGTCCGCGGACGGTTGGCCAGCCCTCCCCAAGGCAATAGCCCACCTGCTTGGGCATTTTTGCGGCGGACAAACTTTGGGACGGGACCTTCGGGGCTTATTTTTGGCGCGGCTGTGCCTGGGCCTATTTTTGGCACACGGAGGGCGCTGCAATGTCTCGCCCCATTCCGAGTCCGCGGACGGTTGGCCAGCCCTCCCCCAAGGCTATAGCCCACCTGCTTTTGGGTATTTTTGCGGACGAAAATGGGAACGGGACCTTCGGCTTATTTTTGGGCGCTTTGACCAAGGCCTATTTTTCGCACACGAGGGCGCTCGCAAAGTCTCGCCCCATTCCGAGTCTGGCGGACGAGTGGCCAGCCCTCCCCAAGGCCATAGCCCACCCGCTTTTTTGGGCATTTTGCGGACGAACTTGGGGACGGGACATCTGGGGCTTATTTTGGGTGCGCCTGTGCCCGCGGCCTATTTTTGGCACACGGAGGGCGCAAAGTCTCGGCCCATTCCGACTCCGGCGGACGAAGTTGGCCAGCACCTCCCCCCAGAGCTATGTCCCACCCGACTTAGGGTCTATTTTGCGGCGGACGAACTTGGGGACGGGACCTTCTGGGGCTTATTTTTGGGCGCGGCCCTCCCTATTTTTGGCACATGGAGGGTGCTCAGTCTCGCCTCATTCTGAGTCCGGCGGACGATTTGTTGGCGAGCCCCTCCCCAAGGCTATAGCCCACCCGCTTTTGGGCATTTTTGCGGCGTGACGAACTTGGGGACGGGACCTTTGGGGCTTATTTTTTGGCGCCGCTGTGCCTGCTGCCTATTTTTGGCACACGGAGGGCGCTGCAAAGTCTCGCCCATTCCGAGTCCGGCGGACGAGTTGGCCAGCCCTCCCCCAAGGCAATAGCCCACCCGCTTTTTGGGCATTTTTGCGTCACGAACTTGGGACGGGGCCTTCGGGGCTTATTTTTGATGCGGCTGTGCCTATAGCCTATTTTTGGCACACGGAGGGTGCTCGCAAAGTCTCGCCCCATTCCGAGTCCGCGGATTTGTTGGCCAGCCCTCCCCCAAGGCAATAGCCCACCCGTTTTTTGGGCATTTTTTGCGTTCGACGAACTTGGGGACGGGACCTTCGGGGGCTTATTTTTGGGCGCGGCTGTGCCCATAGCCTATTTTTGGCACACGGAGGGTGCTCTCAAAGTCTCGCCCCATTCCGAGTCCGGCGGACGAAGTTGGCCAGCCCCTCCCCCCAAGGCTATAGCCCACCCGTTTTTTGGGCATTTTTGCGGCGGACGAACTTGGGGACAGGACCTTCGGGGCTTATTTTTGGGCGCGGCTGTGTCCGCGGAATATTTTTGGCGCACGGAGGCTGCTCGCAAAGTCTAGCCCCATTCCGAGTCCGCGGATTTTGCCAGCCCCTCCCCCAAGGCTATAGCCCACCCGCTTTTGGGCATTTTGCGGCGGACGAACTTGGGGACGGACCTTCGGGGCTTATTTTTGGGCGCCGCTGTGCAAGGCCTATTTTTGGCACACGGAGGGCGCTCGCAAAGTCTCGCCCCATTCCGAGTCCGGCGGACAAAGTTGGCCAGCCCCTCCCCCCAAGGCTATAGCCCACCCGTTTTTTGGGCATTTTTGCGGCGGACGAACTTGGGGACGGGACATTCGGGGGCTTATTTTTGGGTGTGCCTGTGCCCGCAGCCTATTTTTGGCACACGGAGGGCGCTCGTAAAGTCTCGGCCCATTCCGAGTCCGCGGACGGTTGGCCAGCTCTCCCCATAGCTATGGCCCACCCGCTTTTTCATTTTGCGGCGGACGAACTTGGGGACGGGACCTTCTGGGGCTTATTTTTTGGCGCGGCTGTGCCCGCGTCCTATTTTTGGCACTTGGAGGGTGCTCACAAAGTCTCGCCCCATTCCGAGTCCGGCGGACGAGCAGCCCCTCCCCAAGGCTATAGCCCACCCGCTTGGGCATTTTTGCGGCGGACGAACTTGGGACGGGACCTTGGGGGCTTATTTTTGGCGCCGCTGTGCCAGCGCCTATTTTTGGCACACGGAGGGCGCTGCAAAGTCTCGCCCATTCCGAGTCCGCGGACGAAGTTGGCAGCCCTCCCCCAAGGCAATAGCCCACCCGCTTTTTTGGGCATTTTTGCGTTCAACTTGGGGACGGGACCTTCGGGGCTTATTTTTGGGCGCGCTGTTCCCATAGCCTATTTTTGGCACACGGAGGGTGCTCTGCAGTCTCGCCCCATTCCGAGTCCGCGGACGAGTTGGCCAGCCCTCCCCAAGGCTATAGCCCACCCGCTTTTGGGCATTTTTGGGCGGACGAACTTGGGACGGGACCTTCGGGGCTTTTTTATGGCGCCACAGCTCATGCCTATTTTTGGCACACGGAGGCTGCTCGCAAAGTCTCGCCCCATTCCGACTCCGGCGGACGGTTGGCCAGCCCTCCCCAAGGCTATAGCCCACCCGCTTTTTGGGCATTTTTGCGGGACGAACTTGGGGACAGGACATTCGGGGCTTATTTTTGGGTGCGCCTGTGCCCGCGGCCTATTTTTGGTACACGGAGGGCGCTGAAATTCTCGGCCCATTCCGAGTCCGCGGATTTGTTGGCCAGCTCCTCCCCCATAGCTATGGCCCACCTGCTTTTGGTCATTTTTGCGGACGAACTTGGGGACGGGACCTTCTGGGGCTTATTTTTGGGCGCGGCTGTGCCATGGCCCTATTTTTGGCACTTGAGGGTGCCTGCAAAGTCTCGCCCCATTCTGAGTCCGGCGGACGAAGTTGGCGAGCCCCTCCCCAAGGCTATAGCCCACCCGCTTTTTTGGGGCGGACGAACTTGGGGACGGGACCTTTGGGGCTTATTTTTGGCGCCGCTGTGCCTGCTGCCTATTTTTGGCACACGGAGGGCGCCGCAAAGTCTCGCCCCATTCCGAGTCCGCGGACGGCTTGGCCAGCCCTCCCCAAGGCAATAGCCCACCCGCTTTTGGTCATTTTGCACGAACTTGGGACGGTACCTTCTGGGGCTTATTTTTGCGCAGCTGTGCCCAAGGCCCTATTTTTGGCACTTGAGGGTGCTCACAAAGTCTCGCCCCATTCCGAGTCCGCGGACGAAGTTGGCCAGCCCTCCCCAAGGCTATAGCCCACCCGCTTTTGGGCATTTTTGCGGTGGACGAACTTGGGACGGGACCTCGGGCTTATTTTTGCGCTGCTGTGTCCATGCCTATTTTTGGCGCACGGAGGCTGCCTGCAAAGTCTAGCCCCATTCCGAGTCCGCGGATTGGCCAGCCCTCCCCAAGGCTATAGCCCACCCATGCTGGGCATTTTTGGGGGACGAACTTGGGGACGGACCTTCGGGGCTTATTTTTGGGCGCCGCTGTGCCTCATTTTTGGCACACGGAGGGCGCTCGCAAAGTCTCGCCCCATTCCGAGTCCGCGGACAAAGTTGGCCAGCCCTCCCCAAGGCTATAGCCCACCCGCTTTTTGGGCATTTTTATGGCGGACGAACTTGGGGACGGGACCTTCGGGGCTTATTTTTGCGCCGCTCAAGCGCCTATTTTTGGCACACGGAGGGCGCTGCAAAGTCTCGCCCCATTCCGAGTCCGTGGACAGTTGGCCAGCCCTCCCCAAGGCTATAGCCCACCCGCTTGGGCATTTTGTGGGACGAACTTGGGGACGGGACATTCGGGGCTTATTTTTGGGTGCGCCTGTGCCCGCGTCTATTTTTGCACACGGAGGGCGCCGTAAAGTCTCGGCCCATTCCGAGTCCGCGGATTTGTTGGCCAGCTCCTCCCCCATAGCTATGGCCCACCCGTTTTTGGGTCATTTTTGCGGGCGGACGAACTTGGGACGGACCTTCTGGGGCTTATTTTTGGGCGCGGCTGTGCAAGGCCCTATTTTTGGCACATGGAGGGTGCTCTGCAAAGTCTCGCCTCATTCTGAGTCCGGGCGGATTGGCGAGCCCCTCCCCAAGGCTATAGCCCACCCGCTTTGGGCATTTTTGGCGGACGAACTTGGGGACGGGACCTTTGGGGGCTTATTTTTGCGCCGCAGCGCTCATTTTTTGGCACACGGAGGGCGCCGCAGTCTCGCCCCATTTCGAGTCCGGGACAGGTTGGCCAGCCCTCCCCAAGGCAATAGCCCACCCTTTTTGGGCATTTTGGGCGGACAAACTTTGGGACGGACCTTCGGGCTTATTTTTGGGCGCGGCTGTGCCCGCGGCCTATTTTTGGCACACGGAGAGCGCTCGCAATGTCTCGCCCCATTCCGAGTCCGGCGGACGAAGTTGGCCAGCCCCTCCCCCCAAGGCTATAGCCCACCCGTTTTTTGGGTATTTTTGCGGCGGACGAAAATGGGAACGGGACCTTCGGGGCTTTTTTTTGGGCGCGGCTTTGACCGCGGCCTATTTTTGGCACACGGAGGGCGCTCGCAAAGTCTCGCCCCATTCCGAGTCTGGCGGCCAAAGTTGGCCAGCTCCTCCCCCCAAGGCTATAGCCCACCCGTTTTTTGGGCATTTTTGCGTTCGACGAACTTGGGGACGGGACCTTCGGGGGCTTATTTTTGGGCGCAGCTGTGCCCATAGCCTATTTTTGGCACACGGAGGGTGCTCGCAAAGTCTCGCCCCATTCCGAGTCCGGACGGATTTGGCCAGCCCTCCCCCAAGGCTATAGCCCACCCGCTTGGGCATTTTGCGGCGGACGAACTTGGGACGGGACCTTCGGGGCTTATTTTTGCGCGTGGCTGTGTCCGCGGCCTATTTTTGGCGCACGGAGGCTGCTCGCAAAGTCTAGCCCCATTCCGAGTCCGCGGACGAAGTTGGCCAGCCCTCCCCCCAAGGCTATAGCCCACCCATTTTGGGGCATTTTGCGGCGGACCAACTTGGGGACGGGACTTTCGGGGCTTATTTTTGGGCGCCGCTGTGCCCACAGCCTATTTTTGGCACACGGAGGGCGATCGCAAAGTCTCGCCCCATTCCGAGTCCGCGGACGTTGGCCAGCCCCTCCTCCCAAGGCTATAGCCCACCCGCTTTTTAGGGCATTTTTGGCGGACGAACTTGGGGGCGGACCTTCGGGCTTATTTTTGGGCGCGGCTTTGCCCAAGGCCTATTTTTGCACACGGAAGGCGCCACAAAGTATCGCCTTCCGAGTCCGCGGACGGTTGGCTAGCCCTCCCCAAGGCTAAAGCCCACCTATTTTTTGGGCATTTTTTGCGACGAACTTGGGGACGGGACATTCGGGGCTTATTTTTGGCTGTGCCAGCGGCCTATTTTTGGCACACGGAGGCCGCTGCAAAGTCTCGCCCCATTCCGAGTCCGCGGACGAAGTTGGCCAGCTCCTCCCCCCATAGCTATGGCCCACCCGTTTTTTGGTCATTTTTGCGGCGGACGAACTTGGGGACGGGACCTTGGGGGGCTTATTTTTGGGCGCCGCTGTGCCCGCGGCCTATTTTTGCGGCGGACGAAGTTGGCGAGCCCCTCCCCCCAAGGCTATAGCCCACCCGTTTTTTGGGCATTTTTGCGGCGGACGAACTTGGGGACGGGACCTTTGGGGGCTTATTTTTGGGCGCCGCTGTGCCCGCGGCCTATTTTTGGCACACGGAGGGCACTCGCATAGTCTCGCCCCATTCCGAGTCCGGCGGACGAAGTTGGCCAGCCCCTCCCCCCAAGGCAATAGCCCACCCGTTTTTTGGGCATTTTTGCGGCGGACGAACTTGGGGACGGGACATTCGGGGGCTTATTTTTGGGTGCGCCTGTGCCCGCGGCCTATTTTTGGCACACGGAGGGCGCTCGTAAAGTCTCGGCCCATTCCGAGTCCGGCGGACGAAGTTGGCCAGCTCCTCCCCCCATAGCTATGGCCCACCCGTTTTTTGGTCATTTTTGCGGCGGACGAACTTGGGGACGGGACCTTCTGGGGCTTATTTTTGGGCGCGGCTGTGCCCGCGTCCTATTTTTGGCACATGGAGGGTGCTCGCAAAGTCTCGCCCCATTCTGAGTCCGGCGGACGAAGTTGGCGAGCCCCTCCCCCCAAGGCTATAGCCCACCCGTTTTTTGGGCATTTTTGCGGCGGACGAACTTGGGGACGGGACCTTTGGGGGCTTATTTTTTGGCGCCGCTGTGCCCGCGGCCTATTTTTGGCACACGGAGGGCGCTCGCAAAGTCTCGCCCCATTCCGAGTCCGGCGGACGAAGTTGGCCAGCGCTCCCCAAGGCCATAGCCCACCTGCTTTTGGGGCATTTTCAAGGACGAAAATGGGAACGGGACCTTTGGGGCTTATTTTTTGGGCGCGGCTGTGACCGCGGCCTATTTTTGGCACACGGAGGGCGCTCGCAAAGTCTCGCCCCATTCCGAGTCTGGCGGACGAAGTTGGCCAGCCCCTCCCCCCAAGGCTATAGCCCACCCGTTTTTTGGGTATTTTTGCGGGGGACGAAAATGGGAACGGGACCTTCGGGGCTTATTTTTGGGCGCGGCTGTGACCGCGGCCTATTTTTGGCACACGGAGGGCGCTCGCAAAGTCTCGCCCCATTCCGAGTCTGGCGGACGAAGTGGGCCAGCCCCTTCCCCCAAGGCCATAGCCCACCCGTTTTTTGGGCATTTTTGCGGCGGACGAACTTGGGGACGGGACCTTCGGGGGCTTATTTTTGGGCGCGGCTGTGCCCACGGCCTTTTTTGGCACAAGGAGGCCGCTCGCAAAGTCTCGCCTCATTCCGAGTCTGGCGGACGAAGTGGGCCAGCCCCTCCCCCCAAGGCCATAGCCCACCCGTTTTTTGGGCATTTTTGCGGCGGACGAACTTGGGGACGGGACCTTCGGGGGATTATTTTTGGTCGTAGCTGTGCCCGTGGCCTATTTTTGGCACACGGAGGGCGCTCGCAAAGTCTCACCCCATTCCGAGTCCGGCGGATGAAGTTTGCCAGCCCTCCCCAAGGCTATAGCCCACCCGCTTTTTGCGGCGGACGAACTTGGGGACGGGACATTCGGGGCTTATTTTTGGGCGCGGCTGTGCACGCGGACTATTTTTGGCACACGGAGGCTGCTCGCAAAGTCTCGCCCCATTCCGAGTCTGGCGGACGGTTGGCCAGCCCTCCCCAAGGCTATAGCCCACCCGCTTTTTGGGCATTTTTGCGTCGACGAACTTGGGGACGGGACCTTCGGGGTTTATTTTTGGGCGCAGCTGTGCCCATAGCCTATTTTTGGCACACGGAGGGTGCCTCGCAAAGTCTCGCCCATTCCGAGTCCGGCGGACGGTTGGCCAGCCCTCCTCCCAAGGCTATAGCCCACCCGCTTTTCGGGCATATTCGGCGGACGAACTTGGGGCGGGACCTTCGGGGCTTATTTGGCGCGGCTTTGCCGCGCTGCCTATTTTTGCACACGGAAGGCGCTGCAGTATCGCCCCATTCCGAGTCCGCGGATTTGTTGGCCAGCCTCCTCCCCCAAGGCTAAAGCCCACCTATTTTTCGGGCATTTTTGCGGACGAACTTGGGGACGGACCTTTGGGGGCTTATTTTTGGGAGCTGCTGTGCCCGCCTATTTTTGGCACACGGAGGCCGCCGCAAAGTCTCGCCTCATTCCGAGTCCGCGGACAAAGTTGGCCAGCTCCTCCCCCCATAGCTATGGCCCACCCGTTTTTTGGAAATTTTTGCGGCGGACGAACTTGGGGACGGGACCTTGGGGGGCTTATTTTTGGGCGCCGCTGTGCCCGCGGCCTATTTTTGCGGCGGACGAAGTTGGCGAGCCCCTCCCCCCAAGGCAATAGCCCACCCGTTTTTTGGAAATTTTTGCGGTGGACGAACTTGGGGACGGGACCTTTGGGGGCTTATTTTTGGGCGCCGCTGTGCCCGCGGCCTATTTTTGGCACACGGAGGGCACTCGCATAATCTCGCCCCATTCCGAGTCCGGCGGACGAAGTTGGCCAGCCCCTCCCCCCAAGGCAATAGCCCACCCGTTTTTTGGGAATTTTACGGCGGACAAACTTGGGGACGGACCTTCGGGGCTTATTTTTGGGCGCGCTGTGACCTCATTTTTGGCACACGGAGAGTGCTCGCAATGTCTCGCCCCCATTCCGAGTCCGGCGGACGAAGTTGGCCAGCCCCTCCCCCCAAGGCTATAGCTCACTGGTTTTTTGGGTATTTTTGCGGCGGACGAAAATGGGAACGGGACCTTTGGGGGTTATGTTTGGGCGCGGGTGTGGCCGTAGCGTAGTTTTGGCACACGGAGGGCGCTCGCAAAGTCTCGCCCCATTCCGAGTCTGGCGGATTTGAGCCAGCCCCTCCCCCAAGGCAATAGCCCACCCGCTTGGGCATTTTTATGCGGCGGACAAACTTGGGGACGGGACCTTCGGGCTTATTTTTGGGCGCGGCTGTGCCCACCTATTTTTGGCACACGGAGGGCGCTCGCAAAGTCTCGCCCCATTCCGAGTCCGGCAGACGAAGTTGGCCAGCGCCTCCCCCCAAGGCCATAGCCCACCCGTTTTTTGGGCATTTTTGCGGCGGACGAAAATGGGAACGGGACCTTTGGGACTTATTTTTTGGGCGCGGCTGTGACCGCGGCCTATTTTTGGCACACGGAGGGCGCTCGCAAAGTCTCGCCCCATTCCGAGTCTGGCGGACGGGTTGGCCAGCCCTCCCCAAGGCTATAGCCCACCCGCTTATTTTTGGGGGACGAAAATGGGAACGGACCTTTTATTTTTATATTTTTGGCACACGGAGGGCGCAAAGTCTCGCCCCATTCCGAGTCTGGCGGACGCCCCTTCCCCAAGGCCATAGCCCACCCGCTTTTGGGCATTTTTGCGAACTTGGGGACGGACCTTCGCTTATTTTTGGGCGCGGCTGTGCCCACGGCCTTTTTGGCACAAGGAGGCCGCCGCAAAGTCTCGCCATTCCGAGTCCGCGGATTTGCCAGCCCTCCCCAAGGATATAGCCCACCCGCTGGGCATTTTACGAACTTGGGGATGGGACCTTCGGGGCTTATTTTCTGGCGCAGCTGTGCCTATTTTTGGCACACGGAGGGCGCCGCAAAATCTCACCCCATTCCGAGTCCGCGGACGTTGGCCAGCTCCTCCCCCAAGGCCATAGCCCACCCGCTGGGCATTTTTGACGAACTTGGGGACGGGACCTTCGGGGCTTATTTTTGGTCGCAGCTGTGCCCGTGGCCTATTTTTGGCACACGGAGGGCGCTGCAAAGTCTCGCCCATTCCGAGTCCGCGGACAAAGCTGGCCAGCCCCTCCCCCAAGGCTAAAGCCCACCCATTTTTTGGGCATTTTTGCAAGCTTGGGGACGGACCTTCGGGGCTTATTTTTGGGCGCGCTGTGCCCGCGGCTATTGTTGTCACAAGGAGGGTGCTCGCAGTCGCGCCCCATTCCGAGTCCGGGATGGGCCAGGCCCTCCCCCAAGGCTATTGCCCACCCGCTTTTGGGCATTTTTGCTGTGGACGAACTTGGGGACGGGACCTTCGGGGCTTATTTTTTGGCGCGGCTGTGTCCGCAACCTATTTTTTGGCGCACGGAGGGCGCTGCAAAGTCTCGCCCATTCCAAGTCCGCGGATTTAAGAGTGGGCCAGCCCCTCCCCAAGGCTATAGCCCACCCGCTTTTTGGGCATTTTTGCACGAACTTGGGGACGGGACTTGGGCTTGTTGGCGCAGCCGTGCCCGCCTATTTTTGGCACACGGAGGGCGCCGCAGTCTCGCCTCATTCCGAGTCCGCGGATCTGGCCAGCCCCTCCCCCCAAGGATATAGCCCACCCGTTTTTTGGGCATTTTTGCGGCGGATGAACTTGGGGACGGGGCCTTCGGGGGCTTATTTTTGGGCGCAGCTGTGCCCGCGGCCTATTTTTGGCACACGGAGGGCGATCGTAAAGTCTCGCCCCATTCCGAGTCCGGCCCACCCGTTTTTTGGGCATTTTTGCGGCGGACGAACTTGGGGACGGGACCTTCGGGGGCTTATTTTTGGGCGCAGCTGTGCCCGCACCCTATGTTTGGCACACGGAGGGCGCTCGCAAAGTTTCGCCCCATTCCGAGTCCGGCGGACGAAGTTGGCCAGCCCCTCCCCCCAAGGCTATAGCCCACCCGTTTTTTGGGCATTTTTGCGGCGGACGAACTTGGGGAGGGGACCTTCAAGGGCTTATTTTTGGGCGCGGCTGTGCCTCCCCATTTTTGGCACACAGAGGCGCCGCAAAGTCTTGCCCCATTCCGAGTCCGCGACGGTTGGCCAGCCCTCCTCCCAAGGCTATAGCCCACCCGTTTTTTTGGCATTTTTGTGGCGGACGAACTTGGGGACGGGACCTTCGGGGGCTTATGTTTGGGCGCAACTGTGCCCGCAGCCTATTTGTGGCACACGGAGGGTACTAGCAATGTCTCGCCCCATTCCGAGTCCTGGACGGTTGGCCAGCCCTCACCCCAAGGATATAGCCCACCCGTTATTTGGGCATTTTGGGCGGACGAACTTGGGAACGGGACCTTCGTCTTATTCTTGGGCACAGCTGTGCCCGCCTATTTCTGGAACACGTAGGGTACTCGCAAAGTCTCGCCCCATTCCGAGTCCGCGGACGAAGTTGGCCAGCCCTCCCCAAGGCTATAGCCCACCCGCTTTTGGGCATTTTTGCGGACGAACTTGGGGACGGACCTTCGGGGCTTATTTTTGCGTGGCTGTGCCCGTAGCCTATTTTTGGCACACAGAGGCGCTCACAAAGTCTCGCCCATTCCGAGTCCGCGGGATTTAGTTGGCCAGCCCTCACCCCAAGGATATAGCCCACCCGCTGGGCATTTTTGCACGAACTTGGGGACGGGACCTTCGGGAGCTTATTTTTGGGAGCAGCTTTGCCCACGGCCTATTTTTGGCACACAGGCGCCGCAAAGTCTCGCCCCATTCCGAGTCCGCGGACGAGTTGGCTCCGCCTCTCCGCCAAGGCTATAGCCCAGCCTTTTTGGGCATTTTGCGGCGGACGAACTTGGGGACGGGACATTCGAGCCTTATTTTTGGTTGAGGCTGTGCCCGCGGCTATTTTTGCACACGGAGGCCACTCACAAAGTCTCGCCCATTCCCAGTCCGGCGGATTTGGCCAGCCTCTCCTCCCAAGGCTATAGCCCACCCGCTTTTGGCATTTTTGGCGGACGAACTTGGGGACGGGACCTTCGGGGTCTTATTCTTGGGCGCAGCTGTGCCCGCGGCCTATTTCTGGCACACGTAGGGTACTCGCAAAGTCTCGCCCCATTCCGAGACCGGGGGCCGACGTTGGCCAGCCCCTCCCCAAGGCTATAGCCCACCCGCTTGGGCATTTTGCGGACGAACTTGGGGACGGGTCCTTCGGGGCTTATTTGGGCGCTGTATCCACAGCCTATTTTTGGCACACGGAGGGCGCCGCAAAGTCTCTCCCCATTCCGAGTCCGGGACGGCGGCCAGCCCCTCCCAACGCTATAGCCCACCCGCTTTTTGGGCATTTTTAAGGCGGACGAACTTGGGGACGGGACCTTCGGGCTTATTTTTGGCGCGGCTGGCCTATTTTTGGCACACGGAGGGCGCTGCAAATTCTCGCCTCATTCCGAGTCCGCGGATTGGCCAGCCCCTCCCCAAGGATATAGCCCACCCGCTTTTGGGCATTTTTGCGGACGAACTTGGGGACGGGACCTTCGGGCTTATTTTTGGGCGCAGCTGTGCCCGCCTATTTTTGGCACACGGAGGGCGTTGCAAAGTCTCACCCCATTCCGAGTCCGCGGACGGCCAGCTCCTCCCCCAAGGCTATAGCCCACCCGCTTTTGGGCATTTTGCGGCGGATGAACTTGGGGACGGGACCTTCGGGGCTTATTTTTCGGCGCGGCTGTGCCTATTTTTGCACACGGAGGGCACTCACAAAG
Source organism: Citrus mangshanensis (assembly GCA_030449895.1). Taxonomy (NCBI): domain Eukaryota; kingdom Viridiplantae; phylum Streptophyta; class Magnoliopsida; order Sapindales; family Rutaceae; genus Citrus; species Citrus mangshanensis. The sequence goes on from JASUUJ010000157.1 coordinate 70,050, forward strand.
TCTCGCCCATTCCGAGTCCGCGAACGGTTGTCCAGCCCTCCCCAAGGCTATAGCCCACCCGCTTTTTGGGCATTTTTGCGGGACGAACTTGGGGATGGACCTTCGGGGCTTATTTTGGGAGCGGCTGTGCCCGCAGCCTATTTTTGGCACACGGAGGGCGCCGCGGTCTCGATCCATTCCGAGTCCGGGCGGAGCCTCCCCCAAGGCTATAGCCCACCCGCTTTTGGTCATTTTTATGGGCGGACGAACTTGGGGACGGGACCTTCGGGACTTATTTTTAAGGCGTGGCTGTGCTGCCTATTTTTGGCACACGGAGGGTGCTCGCAAAGTCTCGCCCCATTCCGAGTCCGCGGACGAGCCCCTCCCCCAAGGATATAGCCCACCCGCTTTTTGGGCATTTTTGGAAACTTGGGGACGGGACATTTTGGGCACAGCTGTGCCCACGGCCTATTTTTGGTACACGGAGGGCGTTCGCAAAGTCTCACCCCATTCCGAGTCCGGCGGATTTGCGGCCAGCTCCTCCCCAAGGCTATAGCCCACCCGCTTGGGCATTTTTGCGGCGGACGAACTTGGGGACGGGACCTTCGGGCGATTTTTGGGCGCGGCTGTCCCCGCGCCTATTTTGGCACACGGAGGGCACTCACAAAGTCTCGCGCCATTCCGAGTCCGCGAACGGTTGTCCAGCCCTCCCCAAGGCTATATAGCCCACCCGGTTTGTGGGCATTTTTGCGGCGGACGAACTTGGGGACGGGACCGGTGGGGGCTTATTTTTGGGAGCGGCTGTGCCCGCAGCCTATTTTTGGCACACGGAGGGCGCCGTCTCTCGATCCATTCTGAGTCCGGCGGATTTGTTGGCCAGCCCTCCCCAAGGCTATAGCCCACCCGTTTTGGTCATTTTTGCGAACTTGGGGACGGGACCTTCGGGACTTATTTTTGGGCGTGGCTGTGCCTGTGCCTATTTTTGGTACACGGAGGGTGCTCGCAAAGTCTCGCCCCATTCCGAGTCCGCGGACGAGTTGCTGCCAGCCTCCTCCCAAGGCTATAGCCCACCCGCTTTTGGGCATTTTTGCGATTTAACTTGGGGACGGGACCGCGGGGCTTATTTTTGGGCGTGGCTGTGCCTGCGGAAAATTTCTGGCACATGGAGGGCGCCAAAGTCTCGCCCCATTCCGAGTCTCGGCCAGCGCCTCCCCAAGGCTATAGCTCACCCGCTTTTGGGCATTTTTATGGCGGACGAACTTGGGGACGGACCTTCGGGTTTATTTTCGGCACGGCTGTACCCACGGCCTACTTTTGGCACACGGAGGGTGCTCACAAAGTCTCGCCCCATTCCGAGTCCGGCGGACGAAGTTGGCTAGCCCCTCCCCCCAAGGCTATAGCCCACCCGTTTTTTGGGCATTTTTGCGGCGGACGAACTTGGGGACGGGACCTTCGGGGGCTTATTTTTGGGGTGGCTGTGCCCGCGGCCTATTTTTGGCACACGGAGGGTGCTCGCAAAGTCTCGCCCAATTCCGAGTCCGGCGGACGAAGTTGGCCAGCCCCTCCCCCAAGGCTATAGCCCACCCTTTTTTTGGGCATTTTTGCGGCGGACGAACTTGGGGACGGGACCTTCGGGGGCTTATTTTTGGGTGTGGCTGTGCCCGTGGAAAATTTTTGGCACACGGAGGGCACTCGCAAAGTCTCGCCCCATTCCGAGTCCGGCGGACGAAGTTGGCCAGCCCCACCCCCCAAGGCTATAGCCCACCCGTTTTTGTGGCCTTTTTCTGCTGGACGAACTTGGCGCCCCGGCCTTCGGGCGGTTATTTTTGGCCGCGGCTGTGCCAAAGGCCTACTTTTGGCACACGGAGGCTCCCCGCAAAGTCTCGTGTCATTCCGAGTCCGGCGGACGAAGTTGGCCAGCCCCAAACCCCCAAGGCTATAGCCCACCCGTTTTTGTTGCATTTTTCCGCTGGACGGACTTGGCGCCCTGGCCTTCGGGCGGTTATTTTTGGGTGCGGCTGTGTCCGCGGCCTATTCTTGGCACACGGAGGCCACTCGCAAAGTCCCGCGCCATTCCGAGACCGGCGGACGAAGTCGGCTATCCCCACCCCCCAAGGCTATAGCCCACCCGTTTTTGTGGCAATTTTCCGCTGGACGAACTTGGCGCCCCGGCCTTCGGGCGGTTATTTTTGGGCGCGGCTGTTCCCGCTTCCTATTTTTGGTACACGGAGGCCGCTCGCAAACTCTCGCGCCATTCCGAGTCCATCGGACAAAGTTGGCGAGCCCCACCCCCCAAGGCTATAGCCAACCCGTTTTTGTGGCCTTTTTCCGCTGGACGAACTTGGCGCCCAGGCCTTCGGGCGGTTATTTTTGTGCGCGGCTGTGTCCGCGGCCTATTTTTGGCACACAGAGGCCGCTCGCAAAATCTCGCGCCATTCCGAGTCCGGCGGACAAAGTTGGCCAGCCCCACCCCCCAAGGCTATAGCCCACCCGTTTTTGTGGCCTTTTTCGGCTGGACAGATTTGGCGCCCCGGCCTTCGGGTGGTTATTTTTGATCACCGCTGAGCCCGCGGCCTATTTTTGGCACATGAAGGCCGCTCACAAAGTCTCGCGCCATTCCGAGTCCGGCGGACGAAGTTGGCCAGCCCCAACCCCAAGGCTATAGCCCACCTGTTTTTGTGGCCTTTTTCCGCTGGATGAACTTGGCGCCCCGGCCTTCGGGTGATTATTTTTGGGTGCGGCTGTGTCCGCAGCCTATTTTTGGCACACGGAGCCCGCTCGCAAAGTCTCGCGCCATTCCAAGTCCGGCGGACGAAGTTAGCCAGCCCCACCCCCCAAGGCTATAGCCCACCCGTTTTTGTGGCCTTTTTCCACTGGACGAACTTGGCGCACCGGCCTTCGGGCAGTTATTTTTGGGCGTGGCTGTGCCCGCGGCCTATTATTGGCACACGGAGGCCGCTCACAAAGTCTCGCACCTTTCCGAGTCCGGCGGACGAAGTTGGCCACCCCACCCCCCAAGGCTATAGCCCACCCGTTTTTGTGGCCTTTTTCCGCTGGACGAACTTGGCGCCCCGGCCTTCGGGTGGTTATTTTTGGGCACGGCTGTGTCCGCGGCCTATTTTTGGCACACGGAGGCCGCTCGCAAATTCTCGCGCCATTCCGAGTCCGGCGGACGAAGTGGGCCAGCCCCACCCCCCAAGGCTATAGCCCACCCGTTTTTGTGGCCTTTTTCCGCTGGACGAACTTGGCGCCCCGGCCTTCGGGCGGTTATTTTTGGGCGCGGCTGTTCCCACGGCCTATTTTTGGCACACGGAGGCCGCTCGCAAAGTCTCGCGCCATTCCGAGTCCATCGGACGAAGTTGGCAAGCCCCACCCCCCAAGGCTATAGCCAACCCGTTTTTGTGGCCTTTTTCCGCTGGACAAACTTGGCGCCCAGGCCTTTGGGGGGTTATTTTTATGCGCGGCTGTGCCTGGGGCCTATTTTTGGCAGATGGAGGCCACTCGCAAAGTCTCACGCCATTCCGAGTCCGGCGGACGAAGTGGGCCAGCCCCACCCCCCAAGGCTATAGCCCACCTGTTTTTGTGGCCTTTTTCCGCTGGACGAACTTGGCGGCCCGGCCTTCGGGTGGTTATTTTTGGGCACCGCTGAGCCCGCGGCCTATTTTTGGCACACGGAGGCCGCTCACAAAGTCTCGCGCCATTCCGAGTCTGGCGGACGAAATTGGCCAGCCCCACCCCCAAGGCTATAGCCCACCTGTTTTTGTGGCCTTTTTCCGCTGGATGAACTTGGCGCCCCGGCCTTCGGGTGATTATTTTTGGGTGCGGCTGTCTCCGCGGCCTATTTTTGGCACACGGAGCCCGCTCGTAAAGTCTCGCGCCATTCCGAGTCCGGCGGACGAAGTTCGCCAGCCCCACCCCCCAAGGCTATAGCCCACCCGTTTTTGTGGCCTTTTTCCGCTGGACGAACTTGGCGCACCGGCCTTCGGGCAGTTATTTTTGTGTGTGGCTGTGCCCGCGGCCTATTTTTGGCACACGGAGGCCGCTCACAAAGTCTCGCGCCATTCCGAGTGCGGCGGACGAAAGTTGCCAGCCCCACCCGCCAAGGCTATAGCCCACCCGTTTCTGTGGCCTTTTTCCGCTGGACGAACTTGACGCCCCGGCCTTCGGGTGGTTATTTTTGGGCGTGGCCGTGCCCGCGGCCTATTATTGGCACACGGAGGCCGCTCACAAAGTCTCGCGCCATTCCGAGTCCGGCGGACGAAGTTGGCCACCCCACCCCCCAAGGCTATAGCCCACCCGTTTTTGTGGCCTTTTTCCGCTGGACGAACTTGGCGCCCCGGCCTTCGGGTGGTTATTTTTGGGCACTGCTGTGCCCGCGGCCTATTTTTGGCACACGGAGGCCGCTCGCAAATTCTCGCGCCATTCCGAGTCCGGCGGACGAAGTGGGCCAGCCCCACCCCCCAAGGCTATAGCCCACCCGTTTTTGTGGCCTTTTTCCGCTGGACGAACTTGGCACCCCGGCCTTCGGGCGGTTATTTTTGGGCGCGGCTGTTCCCGCGGCCTATTTTTGGCACACGGAGGCCGCTCGCAAAGTCTCGCGCCATTCCGAGTCCATCGGACGAAGTTGGCAAGCCCCACCCCCCAAGGCTATAGCCAACCCGTTTTTGTGGCCTTTTTCCGCTGGACGAACTTGGCGCCCAGGCCTTTGGGGGGTTATTTTGATGCGCGGCTGTGCCTGGGGCCTATTTTTGGCACACGGAGGCCACTCGCAAAGTCTCACGCCATTCCGAGTCCGGCGGACGAAGTTGGCCAGCCCCACCCCCCAAGGCTATAGCCCACCTGTTTTTGTGGCCTTTTTCCGCTGAACGAACTTGGCGCCCCGGCCTTCGGGTGGTTATTTTTGGGCACCGCTGAGCCCGCGGCCTATTTTTGGCATACGGAGGCCGCTCGCAAAGTCTCGCGCCATTCCGAGTCCGGCGGACGAAGTTGGCCAGCCCCACCCCAAGGCTATAGCCCACCTGTTTTTGTGGCCTTTTTCCGCTGGATGAACTTGGCGCCCGCCTTCGGGTGATTATTTTTGGTACGGCTGTGTCCGCGCTATTTTTGGCACACGGAGCCCGCCGCAAAGTCTCGCCATTCCGAGTCCGGCGGACGAAGTTGGCCAGCCCCACCCCCCAAGGCTATAGCCCACCCGTTTTTGTGGCCTTTTTCCGCTGGACGAACTTGGCGCACCGGCCTTCGGGCAGTTATTTTGGGGCGTGGCTGTGCCCGCGGCCTATTTTTGGCACACGGAGGCCGCTCACAAAGTCTCGCGCCATTCCGAGTGTGGCAGACGAAGGTTGCCAGCCCCACCCGCCAAGGCTATAGCCCACCCGTTTCTGTGGCCTTTTTCCGCTGGACGAACTTGACGCCCCGGCCTTCGGGTGGTTATTTTTGGGCGTGGCCGTGCCCGCGGCCTATTATTGGCACACGGAGGCCGCTCACAAAGTCTCGCGCCATTCCGAGTCCGGCGGACGAAGTTGGCCACCCCACCCCCCAAGGCTATAGCCCACCCGTTTTTGTGGCCTTTTTCCGCTGTACGAACTTGGCGCCCCGGCATTCGGCCGGTTATTTTTGGGCTCGACTGTGCCCGCAGCCTATTTTTGGCACACGGAGGCTGCTCGCAAAGTCTCGCGCCATTCCGAGTCCATCGGACGAAGTTGGCAAGCCCCACCCCCCAAGGCTATAGCCCACCCGTTTTTGTGGCCTTTTTCCGCTGGACGAACTTGGCGCCCCGGCCTTCGGGCGGTTATTTTTGGGTGCGGCTGTGCCCGCGGCCTATTTTTGGCACACGGAGGCCGCTCGCAAAGTCTCGCGCCATTCCGAGTCCATCGGACGAAGTTGGCAAGCCCCACCCCCCAAGGCTATAGCCAACCCGTTTTTGTGGCCTTTTTCCGCTGGACGAACTTGGCGCCCAGGCCTTTGGGGGGTTATTTTGATGCGCGGCTGTGCCTGGGGCCTATTTTTGGCACACGGAGGCCACTCGCAAAGTCTCACGCCATTCCGAGTCCGGCGGACGAAGTTGGCCAGCCCCACCCCCCAAGGCTATAGCCCACCCGTTTTTGTGGCCTTTTTCCGCTGGACGAACTTGGCGCCCCGGCCTTCGGGTGGTTATTTTTGGGCACCGCTGAGCCCGCGGCCTATTTTTGGCATACGGAGGCCGTTCGCAAAGTCTCGCGCCATTCCGAGTCCGGCGGACGAAGTTGGCCAGCCCCACCCCCAAGGCTATAGCCCACCTGTTTTTGTGGCCTTTTTCCGCTGGATGAACTTGGCGCCCCGGCCTTCGGGTGATTATTTTTGGGTACGGCTGTGTCCGCGGCCTATTTTTGGCACACGGAGCCCGCTCGCAAAGTCTCGCGCCATTCCGAGTCCGGCGGACGAAGTTAGCCAGCCCCACCCCCCAAGGCTATAGCCCACCCGTTTTTGTGGCCTTTTTCCGCTGGACGAACTTGGCGCACCGGCCTTCGGGCAGTTATTTTGGGGCGTGGCTGTGCCCGCGGCCTATTTTTGGCACACGGAGGCCGCTCACAAAGTCTCGCGCCATTCCGAGTGTGGCAGACGAAGGTTGCCAGCCCCACCCGCCAAGGCTATAGCCCACCCGTTTCTGTGGCCTTTTTCCGCTGGACGAACTTGACGCCCCGGCCTTCGGGTGGTTATTTTTGGCGTGCCTGCGTCTATTATTGGCACACGGAGGCCGCTCACAAAGTCTCGCGCCATTCCGAGTCCGGCGGACGATGTTGGCCACCCCACCCCCCAAGGCTATAGCCCACCCGTTTTTGTGGCCTTTTTCCGCTGTACGAACTTGGTGCCCCGGCATTCGGCCGGTTATTTTTGGGCTCGACTGTGCCCGCAGCCTATTTTTGGCACACGGAGGCTGCTCGCAAAGTCTCGCGCCATTCCGAGTCCATCGGACGAAGTTGGCAAGCCCCACCCCCCAAGGCTATAGCCCACCCGTTTTTGTGGCCTTTTTCCGCTGGACGAACTTGGCGCCCCGGCCTTCGGGCGGTTATTTTTGGGTGCGGCTGTGCCCGCGGCCTATTTTTGGCACACGGAGGCAACTCGTAAAGTCTCGCGCCATTCCGAGTCCGGCGGACGAAGTTGGCCAGCCCCACCCCCCAAGGCTATAGCCTACCCGTTTTTGTGGCCTTTTTCCGCTGGACGAACTTGGCGCCCCGGCCTTCGGGTGGTTATTTTTGGGCGCGGCTGTGCCCGCGGCCTATTTTTGGCACACAGAGGCCGCTCGCAAAGTCTCGCGCCATTCCAAGTCCGGCGGACGAAGTTGGCCAGCCCCACCCCCCAAGGCTATAGCCCACCCGTTTTTGTGGCCTTATTCCGCAGGACGAACTTGGCGCCCCGGCCTTCGGGAGGTTATTTTTGGGCGCGGCTGTTCCCGCGGCCTATTTTTGGCACACGGAGGCCGCTCGCAAAGTCTCGCGCCATTCCGAGTCCATCGGACGATGTTGGCAAGCCCCACCCCTCAAGGCTATAGCCAACCCGTTTTTGTGGCCTTTTTCCGCTGGACGAACTTGGCGCCCAGGCCTTTGGTCGGTTATTTTTATACGCGGCTGTGCCCGCGGCCTATTTTTGGCACACGGAGGCCACTCGTAAAGTCTCGCGCCATTCCGAGTCCGGCGGACGAAGTTGGCCAGCCCCACCCCCCAAGGCTATAGCCCACCAGTTTTTGTGGCCTTTTTTGGCTGGACGAACTTGGCGCCGCGGCCTTCGGGTGGTTATTTTTGGGCGCCGCTGTGCCCGCGGCCTATTTGTGGCACACGGAGGCCGCTCGCAAACTCTCGCGCCATTCCAAGTCCGGCGGACGAAGTTGGCCAGCCCCACCCCCAAGGCTATAGCCCACCTGTTTTTGTGGCCTTTTTCCGCTGGACGAACTTGGCGCCCCGGCCTTCGGGTGATTATTTTTGGGCACGGCTGTGTCCGGGGCCTATTTTTGGCACACGGAGCCCGCTCGCAAAGTCTCGCGCCATTCCGAGTCCGGCGGACGAAGTTGGCCAGCCCCACCCCCCAAGGCTATAGCCTACCCGTTTTTGTGGCCTTTTTCCGCCGGACAAACTTGGCGCACCGGCCTTCGGGCTGTTATTTTTGGGCGTGGCTGTGCCCGCGGCCTATTTTTGGCACACGGAAGCCGCTCACAAAGTCTCGCGCCATTCCGAGTGTGGCGGACGAAGGTTGCCAGCCCCACCCGCCAAGCCTATAGCCCACCCGTTTCTGTGGCCTTTTTCCGCAGGACGAACTTGACGCCCCAGCCTTCGGGTGGTTATTTTTGGGCGTGGCCAATGCCGCGGCCTATTATTGGCACATGGAGGCCGTTCACAAAGTCTCGCGCCATTCCGAGTCCGGCGGACGAAGTTGGCCAGCCCCACCCCCCAAGGCTATAGCCCACCCGTTTTTGTGGCCTTTTTACGCTGGATTTAACTTGGCGCCCGCATTCGGCGAAGATTTTTGGCGCGGCGCCCTATTTTTGGCTCACAGAGGCCGCTCGCAAAGTCTCGCGCCATTCCGAGTCCGGCGGACGAAGTGGGCCAGCCCCACCCCCCAAGGCTATAGCCCACCCGTTTTTGTGGCCTTTTTACGCTGCACGAACTTGGCGCCCCGGCCTTCGGCCTGTTTTTTTTGCGCTCGACTGTGCCCGCGGCCTACTTTTGGCACACGGAGGCCGCTCACAAAGTCTTGCGCCATTCCGAGTCCGGCGGACGAAGTTGGCCAGCCCCACCCCCCAAGGCTTTAGCCCACCCGTTTTTTGTGGCGTTTTTCCGCTGGAAAAACTTGGCGCCCCGGCCTTCGGGCTGTTATTTTTGGGCGCGGCTGTGCCTGCGGACTATTTTTGGCACACGGAGGCCGCTCGCAAAGTCTCGCGCCATTCCGAATCCAGCGGACGAAGTTGGCCAGCCCCACCCCCCAAGGCTATAGGTCACCCGTTTTTGTGGCCTTTATCCGCTGGCCGAACTTGGCGCCCCGGCCTTCGGGCGGTTATTTTTGGGCGCGGCTGTGCCTGCGGCCTATTTTTGGCGCACGGAGGCCGCTCGCAAAGTCTCGCGCCATTCCGAGTCCGCGGACGGTTTACCAGCCCCACCCCCAAGGCTATAGCCCACCCGCTTTTGAGGCCTTTTTCCGCTGACGAACTTGGCGCCCGCCTTCGGCGGTTATTTTTGGGTGCAACTGAGCCCGCGGCCTATTTTTGTCACACGGAGGCCGCCGCAAAGTCTCGCGCCATTCCGAGTCCGCGGACGGCGGCCAACCCCACCCCCAAGGCTATAGCCCACCCGCTTTGTGGCCTTTTTCCGCTGGACGACTTACGCCCCGCCTTCGGCGTTATTTTTGGGCGCGGCTGTGCCCGCGGCCTATTTTTGTCACACGGAGGTCGCTCGCAAAGTCTTGCGCCATTCCGAGTCCGGCGGACAAAGTTGGCCAGCCCCACCCCCCAAGGCTTTAGCCCACCCATTTTTTGTGGCGTTTTTCCGCTGGAAAAACTTGGTGCCCCGGCCTTCGGGCGGTTATTTTTGGGCGCGGCTGTGCCTGCGGCCTATTTTTGGCACACGGAGGCCGTTCGCAAAGTCTCGCGCCATTCCGAGTCCAGCGGACGAAGTTGGCCAGCCCCACCCCCCAAGGCTATAGGTCACCCGTTTTTGTGGCCTTTATCCGCTGGCCGAACTTGGCACCCCGGCCTTCGGGCGGTTATTTTTGGGCGCGGCTGTGCCTGCGGCCTATTTTTGGCGCACGGAGGCCACTCGCAAAGTCTCGCGCTATTCCGAGTCCGGCGGACGAAGTTTGCCAGCCCCACCCCCCAAGGCTATAGCCCACCCGTTTTTGAGGCCTTTTTCCGCTTGACGAACTTGGCGCCACGGCCTTCGAGCGGTTAATTTTGGTCACGGCTGTGCCCGCGGCCTATTTTTGGCACACGGAGGCCGCTCACAAAGTCTCGCGCCATTCCGAGTCCGGCGGATGAAGTTGGCCAACCCCGCCCCCCAAGGCTATAGCCCACCCGCTTTTGTGGCCTATTTCCGCTGGACGAACTTGGCGTCCCGGCCTTCGGGCGGTTATTTTTGGGTGCGGCTGTTCCCGCGGCCTATTTTTGTCACACGGAGGCCCCTCGCAAAGTCTCGCGCCATTCCGAGTCCGGCGGACGAAGTTGGCCAGCCCCACACCCCAAGGCTATAGCCCACCCGTTTTTGTGGCCTTTTTCCGCTGGACGAACTTGGCGCCCGGCTCAAGGTTATTTTTTGTACCTGGCCTATTTTTGGCACGCAAAGGCCGCTCGCAAAGTCTCGCGCCATTCCAAGTCCGGCGGACGAAGTTGGCCAGCCCCACCCCCCAAGGCTATAGTTCACCCGTTTTTGTGGCCTTTATCCGCTGGCCGAACTTGGCGCCCCGGCCTTCGGGCCTTTATTTTTGGGCGTGGCTGTGCCCGCGGCCTATTTTTGGCCCACGGAGGCTGTTCGCAAAGTCTCACCCCATTCCGAGTCCGGCGGACAAAGTTGGCCAGCCCCACCCCCCAAGGCTTTAGCCCACCCGTTTTTGTGGCCTTTTTCCACTGGACGAACTTGGCGCCCCGGCCTTCGGGCGGTTATTTTTGGGCGCGGCTGTGCCCGTGGCCTATTTTTGGCACACGGAGGCCGTTCGCAAAGTCTTGCGCCATTCCGAGTCCATCGGACGAAGTTGGCAAGCCCCACCCCCCAAGGCGATAGCCCACCCGTTTTTGTGGCCTTTTTCCGCTGGACGAACTTGGCGCCCCGGCCTTCGGGTGGTTATTTTTGGGCACGGCTGTGCAAGCGGCCTATTTTTTGCACACGGAGGCCGCTCGCAAAGTCTCGCGCCATTCCGAGTCCGGCGGACGAAGTAGGCCAGCCCCACCCCCCAAGGCTATAGCCCACCCATTTTTGTGGCCTTTTTCCGCTGGAGGAACTTGGCGCCCCGGCCTTCGGGTGGTTATTTTTGGGCACGGCTGTTCAAGCGGCCTATTTTTGGCTCACAGAGGCCGCTCGCAAAGTCTCGCGCCATTCCGAGTCCGGCGGACGGTTGGCCTGCCCCACCCCCAAGGCTATAGCCCACCCGCTTTTGTGGCCTTTTTCCGCTGACGATCTTGCGCCGCCTTCGGCCGTTTATTTTTCTGCTCGACTGTGCCCGGTCCATTTTTGGTACACGGAGGTCGCCGCAAAGTCTTGCGCCATTCCGAGTCCGGCGGACGGTTGGCCAGCCCCACCCCCAAGGCTTTTGCCCACCCTTTTTTGTGGCGTTTCCGCTGTAAAACTTGGCGCCCGGCCTTCGGGTGATTTTTGGGCGCGGCTGTGCCTGCTGCCTATTTTTGCACACGGAGGCCGCCGCAAAGTCTTGCGCCATTCCGAGTCCAGCGGACGAAGTTGGCCAACGCCACCCCCCAAGGCTATAGGTCACCCGTTTTTGTGGCCTTTATCCGCTGGCCGATCTTGGCGCCCCGGCCTTCGGGCGGATATTTTTGGGCGCGGCTGTGCCTGCGGCCTATTTTTGGCGCACGTAGGCCGCTCGGAAAGTCTCGCGCCATTCCGAGTCCGGCGGACGAAGTTGGCCAGCCCCACACCCCAAGGCTATAGCCAACCCGTTTCTGTGGCCTTTTTCCGCTGGACGAACTTGACGCCCCGGCCTTCGGGTGGTTATTTTTGGGAGTGGCTGTGCCCGCGGCCTATATTTGGCACACGTAGGCCGCTCGCAAAGTCTCGCGCCATTCCGAGTCCATCGGACGAAGTTGGCAAGCCCCACCCCCCAAGGCGATAGCCCACCCGTTTTTGTGGCCTTTTTCCGCTGGACGAACTTGGCGCCCCGGCCTTCGGGTGGTTATTTTTGGGCACGGCTGTGCAAGCGGCCTATTTTTTGCACACGGAGGCCGCTCGCAAAGTCTTGCGCCATTCCGAGTCCGGCGGACGAAGTTGGCCAGCCCCACCCCCCAAGGCTATAGCCCACCCGTTTTTGCGGCCTTTTTCCGCTGGACGAACTTGGCGCCCCGGCATTCGGCCGGTTATTTTTGGGTCGGCTGCGCGCGCGGCCTATTTTTGGCTCACAGAGGCCGCTCGTAAAGTCTCGCGCCATTCCGAGTCCGGCGGACGAAGTGGGCCAGCCCCACCCCCCAAGGCTATAGCCTACCCGTTTTTGTGGCCTTTTTCTGCTGGACGATCTGGCGCCTTCGGCCGGTTATTTTTGGGTCGACTGTGCCCGCGGCCTATTTTTGGCACACGGAGGCCGCTCGCAAAGTCTTGCGCCATTCCGAGTCCGGCGGACGAAGTTGGCCAGCCCCACGCCCCAAGGCTTTAGCCCACCTGTTTTTTGTGGCGTTTTTCCGCTGGAAAAACTTGGCGCCCCGGCCTTCGGGTGGTTATTTTTGGCCGCGGCTGTGCCTGCTGCCTATTTTTTGCACACGGAGGCCGCTCGGAAAGTCTCGCGCCATTCCGAGTCCGGCGGACGAAGTTTGCGAGCCCCACCCCCCAAGGCTATAGCCAACCCGTTTTTGAGGCCTTTTTCCGCTTGACGAACTTGGCGCCACGGCCTTCTCGCGCTTAATTTTGGGCACGGCTGTGCCCGCGGCCTATTTTTGGCACACGGAGGCCGCTCGCAAAGTCTTGCGCCATTCCGAGTCTGGCGGACGAAGTTGGCCAGCCCCACCCCCCAAGGCTATAGCCCACCCACTTTTGTGGCCTTTTTCCGGTGGACGAACTTCGCGCCCCGGCCTTCGGGCGCTTATTTTTGAGTGTGGCTGTGTCTTCGGCCTATTTTTGGCACACGGAGGCCGCTCGCAAAGTCTCGTGCCATTCCGAGTCCGGCGGACGAAGTTGGCCAACCCCACCCCCCAAGGCTATAGCCCACCCGCTTTTGTGGCCTTTTTCCGCTGGACAAACTTGGCGCCTGCCTTCGGCGGTTATTTTTGGGCGCGGCTGTGTCCGCGTCTATTTTTGGCACACGGAGGCCGCCGCAGTCTCGCGCCATTCCGAGTCCGGCGACAAAGTTGGCCAGCCCCACCCCCAAGGCTATAGCCCACCCGTTTTCGTGGCCTTTTTCCGCTGGACGAACTTGGCGCCCCGGCCTTTGGGCGGTTATTTTTGTGCGCGGCTGAGCCTTCGGCCTATTTTTGGCACACGGAGGCCACTCGCAAAGTCTCGTGCCATTCCGAGTCCGGCGGACGAAGTTGGCCAGCCCCACCCCCAAGGCTATAGCCCACCCGCTTTTGTGGCCTTTTTCCGTGGACGCCCGCGCCCGGCCTTCGGCGCTTATTTTTGGGCGCGCTGTGTCTTCGCCTATTTTTGGCACACGGAGGCTACTGCAAAGTCTCGTGCCATTCCGAGTCCGGCGGACGAAGTTGGCCAACCCCACCCCCCAAGGCTATAGCCCACCCGCGTTTGTGGCCTTTTTCCGCTGGACAAACTTGGCGCCCCGGCCGTCGGGCGGTTATTTTTTGGCACGGCTGTGCCCTGGCGATTTTTTTAACACGGAGGCCGCACGTAAAGTCTGGCGCCATTCCGAGTCCGCTGACGAAGTTGGCCATCCCCACCCCCCAAGGCTATAGCCCACCCGCTTTTGCGGCCTTTTTCCGCTGGACGAACTTGGCACCCCGGCCTTCGGGCGGTTATTTTTGGGCGCGGCTGTGCACACGGCCTATTTTTTACACACGGAGGCCGCTCGCAAAGTCTCGCGCCATTCCAAGTCCGCGGACGGTTTGCCAGCCCCACTCCCCAAGGCTATAGCCCACCCGCTTTTGTGGCCTTTTTCCGCTTGACGAACTTGGCGCCCGGCCTTCGAGCGGTTAATTTTGGCACGGCTGTGCCTGCAGCCTATTTTTGGCACATGGAGGCCGCCGCAAAGTCTCGCGCCATTCCGAGTCCGCGGACGGCGGGCCAGCCCCACCCCAAGGCTATAGCCCACCCGCTGTGGCCTTTTTCCGTGGACGAACCTCGCGCCCGCCTTCGGCTGTTATTTTGGGCGCGCTGTGCCCGCGCTATTTTTTACATGAAGGCCGCCGCAAAGTCTCGCCATTCCGAGTCCGGCGGACGGTTGGACAGCCCCACCCCCAAGGCAATAGCCTACCCATTTTTGTGGCCTTTTTCCGCTGGACTAACTTGGCGCCCGGCCTCGGGTTGTTATTTTTGGGCGCGGCTGTGCCCGCTTCCTATTTTTGACACACGGAGGACGCCGCAGTCTCGCGCCATTCCGAGTCCGGGCGGACGGCGGGCCAGCCCCACCCCCAAGGCAATAGCCCACCCGCTTTTGTGGCCTTTTTCCGCTGGACGAACTTGGCGACCGGGCCTTCGGCTGTTATTTTTGGGCGCGGCCGTGCTCGCAGAGCCTATTTTTGGCACACGGAGGCCGCCGCAACGCCTCGTGCCATGCCGAGTCCGACGGACGAAGTTGACCAGCCCCACCTCCCAAGGCTATAGCCCACCCGCTTGTGGCCTTTTTCCGCTGGACGAACTTATGCCCGGCCTTCGGGCAGTTATTTTTGGGTGAGGCTGTGTCCGGGGGCCTATTTTTGGCACACGGAGGGCGCCGCAATGTCTCGCCCCATTCCGAGTCCGGCGGACGAACTTGGCCAGCCCCTCCACCCAAGGCTATAGCCCACCCGCTGGGCATTTTGCGGCGAACGAACTTGGGGACGGGACCTTCGGGGCTTATTTTTGGGCATGTGCCTGTGGCCTATTTTTGGCACACGGAGGGCGCCGCAGTCCCGCCCCATTCCGAGTCCGCGGATTGTTGGCCAGCCCTCCCCCAAGGCTATAGCCCACCCGCTTTTGGGCATTTTTGCGGACGAACTTGGGGACGGGACCTTCGGGGCTTATTTTTGGGCGCGGTTGTGCCTCCAGCCTATTTTTGGCACACGGAGGGCGCTGCAAAGTCTCGCCCATTCCGAGTCCGCGGATTTGCTGGCCAGCCCTCCCCAAGGCTATAGCCCACCCGCTTGGGAATTTTTACGGCGGACGAACTTGGGGATGGGACCGCTCGGGGCTTATTTTTCGCGCGCTGTGCCCAAGCGCCTATTTTTGGCACACGGAGGGCTCTCGCAAAGTCTCGCCCCATTCCGAGTCCGCGGATTTGGGCCAGCCCCTCCCCAAGGCTATAGCCCACCCGTTTTTTGGGCATTTTTGCGGCGGACGAACTTAGGGATGGGACCTTCGGGGGCTTATTTTGGTGCACGGCTGTGCCAGCGGCCTATTTTTGGCACACGGAGTGCACTCGCAAAGTCTCGCCCCATTCCGATTCCGCGATTTGTTGGCCAGCCCCTCCCCAAAGCTATAGCCCACCCGCTTGGGCATTTTTGCGGCGGACGAACTTGGGGATGGGACCTTCGGCGCTATTTTTGGTCGCGGCTGTGCCCCACGTACTCATTTTTGGCACACGGAGGGCGCTGCAAGTCTCGCCCCATTCCGAGTCCGCGGACGAAGTTGGCCAGCCCTCCCCCAAGGCTATAGCCCACCCGCTTGGGCATTTTTGGCGGACGAACTTAGGGACGGGACCTTCGGGGCTTATTTTGGTACACGGCTGTGCCTGCGGCCTATTTTTGGCACACGGAGTGCGCCGCAGTCTCGCCCATTCCGATTCCGGCGGACGAATCTTGGCCAGCCCTCCCCCAAGGCTATAGCCCACCCGGGGCATTTTTACGGCGGACGAACTTGGGGACGGGACCGCCGAGCGCTATTTTTGGGCGCCTGTGCCCGCAGCCTATTTTTGGCACACGGAGGGCACTGCAGTCTCGCCCCATTCCGAGTCCGGACGAACTTGGCTAGCCCTCCTCCCAAGGCTATAGCCCACCCGGGGCATTTTTGCGGACGAACTTGGGGACGGGACCTTCGGGGCTTATTTTTGGGCGCGGCTGTGCCCGCGCCTATTTTTGGCACACGGAGGTCGCCGCAAAGTCCCGCCCCCATTCCGAGTCCGCGGATTTAGTTGGCCAGCCCTCCCCAAGGCTATAGCCCACCCATTTTTGGGCATTTTGCAAGTGACGAACTTAGGGACGGGACCTTCGGGGCTTTTTTTTGTGCATGGCTGTGCTAACGGCCTATTTTTGGCACACGGAGGGCGCCGCAAAGTCTCGCCCCATTCCGAGTCCGGCGGACGGTTGGCCAGCCCTCCCCCAAGGCTATAGCCCACCCGCTTTTGGGCATTTTCGCTGACGGACGAACTTGGGGACGGACCTTCGGTGGCTTATTTTTGCACGGCTGTGCCCAAGGCCTATTTTTGGCACACGGCGGCGCCGCAAAGTCTCGCCCATTCCGAGTCCGCGGATTGGCTGTCCCTCCCCCAAGGCTATAGCCCACCCATTTTTGGGGATTTTTACATGGACGAACTTGGGACGGGACCTTCGGGGCTTATTTTTGGGCGCGCTGTGGCCACGGCCTATTTTTGTCCACAGAGGGCGCCGCAAAGTCTCGCCCCATTCCGAGTCCGCGGACGAAGTTGGCCAGCCTCACCCCAAGGATATAGACCACCCATTTGGGCATATTTTGAGGCGGACGAACCTGGGGACGGGACCTCGGGGCTTTATTTTTGGGCGCGCTGTGCCCGTGGGTCATTTTTTTCGCACACGGAGAGCGCCGCAAAGTCTCGCCCCATTCCGAGTCCGCGGATTTGTTGGCCAGCCCTTCCCCAAGGCTATAGCCCACCCGCTTTTTGGGCATTTTTGCGGCGGACGAACTTGGGGACGGACCTTCGGGGCTTATTTTTGGTGTGGCTGTGCCCCGGCCTATTTTTGGCACACGGAGGGCATTCGAAAGTCTCGCCCCATTCCGAGTCCGGGGCGGACGAACTTGGCCAGCCCCTCCACCCAAGGCTATAGCCCACCCGCTTTTGGGCATTTTTGCGCGGACGAACTTGGGGACGGGACCTGGGGCTT
Source organism: Citrus mangshanensis (assembly GCA_030449895.1). Taxonomy (NCBI): domain Eukaryota; kingdom Viridiplantae; phylum Streptophyta; class Magnoliopsida; order Sapindales; family Rutaceae; genus Citrus; species Citrus mangshanensis. The sequence continues at coordinate 86,929 of JASUUJ010000157.1, forward strand.
ATTTTTGGGCGCGGCTGTGCCCGCAGCCTATTTTTGGCACACGGAGCGCGCCGCAAAGTCCCGCCCCATTCCGAGTCCGGCGGACGGTTGGCCAGCCCTCGCCCCAAGGCTATAGCGCACCTGCTTTTGGGCATTTTGCGTGGACGAACTTGGGGACGGGACCTTCGGGGCTTATTTTTGGGCGCGGTTGTGCCACCGGCCTATTTTTGGCACAATGAGGGCGCTGCAAAGTCTCGCCCCATTCCGAGTCCGCGGACGGTTGGCCAGCCCTCCCCAAGGCTATAGCCTACCCGCTTTTGGGCATTTTTACGGCGGACGAACTTGGGGATGGGTCCGCTGGGGCGATTTTCGCGCGCCTGTGCCCGCGCCTATTTTTGGTACACGGAGGGCTCTCGCAAAGTCTCGCCCCATTCCGAGTCCGCGGACGGTTGGCCAGCCCTGCCCCTAAGGCTATAGCCCACCCGCTTTTGGGCATTTTTGCGGCGGACGAACTTGTGGACGGACCTTCGGGATTATTTTTGGGCGCGCTGTGCCCACGGCCTATTTTTCGCACACGGAGGGTGCTCGCAGTCTCGCCCATTCCGAGTCCGCGGACGTAATGGCCAGCCCTCCCCAAGGCTATAGCCCACCCGCTTTTTTTTTGGCAAGGACGAACTTGGGGACGGGACCTCGGGGCTTATTTTTGGTGCGGCTGTGCCCCGGCCTATTTTTGGCACACGGAGGGCATTCGCAAAGTCTCGCCCCATTCCGAGTCCGCGGACGGTTGGCCAGCCCCTCCCCCAAGGCTATAGCCCACCCGCTGGGCATTTTTGGGCGGACGAACTTGGGGACGGGACCTCGGGGCTTATTTTTGGGCGTGGTTGTGCAGTGGGCCTATTTTTCGCACACGGAGGGCGCCGCAAAGTCTCAGCCCATTCTGAGTCCGGCGGATTTAAGATGGTCAGCCCTCCCCCCAAGGCTATAGCCCACCCGTTTTTTGGGCATTTTTGCGGCGGAGGAACTTGGGGACGGTACCTTTGGGTGCTTATTTTTGGGCGCGGCTGTGCCCATGTCCTATTTTTGACACACGGAGGGCGCTCGCAAAGTCTCGTCCCATTCCGAGTCCGTCGGAAGAACTTGGCTTGCCCCTCCCCCCAAGGCTATAGCCCACCCGTGTTTTGGGCTTTTTTGCGGCGGACGAACTTGGGGACGGGACCTTCGTGTGCTTATTTTTGGCGTGGCTGTGCCCCCGGCCTATTTTTGGCACATGGAGGGCGCTCGCAAAGTCTCGCCCCATTCCGAGTCCGGCGGACGAAGTTGGCCAGCCCCTCCCCCCAAGGCTATAGCCCACCCGCTTTTTGGGCTTTTTTGCGGCGGACGCAACTTGGGGACGGGACCGCTGGGGCTCTTTTTGGCACGGCTCGCAGCCTCATTTTTGGCACACGGAGGGTGCTCGTAAAGTCTCGCCCCATTCCGAGTCCGCGGACGATTGGCCAGCCCTCCCCAAGGCTATAGCCCACCCGTTTTTTGGGCTTTTTTGCGACGGACGAACTTGGGGACGGGACCTTCGGGGGCTTATTTTTGTGCACGGCTGTGCTAGCGGCCTATTTTTGGCACACGGAGGGCGCTCGCAAAGTCTCTCCCCATTCCGAGTCCGCGGACGAAGCTTGGCCAGCCCCTCCCCCAAGGCTATAGCCCACCCATTTTGGGGCATTTTCATGGCGGACGAACTTGGGGACGGGACCTTCTGGGGCTTATTTTTGGGCGCGGCTGTGCCCACGGCCTATTTTTGGCACACGGATGGCGCTCGCAAAGTCTCTCCCGATTCCGAGTCCGGCGGACGGTTGGCCAGCCCTCCCCCAAGGCTATAGCCCACCCGCTTTGGGCATTTTTGGGCGGACGAACTTGGGGATGGGACCTTCGGGGCTTATTTTTGTGCGGCTGTGCCCCTGGCCTTTTTTGGCACACGGAGGGCATTCGCAAAGTCTCGCCCATTCCGAGTCCGCGGACGAACTTGGCCAGCCCTCCACCCAAGGCTATTGCCCACCCGCTGGTATTTTCACATGGGCGGACGAACTTGGGGACGGGACCTTCGGGGCTTATTTTGGGCGCGGCTGTGCCCCCAGCCTATTTTTGGCACACGGAGGGCGCCGCAAAGTCTCTCCCGATTCCGAGTCCGCGGACGGCGGGCCAGCCCTCCCCAAGGCTATAGCCCACACGCTTTTGGGGCATTTTTTGCGGCGGACGAACTTGGGGATGGGACCTTCGGGGCTTATTTTTGGTGCGGCTGTGCCCCTGGCCTTTTTTTGGCACACGGAGGGCATTCGCAAAGTCTCGCCCCATTCCGAGTCCGGCGGACGAACTTGGCCAGCCCCTCCCCCCAAGGTTATTGCCCACCCGTTTTTTGGGCATTTTTGCGGCGGACGAACTTGGGGACGGGACCTTCGGGGGCTTATTTTTGGCGCGGCTGTGCCCCCGGCCTATTTTACGCACACGGAGGGCATTCGCAAAGTCTCGCCCCATTCCAAGCCCGGCGGACGAAGTTGGCCAGCCCCTCCCCCCAAGGCTATAGCCCCACCCGCTTTTGGGCATTTTTGGCGGACGAATCTTGTGGACGGGACCTTCGGGGATTATTTTGGGGCGCGGCTGTGCCCACGCCTATTTTTCGCACACGGAGGGTGCTCGCAAAGTCTCGCCCATTCCGAAGTCCGGGCGGATCGAAATGGCCAGCCCTCCCCAAGGCTATAGCCCACCCGCTTTTGGGCATTTTTGCGGCGGACGAACTTGGGGACGGGACCTTCGGGGCTTATTTTGGTGCGGCTGTGCCCTATTTTTGGCACACGGAGGGCATTCGCAAAGTCTCGCCCCATTCCGAGTCCGCGGACGGTTGGCCAGCCCTCCCCCAAGGCTATAGCCCACCCGCTTTTTGGGCATTTTTGCGGCGGACGAACTTGGGGACGGGACCTCGGGGCTTATTTTTGGGCGCGGTTGTGCCCGGGTCCTATTTTTCGCACACGGAGGGCGCTCGCAAAGTCTCGGCCCATTCCGAGTCCGGCGGACGAAGATGGTCAGCCCTCCCCCAAGGCTATAGCCTCACCCGCTTTTGGGCATTTTTGCATGGAGGAACTTGGGACGGTACCTTTGGGTGCTTATTTTTGGGCGCGGCTGTGCCCTTGTCCTATTTTTGGCACACGGAGGGCGCTCGCAAAGTCTCGGCCCATTCCGAGTCCGGCGGACGAACTTGGCTAGCCCCTCCCCCCAAGGCTATAGCCCACCCGTGAGCTTTGGGCATTTTGCGGCGGGACGAACTTGGGGGACCTTCGGGGTTTTTATTTTTGGCGTGGCTGTGCCCGGCCTATTTTTGGCACATGGAGGGCGCTGCAAAGTCTCGCCCATTCCGAGTCCGGCGGATTTGGCCAGCCCCTCCCCCAAGGCTATAGCCCACCCGGCTTTTGCGGCGGATTTAACTTGGGGACGGGACCGGGGTTTCTCTTGCACGGTGCTCGTGAGCCTATTTTTGGCACACGGAGGGTGCTCGTAAAGTCTCGGCTCCCCATTCCGAGTCCGCGGACGAAAGCCCTCCCCCAAGGCTATAGCCCACCCGCTTTTGGGCATTTTTGCGACGGACGAACTTGGGGACGGGACCTCTGGGGCTTATTTTTGTGTACGGCTGTGCCAGCGCCTATTTTTGGCACACGGAGGGCGCCGCAAAGTCTCGCCCCATTCCGAGTCCGTGGACGAAGCTTTGGCCAGCCCCTCCCCAAGGCTATAGCCCACCCATTTTTTGGGCATTTTTGCGGCGGACGAACTTGGGGACGGACCTTCAGGGCTTATTTTGGGCGCGGCTGTGCCCACGGCCTATTTTTGGCATAATGGAGGGCGCCGCAAAGTCTCTCCCAATTCCGAGTCCGGCGGACGGTTTGGCCAGCCCTCCCCAAGGCTATAGCCCACCCGTTTTTTGGGCAGTTTTGCGGCGGACGAACTTGGGGATGGGACCTTCGGGGGCTTTTTTTTGGTCCGGCTGTGCCCCTGGCCTTTTTTTGGCACACGGAGGGCATTCGAAAAGTCTCGCCCCATTCCGAGTCCGGCGGACGAACCCACAGCCCTCCCCAAGGCTATAGCCCACCCGTGTTTTGGGGCATTTTGCGTGACGAACTTGGGGACGGGACCTTCGGGGCTTATTTTTGGCGTGGCTGTGCCCCGGCCTATTTTTGGCACATGGAGGGCGCTCGCAGTCTCGCCCCATTCCGAGTCCGCGGACGAAGGTTGGCCAGCCCTCCCTGCTATAGCCCACCCGCTGGGCTTTTCGGCGGACGTTTAACTTGGGGACGGGACCGTGGGGCTTTTTTTGCACGGCGTGCTCGCAGCTCTATTTTTGGCACACGGAGGGTGCAGAAGTCTCGGGCCCCATTCCGAGTCCGCGGACGGTTGGCCAGCCCTCTCCCCAAGGCTATAGCCCACCCGCTTGGGCATTTGACGGACGAACTTGGGGACGGACCTTCGGGGCTTATTTTTGTGCACGGCTGTGCCAGCGGCCTATTTTTGGCACACGGAGGGCGCTGCAAAATCTCACCCCATTCCGAGTCCGGCGGACGGTTGGCCAGCCCTCCCCAAGGCTATAGCCCACCCATTTTGGCATTTCGGCGGACTAACTCTGGGACTGACCTTCGGGGCTTATTTTTCGGCGCTGTGCCTGCGTCTATTTTTGGTACACGGAGGGCGCCGAAAGTCTCGCCCCATTCCAAGTCCGCGGACGAAGTTGGCCAGCCCTCCCCCAAGGCTATAGCCCACCCGCTTTTGGGCATTTTGCGACGGACGAACTTGAAGACGGACCTCGGGGCTTATTTTTTTAAAAGTGCCCTGGCCTATTTTTGGTACACGGAGGGCGCTGCGCAAAGTCTCGCCCATTCCGAGTCCGGGCGGATTTGAGTGGGCCAGCCCTCCCCAAGGCTATAGCCCACCTGCTTTTGGGCATTTTTGCGACGAACTTGGGACGGGACCTCTGGCGCTTTATTTTGGGCGCGGGCTGTGCCCAAGGCTCTATTTTTGGCACACGGACGGCGCCGTAAAGTCTCTCCCGATTCCGAGTCCGGCGGATTTGGCCAGCCCTCCTCAAGGCTATAGCCCACCCGCTTTTTGGGCATTTTTGCGGGACGAACTTGGGGATGGACCTTCGGGGCTTATTTTTGTGCGGCTGTGCCCCTGGCCTTTTTTGGCACACGGAGGGCATTCGCAAAGTCTCGCCCATTCCGAGTCCGGCGGATTTGGCCAGCCCCCTCCACTCCAAGGCTATTGCCCACCCGCTTTTTTGGGCATTTGCGGACGAACTTGGGGACGGGACCTTCGGGGGCTTATTTTTGGCGAGGCTGTGCCCCCAGCCTATTTTTGGCACATGGAGGGCATTCGCAAAGTCTCACCCCCTTCCGAGCCCGGCGGACGAAGTTGGCCAGCCCCTCCCCCCAAGGCTATAGCCCACCCGTTTTGGGCATTTTTGCAGTGGACGAACTTGGGGACGGGACCTTCGGGGGCTTATTTTTGGCGTGGCTGTGCCCCCAGCCTATTTTTGGCACATGGAGGGCGCTGCAGTCTCGCCTCATTCCGAGTCCGGCGGATTTAGTGGGCCAGCCTCTCCCCAAGGCTATAGCCCACCTGCTTTTGGGCTTATGCGGCGGATTTAACTTGGGGACGGGACCGTCGGGCTTTTTGGCACGGCGGTGCTCGCAGCCTATTTTTGGCACACGGAGGGTGCTCGTGAAAGTCTCGCCCCATTCCGAGTCCGCGGATTTGCTTGGCCAGCCCTCCCCAAGGCTATAGCCCACCCGTTTTTTGGGCATTTTTGCGACGGACGAACTTGGGGACGGGACCTTCGGGGGCTTATTTTTGTTCACGGCTGTGCCAACGGCCTATGTTTGGCACACGGAGGGCGCTCGCAAAATCTCGCCCCATTCCGAGTCCGCGGACGGTTGGCCAGCCCTCCCTGAAGGCTATAGCTCACCCATTGGGGGCATTTTTATGGGCGGACGAACTTGGGGACGGACCTTCGGGGCTTATTTTTCGGTGCGGCTGTGCCCGCGTCTATTTTTGGGCACACACGGAGGGCGCCACGGTCTCCCCATTCCAAGTCCGCGGACGGTTGGCCAGCCCCTCCCCCAAGGCTATAGCCCACCCGCTTTTTGGGCATTTTTATGGACGAACTTGAAGACGGGACTCTTCGGGGTTTATTTTTGGGTGCCCCTGCCTATTTTTTTACACGGAGGGCGCTGCAAAGTCTCGCCCATTCCGAGTCCGGCGGACGAGCGGCCAGCCCTCTCCCCAAGGCTATAGCCCACCTGCTTTTGGGCATTTTTGGGCTGACGAACTTGGGGACGGACCTTCGGGCGCTATTTTTGCGCGGCTGTGCTCTGCCTATTTTTGGCACACGGACGGCGCCGCAGTCTCGCCCCATTCCGAGTCCGCAGACAATCTTGCTAGCCCTCTCCCAAGGCTATAGCCCACCCGCTTTTGGGCATTTTTGGCGGCGGACGAACTTGGGGACGGGACCTTCGGGGCTTATTTTTGGCGTGGCTGTGCCTCCTGCCTATTTTTGGCACATGGAGGGCGCTCGCAGTCTCGCCCATTCCGAGTCCGCGGATTTGTTGGCCAGCCCCTCCCCAAGGCTATAGCCCACCCGCTTTTTTGGGCTTTTTTGCGACGATCGAACTTGGGGACGGACTGCCGGGGCTTTTTTTTGCACGGGTGCTCGCAGCCTATTTTTGCACACGGAGGGTGCTCGCAAAGTCTCGTCCCATTCCGAGTCCGCGGACGAGTTGGCCAGCCCTCCCCCAAGGCTATAGCCCACCCGCTTTTGGGCATTTTTGCACGGACGAACTTGGGGACGGACCTTCAAGGGGTTTATTTTTGTGCACGGCTGTGCTAGCGGCCTATTTTTGGCACACGGAGGGCGCCGCAAAATCTCGCCCCATTCCGAGTCCGCGGACGGTTGGCCAGCCCTCCCCCAAGGCTATAGCCCACCCATTTTTGGGGGCATTTTTGCGGGCGGACGAACTTGGGGACGGACCTTCGGGGCTTATTTTTCGGCGCGCCTGTGCCCACGGCCTATTTTTGGCACACGGAGGGCGCTCGTAGTCTCGCCCATTCCAAGTCCGCGGACGAAGTTGGCCAGCCCTCCCCCAAGGCTATAGCCCACCCGCTTTTTTGGGCATTTTTGCGACGGACGAACTTGAAGACGGGACCTTCGGGCTTATTTTTGCGCTGTGCCAGCATGCTGCCTATTTTTGGCACACGGACGGCGCCGCAAAGTCTCTCCCGATTCCGAGTCCGCGGATTGCTGCTGGCCAGCCCCTCCCCTGGCTATAGCCCACCCGCTTTTGGGCATTTTGCGGCGGACGAACTTGGGGATGGGACCTTCGGGGCTTATTTTTGTGCGGCTGTGCCCCTGGCCTTTTTGGCACACGGAGGGCATTCTGCAAAGTCTCGCCCCATTCCGAGTCCGCGGATTTGGCTGACAGCCCTCCCCAAGGCTATAGCCCACCCGCTTGGGCATTTTTCATGGACGAACTTGGGGATGGGACTCTTATTTTTGGTCCGCATGTGGTCGCGCTATTTTTGGCACACAGAGGGCGCCGCAGTCTCGCCCATTCCAACTGGGACGAGTTGGCCAGCCCTCCCCAAAGGCTATAGCCCACCCGCTTTTCGGGCATTTACACGAACTTGGGGACGGGACTGGGGCTTATTTTGGCGCTGTGCCTACGGCCTATTTTTGGCACACGGAGGGCACTCGCAAAGTCTCGCCTCCATTCCGAGTCCGCGGATTTGAGGTGGCCAGCCCTCCCCAAGGCTATAGCCCACCCGCTTGGGCATTTTTGCGACGAACTTGGGGACGGGACCTTTGGGGGCTTATTTTGGGCGCGGCTTGCCCGTGGCCTATTTTTAGAACACGGAGGCCACTCACAAAGTCTCGCCCATTCCGAGTCCGCGGACGAAGGTGGCCAGCCCCTCCCCAAGGCTATAGCCCACCCGCTTTTCGGGCATTTTTACGACGGATGAACTTGGGGACGGACCTTCGGTGGCTTATTTTTGCACGGCTGTGCCAGCCTCTTTTTTGGCACACGGAGGGTGATCACAAAGTCTCGCCTATTCCGAGTCCGGCAGACGAACTTGGCTAGCCTCCTCCCCCAAGGCTATAGCCCACCCGCTTTTGGCAATTTTTGCGGACGAACTTTGGGACGGGACTCTTCGGGCTTATTTTTGGGTGTGGCTGTTCCCCGGCCTATTTTTGGCACACGGAGGGCACTCACAAAGTCTCGCCCATTCCGAGTCCGGGCGACGAAGGTGGCCAGCCCCTCCCCAAGGCTATAGCCCACCCGCTGGGCATTTAAGGGCGGACGAACATGGGGACGGGACCTTCGGGCTTATTTTGCCAGGCTTTGCCTGTGGGCTCTATTTTTTTAGAACACGGAGGCCACTCACAAAGTCTCGCCATTCCGAGTCCGGGCGGATTGCAAGAGCTCCTCCCTCAAGGCTATAGCCCACCCGCTTTTGGGCATTTTTTGGCGGTGATTTAACTTGGGGACGGGACCTTTGGGGGCTTATTTGGCGCGGCTTTGCTCGTGGCCTATTTTTAGAACACGGAGGCTACCTCACAAAGTCTCGCTACATTCCGAGTCCGCGGATTTGGGTTGGCCAGCCCTCCCCCCAAGGCTATAGCCCACCCGCTTTTGGGCATTTTTACAAGTGACGAACTTGGGGACGGGACCTTCGAGCTTATTTTTGGCGCGGCTGTGCCCGCGGCCTATTTTTGGCACACGGAGGGCGCCGCCAAGTCTCGCCCCATTCCGAGTCCGCGGATCTAAGTGGCCAGCCCTCCCCAAGGCTATAGCCCACCCGCTTTTTGGGCATTTTTCATGGACGAACTTGGGATGGGACCTTCGGGGCTTATTTTTGGCCATGGCTGTGGTCGACCTATTTTTGGCACACAGAGGGCGCTCGCAAAGTCTCGCCCATTCCGAGTCCGGGACGAAGTTGGCCAGCTCCTCCCCAGTGCTATAGCCCACCCGCTGGGGCATTTTCGCGGACGAACTTGGGGACGGGACCTTCGGGGCTTATTTTGGCGCGCTGTGCCTGTGGCCTATTTTTGGCACACGGAGGGCACTCAAGTCTCGCCCATTCCGAGTCCGCGGACGATTTGGCCTGCCCTCCCCCTGGCTACAGCTCACCCGCTGGGAATTTTCGCATGGGACGAACTTGGGGACGGACCTTCGGGGCTTATTTTTAAGGTGTGTCCGCGCCTATTTTTGGCACACGGAGGCCGCTCGCAAAGTCTCGCCCCATTCTCCGAGTCCGCGGATTTGGTTGGTCAGCCCTTCCCAAGGCTATAGCCCACCCGCTGGGCATTTTTGGGCGGACAACTTGGGGACGGACCTTCGAGTTATTTTTGGGCGCGCGCTGTGCCTCAAGCGCTATTTTTGGCACACGGAGGGCGCCGCGTCTCACCCCATTCCGAACCGCGGATTTGGTGGCAGCCCTCCCCAAGGCTATAGCCCACCCGCTTTTTTGGGCATTTTTCTGCGGACGAACTTGGGGATGGGACCTTCAAGCTTATTTTTGGCCGCGGCTGTGGTCGCGTCTATTTTTGGCACAGAGGGCGCTGCAGTCTCGCCCATTCCGAGTCCGGGGACGGTTGGCCAGCCCTCCCCAAAGGCTATAGCCCACCCGCTGGGGCATTTTTGCGCGGACGAACTTGGGACGGGACCTTCGGGGCTTATTTTGGCGCGGCTGTGCCTGGGCCTATTTTGGCACACGGAGGGCACTCTGCAAAGTCTCGCCCCATTACGAGTCCGGGACGAAGGTGGCCAGCCCCTCCCCAAGGCTATAGCCCACCTGCTGGGGCATTTTGCAAGGGGCGGACGAACTTGGGGACGGGACCTTTGGGGCTTATTTTTGGGCGCGGCTTTGCCCGGGCTCATTTTTTAGAACACGGAGGCCACTCACAAAGTCTCGCCCATTCCGAGTCCGCGGACGGCGTTTAGCAGCCCCTCCCCAAGGCTATAGCCCACCCGCTTGGGCATTTTTGCGACGGATGAACTTGGGGACGGACCTTCGTGGCTTATTTTGGGTACGGCTGTGCCTCAAGGGCCTCTTTTTGGCACACGGAGGGTGGATCGCAGTCTCGCCCTATTCCGAGTCCGCAGACGAACTTGGCTAGCCCTCCCCAAGGCTATAGCCCACCCGCTTTTTGGGCATTTTTGCGGCGACGAATCTTTGGACGGGACCTTCTGGGGCTTATTTTTGGGTGTGCTGTTCCCGCCTATTTTTGGCACACGGAGGGCACTGCAAAGTCTCGCCCCATTCCGAGTCCGGCGGACGGCTGGGCCAGCCCCTACCCCCAAGGCTATAGCCCACCTGCTTTAAGGCGGACGAACTTGGGGACGGGACCTTTGGGGGCTTATTTTTGGTTGCGGCTTGCCTGGCCTATTTTTAGAACACGGAGGCCACTCACAAAGTCTCGCCCATTCCGAGTCCGGCGGACGAGTGGCTAGCCCTCCCCTAAGGCTATAGCCCACCTGCTGGGCATTTTGCGGCGTGACTAACTTGGGGACGGGACCTTTGGGGGCTTTATTTTTGGGCGCGGCTTGCCTGGGTGGCCTATTTTTTAGAACACGGAGGCCACTCACAAAGTCTCGCCACATTCCGAGTCCGGCGGATTTGTTGGCTGCAGCCCTCCCCAAGGCTATAGCCCACCCGCTTGGGGCATTTCGCGCGGACGAACTTGGGGACGGGACCTTCGAGCTTTATTTTTCGGCGCGGCTGTGCCTGCGGCCTATTTTTGGCATGACGGAGGGCGCCAAGTCTCGCCCATTCCGAGTCCGGGCGGACGGGTGGCCAGCCCTCCCCAAGGCTATAGCCCACCCGCTTTTTGGGCATTTTTCGCTGGACGAACTTTGGGGATGGGACCTTCGGGCTTATTTTTGGCGCGCTGTGCCTGTGGCCTATTTTTGGCACACGGAGGGCACTCGCAAAGTCTCGCCCCATTCCAGTCCGGCGGACGGCTGGCCTGCCCTCCCCCAAGGCTACAAAAGCCACCCGCTTTTGGGAATTTCGCGTGGACGAACTTGGGGATTTTTTGGACCTTTGGGGCTTATTTTTGGGCGTGCCTGTGTCCACGGCCTATTTTTGGCTCACGGAGGCCGCCTTCGCAGTCTCGCCTCATTCTGAGTCCGGCGGACGGTTGCTGGTCAGCCTCCTTCCAAGCTATAGCCCACCCGCTGGGCACTTACAAGCGGACGATTTAACTTGGGACGGGACCTCGAGCTTATTTTGGGCGCGGCCAGTGTGCCTGCCTATTTTTGGCACACGGAGGGCGCCGCAAGTCTCACCCCATTCCGAGTCCGGGATCGGGTGGCCAGCCCCTCCCCAAGGCTATAGGCCACCTGCTGGGGCATTTTTCATGGACGAACTTGGGGATGGACCTTCGGCGACATTTGGCCGCGGCTGTGGGTCGCGCTCATTTTTGGCAGAGGGCGCTCGCAGTCTCGCCCCCATTCCGAGTCCGGGGACGGTTGGCTGCGCCCTCCCCATGCTATAGCCCACCTGCTGGGCATTTTTACGCGGACGAACTTGGGGACGGGACCTTCGGGGCTTATTTTTGCGCGGCTGTATGCCTGCATTTTTGGCACACGGAGGGCACTCGCAAAGTCTCGCCTCATTACGAGTCCGGCGGATTTGTGTGCCAGCCCTCCCCAAGGCTGCTATAGCCCACCCGCTTGGGCATTTTCGGACGAACTTGGGACGGGACCTTTGGGCGGCTTATTTGGGCGCGGCTTTGCCTGTGCCTATTTTTAGAACACGGAGGCCACTCACAAAGTCTCGCCCCATTCCGAGTCCGCGGATTTGAGCGTGGCCAGCCCTCCCCAAGGCTATAGCCCACCCGCTTTTGGGCATTTTTGCGACGGATGAACTTGGGGACGGACCTTCGTGGCTTATTTTGCACGGCTGTGCCCAAGGGCCTCTTTTTGGCACACGAGGGTGATCGCAGTCTCGCCTATTCCGAGTCCGGCAGACGAACTCATAGCCCTCCCCCAAGGCTATAGCCCACCCGCTTTTTTGGGCATTTTTTAAGCGGACGAACTTGGGACGGGACTTTGGGGGCTTATTTTTGGGCGCAGCTTTGTCTGTGGCCTATTTTTAGAACACAGAGGCCACTCACAAAGTCTCGCCCCATTCCGAGTCCGTGACGGGGTTTGGGTTGAGCCCTCCCCAAGGCTATAGCCCACCCATTTTTCGGGCATTTTTCGCGGCGGATTTTAACTTGGGGACGGGACCTCGGGAGCTTATTTTTCAAGGCGGCTGTGCCTGCGTGGCCTTATTTTTGCTGGGCGCACACGGAGGGCGCCGCCAAGTCTCGCCCATTCCGAGTCCGGCGGACGAAGGTGGCTAGCCTCTCCCTGCAAGGCTATAGCCCACCTGCTGGGGCATTTTTCGCGGATGACGAACTTGGGGATGGGACCTTCGGGGCTTATTTTTTTAAGCGCGCTGTGCCTGGGGCCTATTTTTGGCACACGGAGGGCACTGCAGTCTCGCCCCATTCCGAGTCCGGCTGGATCGAAGTTGGCCTGCCCTCTCCCCAAGGCTACAGCCTCACCCGCTTTAATTTTTGCGGCGACGACTTGGGGACGGGACCTTTGGGGGCTTATTTTGGCGTGCTCTGTGTCCACGGCCTATTTTTGGCACACGGAGGCCGTGCAAAGTCTCGCCCCATTCTGAGTCCGCGGACGGTTGGTCAGCCCCTTCCCCAAGGCTATAGCCCACCTGCTTTTGGGGCATTTTGCAAGGGCGACGAACTTGGGGACGGGACCTTCGGGAGCTTATTTTTACGCGGCTGTGCCCGCTGCCTATTTTTGGCACACGGAGGGCGCTCGCCAAGTCTCACCCCATTCCGAGTCCGGCGGATTTGCTGTGGCCAGCCCTCCCCCTGCATAGCCACCCGCTTGGGCATTTTTCATGGACGAACTTGGGGATGGGACCTTCAAGTTATTTTGGTCAGCGGCTGTGGTCGCGCTCTATTTTTGGTGCACACAGAGGGCGCTCGCAGTCTCGCCCATTCCGAGTCCGGGGACGGTTGGCCAGCCCTCCCCAAAGGCTATAGCCCACCCGCTGGGCATTTACAAGCACGAACTTGGGGACGTGGACCTCGGGGCTTATTTTTGCGGCTGTGCCTGCGGCCTATTTTTGGCACATGAGGGCACTGCAGTCTCGCCCCACACGAGTCCGCGACGAAGGTGGCCAGCCCTCTCCCCAAGGCTATAGCCCACCCGCTTTTTGGGGCATTTTTGCGGACGAACTTGGGACGGGACCTTTGGGGCTTATTTTTGGGCGCGCTTGCCTGTGGGCCTATTTTTTAGAACACGGAGGCCACTCACAAAGTCTCGCCCCATTCCGAGTAAACCGCGGATTTGCGTGGCCAGCCCTCTCCCCCAAGGCTATAGCCCACCGCTGGGCATTTTTGCGACTGATGAACTGGGGGACGGGACCTTCGGTGGATTATTTTTGGTACGCTGTGCCCGCGGCCTCTTTTTTTGGCACACGGAGGGTGATCGCAGTCTCGCCCCTATTCCGAGTCCGCAGATGAACTTGGCTAGCCCCTTCCCCCCAAGGCTATAGCCCACCCGTTTTTTGGCCATTTTTGCGGCGGACGAACTTTGGGACGGGACCTTCGGGGCTTATTTTTGGGTGTGGCTGTTCCCCCGGCCTATTTTTGGCACACGGAGGGCACTCACAAAGTCTCGCCCCATTCCGAGTCCGGCGGACGAAGTTGGCCAGCCCCTCCCCACTACGCTTATAGCCCACCCGCTTTTTCGGGGCATTTTTACATGGACGAAACTTGGGGACGGGACCTTTGGGGGCTTATTTTTGCCGTTGCGGCTTTGCCTGGCCTATTTTTAGAACACGGAGGCTACACTCACAAAGTCTCGCCCCATTCCGAGTCCGGCGGACGAGGTGGCGAGCCCTCCCCCAAGGCTATAGCCCACCCGCTGGGGCATTTTTGCATGGGACGAACTTGGGGACGGGACCTGGGGGTTTATTTTTTGGGCGCGGCTTTTGCCTCGTGGCCTATTTTTAGAACACGGAGGCCACTCACAAAGTCTCGCCACATTCCGAGTCCGCGACGAAGTTACAGCCCCTCCCCCAAGGCTATAGCCCACCCGCTTTTTTGGGCATTTTTGCTGGACGAACTTGGGGACGGGACTTCGGGAGCTTATTTTTGGGCGCGCTGTGCCCGCGCCTATTTTTGGCACACGGAGGGCGCCGCCAAGTCTCGCCCCATTCCGAGTCCGGCGGGATTTAAGCGTGGCCAGCCCTCCCCAAGGCTATAGCCTGCACCCGCTGGGCATTTTTCGGCGGACGAACTTGGGGATGGGACCTTCGGGGCTTATTTTTTGGCGCGCTGTGCCTGTGGCCTATTTTTGGCACACGGAGGGCACTCGCAGTCTCGCCCATTCCGAGTCCGGCGGACGAAGTTGGCCTGCCCCCTCCCTGCTAAGGCTACAGCTCACCCGCTGGGAATTTTTGCAAGGCTGACGAACTTGGGGACGGGACCTTCGGGGCTTATTTTTGGCGTGCCTGTGTCCGCGCCTATTTTTGGCACACACGGAGGCCGCCGCTAAGTCTCGCCCCATTCCGAGTCCGCGGTTGGCCAGCCCCTCCTCCCCAAGGCTAGCCTCCACCCGCTGGGACTTTTTTGCGCGGACGAACTTGGGGACTGGACTCTTCTGGCTTTTTTGGGCGCGGCTATGTCCGCGGCCTCATTTTTGCACACAGAGGGTGCTCAAAGTCTCGCCCCATTCCGAGTCCGGGGACGAAATTGGCCAGCCCCTCCCCAAGGCTATAGCCCACCTCTGCTGGGGCACTTTGCACGGAAACTTGGGGACGGGACCTTCGGGGCTTATTTTTGGGCGCGCTCCACGGCTATTTTTGGCACACGGAGGGCACTCTGCAAAGTCTCGCCCATTCCGAGTCCGCGGATTGCCGCCCCTCCCCAAGGCCGTACAGCCCACCCGCTTGGGTGCATTTTTTGCGGCGAATCTTGGGACGGGACCTGGGGTTTGGCGCGCTGTGCCTCGCGGCTATTTTTGGGCACATGGAGAGCGCCAATGTCTCGCCCATTCCGAGTCCGGGCGGACGACAAGGCCAGCCCTCCCCCCCAAGGCTATAGCCCACCCGCTTGGGTATTTTCAAGGGCGGACGAAAATGGGAACGTGGACCTTCGGGGCTTATTTTTGGCGCGGCTTTGATCAGCGCCTATTTTTGGCACACGGAGGGCGCTGCAGTCTCGCCCCATTCCGAGTCTCGCGGACGAGGGCGGGCCAGCCCTCCCCAAGGCCATAGCCCACCCGCTTGGGCATTTTCAGGGCGGACGAACTTGGGGACGTGGACTCTGGGGCTTATTTTTGGTCGTAGCTGTGCCCGAGGCCTATTTTTGGCACACGGAGGGCGCCGCAGTCTCGCCCCATTCCGAGTCCATGGATGAAGTTGGCCAGCCCCTCCCCCAAGTGCTATAGCCCACCCGCTGGGGTATTTTACATGGGCGGACGAACTTGGGGACGGGACCTTCGGGGCTGATTTTTGGCGCGCCTGCTGCCTATTTTTGGCACACGGAGGGCGCCGCAAGTCTCGCCGCCATTCCGAGTCCGGCGGACAAAGTTGGCCAGCCCTCCCCCAAGGCTATAGCCCACCCGCTTTTTGGGCATTAAGGCGGACGAACTTGGGGACGGCACATTCTGGGGCTTATTTTTGGTGCGCCTGTGCCCGCGCCTATTTTTTGGCACACGGAGGGCGCTCAGAAAGTCTCGGCCCATTCCGAGTCCGCACGGTTGGCCAGCTCCTCCCCATAGCCATGGCCTCCACCCGCTTCGGTCATTTTTGCGCGGACGAACTTGGGGACGGTACTTCTTCTGAGCTTATTTTGGGCTTTTGCGCGCGCTGTTCCTCTATTTTTTTGGCACTTGAGGGTGCTCGCAAAGTCTTGCTCCCATTCTGAGTCCGCGGATTTGTTGATGCGAGCCCTCCCCCAAGGCTATAGCCCACCCGCTTTTCGGGGCATTTTTTTTATGACGAACTTGGGGACGGGACCTTTGGGGCTTATTTTTGGCGCCGCTCCCGGGCCTTTTGGCACGGAGGGCGCTTCGCAAAGTCTCGCCCATTCCGAGTCCGCGGATTTAACTTGACAGCCCCTCTCCCCAAGGCAATAGCCTACCCGCTGGGGCATTTTACAAGTGACAAACTTTGGGACGGACCTTCGGGGCTTATTTTAAGGCTGTGCCCAAGGCTCTATTTTTGGCACACGGAGAGCGCCGCAATGTCTCGCCCATTCCGAGTCCGCGGACGGCTGGCCAGCCCTCCCCAAGTTGCCATAGCCCACCCATGCTTGGGTATTTGCCAAGGGGCGCGACGAAAATGGGAACGGGACCTTCTGGGCTTATTTTGCGGCTTTGACCGCGTCATATTTTTACACACGGAGGGCGCTCGCAGTCTCGCGCCCATTCCAGTCTCGCGGACTTACAGCCCTCTCCCCATGCCATAGCCCACCCGCTTGGGGCATTTTTTGATGGCGGACGAATCCTAGGGATGGACCTTCGGGATTATTTTTGGTCGTAGCTGTGCCTGTGGCCTATTTTTGGCATTTCACACGGAGGGCGCCACAAAGTCTCGCCCCATTCCGAGTCCGGCGGATGAAGTTGGCCAGCCCTCTCCCCAAGGCTATAGCCCACCCAAGCTGCATTTTTCTTGCGGCGGACGAACTTGGGGACGGGACCTTCGGGGCTTATTTTGGGCGCGCTGTGCCTGCCTATTTTTGGTACACTTGGAGGCTTGCTCGCAAAGTCTCGCCCCATTCCGAGTCTGGCAAGGACGAAAGCACAGCCCTCCCCAAGGCTATAGCCCACCCGCTTGGGCATTTTCGCTCGACGAACCTTGGGACGTGGACTCGGGGCTTATTTTCGGGCGCAGCTGTGCCCATAGCCTATTTTTGCACATGGAGGGTGCTCGTGAAAGTCTCGCCCCATTCCGGAGTCCGCGGACGGCTTGTTACCAGCCCCTCCCCAAGGCTATAGCCCACCCGCTTGGGCATTTTTGCGGCGGACGAACTTGGGGACGGACCTTCGGGCTTATTTTTAAGCGCTGTACAAAGTCCGCGCCTATTTTTGGCGCACGGAGGCTGCTCGCAGTCTAGCCCCATTCCGAGTCCGCGGATTTGTTGGCCAGCCCTCCTCCGGCTATAGCCCACCCATTTTTGGGGGCATTTTTGCGGCGGACGAACTTGGGGACGGGACCTCGGGGCTTATTTTTGGGCGCCGCAGCCACAGCCTATTTTTGGCACACTGAGGGCGACCGCAAAGTCTCGCCCATTCCGAGTCCGCGGACGGTTGGCCAGCCCCTCCTCCCAAGGCTATAGCCTAATTCACCCGCTTTTGGGCATTTGCGGCGGACTCTTAGGCGGGACCTTCGGCTTATTTTGGCGCCGCTTCTGCCCGCGCCTATTTTTGGTACACGGAAGCACTTCGCAGTATCGCCTCTTCCGAGTCCGCGGATTTGTTGGCCAGCTCCTCCCCAAGGCTAAAGCCCACCTATTTTTGGGCATTTTATGGCGGACGAACTTGGGGACGGACCTCGGGGCTTATTTTTGCGGCTGTGCTCGGCCTATTTTGGCACACGGTGGCCGCCGCAGTCTCGCCCCATTCCGAGTCCGCGGACAGTTATTAGCTCCTCCCCCCTATAGCTATGGCCCACCCACAGCTTTTTGGTCATTTTGCGGACGAACTTGGGGACGGGACCTTGGGGATTATTTGGCGCCGCTGTGCCCACTGGCCTATTTTTGCGGGCGGACGGCTGTTGGCGAGCCCCTCCAAGGCTATAGCCCACCCTGCTTTTGGGCATTTTTACTGGGCGGGACGGTTTAACTAGGGACGGGACCTTTGGGGCTTATTTTGGGCGCCGCTGTGCTCGCGGCTATTTTTGGCACACGGAGGGCACTCGCATGGGCTCGCCCCATTCCGAGTCCGCGACGGTTGCCAGCTGCCCTCTCCCCAAGGCAATAGCTCACCCGCTTTTGGGCATTTTTGCGGGGCGGACGAACTTGGGGGCGGGACCTTCGGGGCTTATTTTTAAGAAGCCGCTTTGCTAGTGGCCTATTTTTGGCACACGGAAGGCGCCTAAGTATCGCCTCATTCCGAGTCCGCGACGATTTGTTGCTGGCTGCAGCCCTCTCCCCCAAGCTAAAGCCCACCTATTTTTTTCGGGCATTTTTGCGCGGACAACTTGGGGACGGGACCTTCGGGGCTTATTTGGGAGCAGCTGTGCCCGCAGCCTATTTTTGGCACACGGAGGCCGCCGCAGTCTCGCCCATTCCGAGTCCGCGGACAAAGCTGGCCAGCTCCTCCCCCATAGCTATGGCCCACCCGCTTTTGGTCATTTTTGCGGCGGACGAACTTGGGACGGACCTTGGGGGCTTATTTTAAGGCGCCACAGCTCAAGGCCTATTTTCGGCGGCGCCATTTGTGGCGAGCCTCCTCCCAAGGCTATAGCCCACCCGCTGGGGCATTTTTACATGGATTTAACTTGGGGACGGGACCTTGGGGGCTTATTTTTGGGCGCCGCTGTGCCCAAGGTCTATTTTTGGCACACGGAGGGCACTCGCATAGTCTCGCCCTATTCCCGAGTCCGGCGGACGGGTTGGCCCCTCCCCTAAGGCAATAGCCCACCCGCTGGGGCATTTTGCGGACAAACTTGGGACGGGACTGGGGCTTATTTTTGGGCGCGGCTGTGCTCGACCCATTTTTGGCACACGGAGAGTGCTCGCAATGTCTCGCCCATTCCGAGTCCGCGGACGGTTTGGCCAGCCCTCCCCCCAAGGCTATAGCCCACTCGCTTTTGGGGTATTTTTGCATGGGGACGTGACTAAAATGGGAACGGGACCTTTGGGGCTTTTTTTGGGCGCGGCTGTGACCGTAGCCTATTTTTGGTAACACACGGAGGGCGCTCGCAAATTCTCGCCGCTTCCCATTCCGAGTCTGGCGGACGGCGGGCCAGCCTCCCCCAGGCAATAGCCCACCCGCTTTTGGGCATTTTTGCGTGGACAAACTTGGGGACGGACCTTCGGGGCTTATTTTTGGGCGCGGCTGTGCCCGCTGACCTATTTTTTTGCACACGGAGAGTGCTCTCGCAATGTCTCGCCCATTCCGAGTCCGCGGACGAAGTTGGCCAGCCTCCTCCCCAAGGCTATAGCCCACCCGCTTTTGGGTATTTTTGCAAGTGGACGGGAAATGGGAACGGGACCTTTGGGGCTTATTTTGGGCGCGCTGTGACCGCGTCTATTTTTGGTACACACGGATATGGGCGCGCAAAGTCTCGGCCCATTCCGAGTCCGGGCGGATGGGGCGGGCCAGCCCTCCCCTGCTGGCTATAGCCCACCCGCTTTTGGGTATTTTATGGGACGAAAATGGAACGTGGACCTTTTCTGGGCTTATTTTAAGGCTGCTGTGACCGCGTCTATTTTTGGCACGCTGGAGGGCGCCCGCAGTCTCGCCCCATTCCGAGTCTGGCGGATTTAAGGCGGCGGCCAGCCCTTCCCCAAGGCCGTGGCCCACCCGCTTTTGGGCATTTTGCGGGCGACGAACTTGGGGACGGACCTCGGGGCTTATTTTGGGCCGCAGCTGTGCCTAATGGCCTTTTTGGCACAAGGAGGTCAGCTTTCGCAAAGTCTCGCCTCATTCCGAGTCCTGGATTTGGCTGAAGCACAGCCCTCCCCAAGGATATAGCCCACCCGCTTTTTGGGCATTTACAAGTGCGGCGGACGAACTTGGGGATGGGACTCGGGGCTTATTTTGGCGTAGCCTGTACCTGTGGACTATTTTTGGCACACGAAGGGCGCCGCAAAGTCTCACTCATTCCGAGTCCGCTGACGGTTGGCTGAGCTCCTCCCCAAGGCCATAGCCCACCCGCTTTTGGGCATTTTGCGGCGGACGAATTTAACTTGGGGATCGGGACCTTCGGGGTTTATTTTTGGTCGAGCTGTGCCTGTGGCCTATTTTTGGCACACGGAGGGCGCTGCAAAGTCTCGCCCCATTCCGAGTCCGCGGACAAAGCTGGCCAGCCTCTCCCAAGGCTAAAGCCCACCCATTTTCGGGCATTTTTGCGGCGGACGAACTTGGGGACGGGACCTTCGGGGCTTATTTTTGGACGCGCTGTGCCCGGTCTATTATTGTCACAAGGAGGGTGTCCAGTCGCGCCCCATTCCGAGTCCGGACGGCGGGTTGAGGCCTCTCCCAAGGCTATTGCCCACCCGCTTTTTTGGGCATTTTTGCTATGCGGACGAACTTGGGGACGGACCTTCGGTTTATTTTTGGGCGCGCTCTGCCCGCAGCCTATTTTTGATAAGCGCACGGAGGGCGCCGCAGTCTCGCCCGATTCCAAGTCCGGCGGATGAGTGGCGGCCAGCCCTCCCCAAGGCTATAGCCTCCACCCGCTTTTTTACTTGCAAGTGCATTTAACTTGGGGACTGGACCTTCGGGGCTTATTATTGGGTGCAAATGGTGCCCGCGGTCTATTTTTGGCACACGGAGGGCGCCTTGCAGTCTCGCCTCATTCCGAGTCCGCGATTTGTTGGCCAGCCCCTCCCCAAGGATATAGCCCACCCGCTTTTTTGGGCATTTTTTGCCATGACGAACTTGTATATGGGGACGTGGGCCTTCGGGGCTTATTTTTGGTCGCAGCTGTGCCTGCGTGGCCTATTTTTGGCACACGGAGGCGCGCCGCAGTCTCGCCCATTCCGAGTCCGGCGGACAAGCCGCCAGCTCCTCCCCCAAGGCTAAAGCCCACCCATTTTTTGGGCATTATTTCGACGGATTTAATCTTGGGGACGGACTCTTCACGGGCTTATTTTGGGCGCGCTGTGCCCGGCCTAACAGTTGTTGTCACAAGGAGGGTGCTCGCAAAGTCGCGCCTCATTCCGAGTCCGGGCGGAAGCGGCCAGGCCTCTCCCCAAGGCTATTGCCCACCCGCTTTTGGGCATTCACAAGTTTGCCGCGACGAACTTGGGGACGGGACTGGGCTTATTTTGGGCGCAAAGGCTCTGCCTGCAGCCTATTTTTGGCGCACGGAGGGCGCCGCAGTCTCGCCCCATCTCCAAGTCCGGCGGACGAGCGGCCAGCCCTCCCCAAGGCTATAAACTTCCCACCCATGCTGGGCATTTTTGCGGCGTACTCTACGACTTGGGGATCTCGTGTGTGACCTGGGGCTTATTATTGCGCAGCGTGTATATTCAAGGTCTATTTTTTTTGGCACACTGGGAGGGCGCCGTAAAGTCTCGCCTGCCCGAGTCCATGATTTAAGTTGGCTGTAGCCCCTCCTCCCAAGGCTATAGCCCACCCGCTTTTTTGGCATTTTGTATACGAACTTTGGGACCTGGACCTTCGGGGCTTATTTTTGGGTGCAGCTGTGCCCACAGCCTATTTTTGACACACGGAGGGTACTAGCAAAGTCTCGCCCATTCCGAGTCCTCGCGGACGGTTGGCCAGCCCTCACCCTCAAGGATATAGCCCACCCAAGTATTCGGGCATTTTTGGCGGCGGACGAACTTGGGAACGGGACCTTCGGGTCTTATTCTTGGGCGGCCAGCTGTGCTCGCGTCTATTTCTGGGAACACGAGGGTGGCCTAAAGTCTCGCCCCATTCCGAGTCCGGCTGGATGAAAGTTGGCCAGCCCCTCCCCAAGGCTATAGCCCACCCGCTTGGGCATTTTCAAGCGGACGAACTTGTGGGACGGACTCTCGGGCTTATTTTTGCGTGGCTGTGCCTGAGCCTATTTTTTGCACACAGAGGCGCCACAAAGTCTCGCCCATTCCGAGTCCGCGATTTATGGGCCAGCCCTTTCACCCTGCTGGATATAGCCCACCCGCTTTTGGGCATTTTTACAAGTATTTGACGAACTTTGGGACGGGACCTTCGAGCTTATTTTTGGGAGCAGCTGTGCCTCGCGGCCTATTTTTGGCACAGGGGCGCCGCAGTCTCGCCCCATTCCGAGTCTCATGGGATAGTTGGCCTACTCTCCCGCCTCAAGGCTATAGCCCAGCCTTTTTGGGCATTTTGCTAAGGCGGGACGAACTTGGGGACGGGACATTCGAGGCTTATTTTTGGTTGAGGCTGTGCCCGCGGCCTATTTTTGGGCACACGGAGGCCGCCACAAAGTCTCGCCCCATTCCCAGTCCGCGACGGTTGGCCAGCCTCTCCCTCCCAAGGCTATAGCCCACCCGCTTTTTTGGCATTTTTGCAAGGTGGACGAACTTGGGGACGGACCTTCGGGTCTTATTCTGGGCGCAGCTGTGCCTCAAGCGTCTATTTCTGGCACACGTAGGGTACTTGCAGTCTCGCCCATTCCGAGTCCAAGTGACGATTTGTTGGCCAGCCCTCCCCCAAGGCTATGCCCACCCGCTTTTGGGCATTTTGCGTAAGTGACGAACTAGGGACGGGACTTCGGGGCTTTCTGCATTTTTGGGCGCGGCTGTGCCCACAGCCTATTTTTGGCACACGGAGGGCTTGCAAAGTCTCGCCCATTCCGAGTCCGCGGATTTGTGGGCCAGCCCTCCCCAACGCCTATAGCCCACCCGCTGGGCATTTTTAAGGCGACTTAACTTGGGGACGGGACCTTCGGGGCTTATTTTTGGTTGCGCCGCATTCCAAGGTCTATTTTTGGCATTACACGGAGGGCGCCGCAATTCTCGCCATTCCGAAGTCCGCGGACGTTGGCCAGCCCTCCCCAAGGATATAGCCCACCAGTTTTTCGGGGCATTTTCAAGGGGGCGGACGAACTTGGGACGGACTCAGCTTATTTTGGCGCAGCTGTGCCCGCGGCTCATTTTTGGCACATTTGGAGGTCGCTCGCAGAAAGTCTCACCCCATTCCGAAGTCCGGGGCGGATTTGCGGGCCAGCTCCTCCCCAAGGCTATAGCCCACCCGCTTTTGGACATTTTTGCTGGCGACGAACTTGGGACGGACCTTCGGGGCTTATTTTTGGTCGCAGCAGTGCCTGTGGGCTCCTATTTTTGGCACACACGGTGGAGGGTGCCTCGCAGTCTCGCCCATTCCCGAGTCCGCGGATGAAGTTGGCCAGCTCCTCCCCAAGGCTATAGCCCACCCGCTTGGGCATTTTTGCAGCGGACTTAACTTGGGGCTGGACGGACCGAGCTTATTTTGGCGCGGCTTTACCTGCTGCGGTCTATTTTTTTCACACGGAGGAAGCTGCAGTCTCGCCCATTCCGAGTCCGCGGACAAAGCTGGCTAGCCCCTCCCCATGCTAAAGCTCACCCATTTTTCGGGGCATTTCATATGGATTTAACTTGGGGACTCGACCTTCGGAGGTGTTTATTTTTGGGGCGTAGCTGTGATCACGGCCTATTGTTGGCACACGGAGGGTGCTCAGTAAAGTCGCGGCCCCCATTCCGAAAGTCCGCGGGACGAAAATAGGCCTCTCTAAGCAAGGCTATTGCCCACCCGCTTTTTTTGGGCATTTTTGCGGCGGACGAACTTGGGGACAGGACTCTTCGGGGCTAATACTTGGGCGCCAAGCAGCCCGTGAGCCTATTTTTAAACACTGAGGGCGCCGCAAAGTCTCACTCCCATTCCGAGTCCGGCGGATTTTGGCGGCCAGCTCCTCCCCCCAAGGCTATAGCCTCCACCTGCTTTTTGGGCATTTTTGCGGCGGACGAACTTGGGACGGACCTTCGGGGCTTATTAAGGAAGCAGTTCGCTGGCTCATTTTTGGTACACGGAGGGCGCCGCAAAGTCTCACCCTGACCCGAGTCCGCGACGAATTGGGCTTTTCAGCCCTCCCCAACGCCAAAGCCCACCCGCTTTTTTTTCGGGGCATTTGGCGCGCGGCGACCTTGGCGACGGGACTCGCAGGTTTATTTTTGGCCGCCGCACTGCCGCCTATTTTTGGCCACGGAGGGCGCCGCAAATCCCGCCTCTGGTTCCGAAACCGGGCGGATTTGTTGGCCAGCCCCCCTCCTACGATATAGCCTACCCATTTTTCGGGGTGATTACATGACTAACTTCGTGATTTTACCTTCGGGGCTTATTTTAAGTAGCTGTGCCCAAGGCCTATTTTTGGCACACGGAGGGCGCTGCAGTCTCACCTCATTCCGAGTCCGCGACGGCGGGTTAGCTCCTCCCCAAGGCCATAGCCCCACCTGCTTGATTACATGCATTTAACTTGGGGACGGGACCTTCGGGGCTTATTTTTGGTCGCAGCTGTGCCTGCAGCCTATTTTTGGCATGCTGGTCGGAGGGCGCCTCGCAAAGTCTCACCCCATTCCGAGTCCGCGGATTTGCTGCCAGCCTCCTCCCAAGGCTATAGCCCACCCGCTTTTTCGCATTTTTGCGGCGGACGAACTTGGGACGGGACCTCGAGCTTATTTTTGGGCGCGCTTCACTACATGCCTATTTTTGGCATTAATGGAGGGCGCCTCGCAGTGTCTCGCCCATTCCGAAGTCTCGCGGATGTTGGCCAGCTCCTCCCCCAAGTGCTATAGCTCAATTGCTTGGGCATTTTTGCATGCACTTAATCTCGTGACGGACCTTCGGGGCTTATTTTTGTCAGAAGCAAGCTCAAGGGCTCTATTTTTGGCACACGAGGGCGCCATAGTAATCCGCCATTTCCAAGTCCGCGATTTGTGCTGGGTTACGCCTTCCCCGGGCGATATAGCTTCCACCTGCTGCATTTTGCCATGATTTAATTTGTGTGACGGGATCGTGTAAAGACAAGACAAACAGCGCTTTCACGGCCTACGCGTTTTGGCACACGGGAAGGCGCTCGCAGTCTAGCCCCATTCCGAGTCCGGCGGGACGGTTGGCCAGTTCCTCCCAAGGATATAGCCCACCCGCTGGGCATTTTTGCGGCGGACGGTTAGACTGCACCTTCAAGCTTGATGCGGCCGCCAGCCTGTGCTCACAAGGCCTATTTTTGGGAACATTTGAGGGCGCCGCAAAGTCTCACCTCATCTCAGTCCCGGCGACGAAGGCTGGGCCAGCTCCTCCCCCAAGGCTATAGCCCACCCGCTTTTTTCGGGGCATTCATGCGATTTAACTTGGGGACGGGACTGGGGGCTTATTTTGGTCGCAGCTGTGCCTGCGGGCCTTATTTTTTTTTGGCATTAATGGAGGGCGCTTGTGGAAGTCTCGCCCCATTCCGAGTCCGGCGATGAAGATGGCTACTCCTCCCCCAAAGCTATCGACACCCGCTTGGGCATTTTTCATGACGAACTTGGGGACTTGACCTTCGGGGATTATTTTGACGCTGCTGTGCCCGCAGCCTATTTCTTTTGCACACGGAGGGCGCCCGCAAAGTCTCGCCCCATTCGAGTCCGGCGGACGAAGGGCCAGCCCCTCCCCCTGCCATAGCCCACCCGCTTTTTTGGGCATTTTTGCGGCGTGATTTAACTTGGGGACGTGACCTTCGCTTATTATTAAGGCACAAGCCTGGGGCGGTCTATTTTTGCACACGGAGGGGCGCCGCAGTCCAGCCATTCCGAGTCTCGGGCGGGACGAGCTTGGCTGAAATTCTCCCGCTGCCTATAGCCCACCCGCTGGGCATTTTTGCCAAGTGGATTTTAACTTTGGGGACGTGGACTCGGGGCTTATTTTTGGCACAGCTGTGCTCAAGGCCTATGTTTACACACGGAAGGTGCTCGAAAGTCTCGCCCATTCCGAGTCCGCGGATTTGTTGGTTAGGCTCCTTTCCCCAAGGATATAGCCCACCTGCTTTTGGGCATTTTTACGCGGACGAACTTGGGGACGGACTCAAGCTTATTTTTGGCACAGCTGTGCCAGCGTCTATGTTTGGCACACGGAAGGTGCTCGGCAGTTCCGCCCCATTCCGAGTCCGCTGGACGGCGGGCCAGCCTCTCTCAAGGCTATAGCCCACCCGCTTTTGGGCATTTTTAAGGCGGACTTAATCCCTTGGGACGGGACTGGGCTTATTTTTGTCTGGCTAAAGCCGCCTATTTTTGGCACACCGAGGGTGCCTCGCATAGTCTCACTCCCACTTCGAGTCCAGCTGGACAGTTGGCCAGCCCTCCCCACGCAAGCTCCGCCTGCTTTTTTGGGCATTTTTGCGGGCGGACGAACTTGTGGGACGGGACTCGCTGGCTTTTGGGCATGTCCTACTTATTTTTGTCATGACGGACGGCGCTTCAGTCTCTTCGCCTATTCCGAACCGGGCGGATTTGCTGGCCAGCTCCTCCCAAGGCTATAGTAGCCCACCCGCTTTTTTCGCTGGGCATTTTTCCGGCGGGACGAACTTGGGGAAGTGGACCTTCTGGGGCTTATTTTTGGGCTAGCTGTGCCCAAGGCTCATTTTTGGCAATACAGAGGCTGGATCGCAAAGTCTCGCCATTCCTAGTCCGGCGGACGGCTAGGCCAGCCCTCCCTGCCATAGCCCACCCGCTTCGGGCATTTTCACATGGATGAACTAAAGGACTCGGGGCTTATTTTTAGTAATGCCGCGCCCACGCCCTATTTTTGTCAGGCACGGACGGTGTTTCGCAAAGTTCGCTCCCATTCAGTCCGTGGACGGAGCACCTCCCGCTCCTCCCCCAAGGCTATAGCCAACCCGCTTTTGGGCATTTTTGCGGCGGATTTAACTTTTTGGGACGGACTGTGCTTATTTTCGTGGCTTCGCTGTGCTCAAGCGCTCTATTTTTTTTTGCACACGGAGGCCGCCATGTCCGCCCATTCCGAGTCCGCGGACGGCGGGCCAGCCTCCCGA
>JASUUJ010000159.1:0-208477 GCA_030449895.1 Citrus mangshanensis
AGTTACGTATTGCTTGACGAACTTGGCGCCCGGCCTGCGGTTATTTTTTGGCGCGGCTGTTCCCGCCGCCTATTTTTAGCACACGGAGGCCGCGAAAGCCTCACGCCATTCCGAAATCGCTGGATTGTTGGCCAGCTCCCACCCCCAAGGCTATAGCCCACCCGCTTGTGGCCTTTTTCCGCTGGACGAACTTGGCGCCCGGCCATTGGGCAGTTATTTGGGCGCCGCGGTGCCTGCGTCATATTTGGCACACGGAGGCCGCCGCAAAGTCTCGTTGCCACATGAGTCCATGGATTTGGGCGGCCAGCCCCACCCTGCTGTTATAGCCCACCCGCTTTTGTGGCCTTTTTCCACGTTGGACGAACTTGGCTTTCGCCTTCGGCGGTTATTTTTGGCAAGCAGTTCGTGGTCATTTTTTGGCAATAACGAGGCCGCCAAAGTATCGCTACCATTCCGAGTCCGGCGGACATAATATTGCTAGTTGGCCAGCCCCACCCCCAAGGCTGGTAGCCTCCTCCACCCGCTTTTGTGGCCTTATTCCGCTGGATTTGTCTGGCTTCCCTACTTTCTTAAGCACAGTTTTTGAGCGCGGGGCTGGGACCGCAGCCTATTTTGGTACTACTGAGGCCGCCAAAGTATCGCGCCGATCTCGAGTCCGGCACGGTTGGCCAGCCCCACCCTGGCGCCAGCCTCCATGGTAGGGCCTTTTTTTCCGCTTGGACAACTTGCATGCGCCTGTCAAGTGGCACATATTTTATGCCAAGGTGTCTGCTGTGGCTTATTTGCTAATGGAGGGTGTTTGTAAAGTCTTGGCAACACTCCGAGTCCGGGGCGGATGATGGTGCTGGCCAGCTCCCACCCCCTAGCGGATATGCCTTCCACCTGCCAGGCTCTTTTCCGCTGACGAACTTGAAGCTTCCGCCTTCGTGGCGGCTTTAAGGGCTGTTGTGCTCACACGCTCATTTTTGTGAGTAGACAGTCAGCCGCAGTCTCGCCGCCATTACGAAACCCATGGATCGGGGCTGGCCAGCCCACTCCCCAATGCTGCTATAGCCCACCCGCTTTTTGTAGGCCTTTCCGCTGGACGAACTTGCTTGCCTTCGGGGCGTGTGTGACCGCAGCCTATTTTTGTGCCACACGGAGGCCGCCGGTGCACGCGCCATTCCGGTCTCATGACGGGGTTGGCCAGCCCCACCCCCAAGGCTATAGCCTTCCACCCGCGTTTTTGTGGCCTTTTTCCGCTGACGAACTTGCGCCCGGCTATTAAGGCAGGCGCCGTGCCCGCGCTCTAGTTTGGCACACGGAGGCCGGGCTGCAGTCTCTACGCCATTACGAGTCCGGGCGGATGAAGTTGGCCAGCCCTCCCACTTCTCTGAAACCAGTAGCCCACCCGCTTTGTGGCCTTTTTTCGCTTGACGAACCCATGCCCCGCCTTCGGAGAAAGACATATTTTTATGTGGGCTGTGCCTGTGGCTCATTTTTGCCACACCGAGGCCACAAAGTCCTCTGCGCCATTCCGAGTCCGGCGGATTATGGGATGCCAGCCCCACCCCCAAGGCTATAGCAGCCCACCCGCTTAGGGCTCTTTTTCCGCTTGGACGTCCTGCTCTTCCCGGCTTCGGCTGTTATTTTTAAGCGCTGTGCCCGCGGCCCATTTTTGGCACGCCGAGGCTGCCTGCAGTCTCAAGGCCATTCCGAGTCCGCGGGATTTGAAGTAGCAGCCCCACCCCCTGCCATAGCCCACCTCGCTTGTGGCCTTTTTCCGCTGGACGAACTTACGCCCGGCCTTCTGGCGTGTTATTTTGGCACGCCAGACCGCCGCCGTTATTGAGTGACGATGCTGCTCGGTGTTCTGGCGCCATTCCGAAGTCCGTCCGGTTGGCCAGCCCACCCCCACTCCATAGCCCACCTCTTTTTTGTGCCTTTTTCCGCTGGACGAATTTCTGGTTTCCGCTTCTCCGCAAGGTTTTAAGGGTTGGGCATGGCCTGTTTGGGCACGACTTGAGGCTGCACGCAAAGCCTCGCCATTCCTCGCAGGTCCAAGATTGCTTGGCCAGCTCCACCCTCTCAAGGCTATAGTGGCCCACCGCTGTGGCCTTTTTCCGCTGGATCTAACTTGGCGCCCGGGAAGGCCATGTATGGCTTGCCAGCCTGGCGGCCAGACAGCACGGAGGGCCGCCAGAGTCTCGCACATTATTGTCCGTGATTGGCTTGGCCAGCCTCACCCTCGGGCAAGTCTATAGCTCACCTGCTTTTGTGGGCTTTTTTCTGCTGGACGAATCTTGGCGCCCGGCTCAAGGGTGTTATTTTTGCGCTGCAGTCATGGGGCCTATTTTTGTACACGGAGGCTGCATGTAAAGTCTCGCCACCTGGTCCGGGCGAGACTGGGCCAGCTCCACCCCGGCACATAGTCGCACCATAGGCCTTTTTCCGCTGACGAATCTCACACCGCCGGGCGTTATTTTTGGGCGCGGCTGGTGAAACTGCAGTCATTTGTACACGGAGGCCGGGGTGTGAATGCGCTATTCCAAGTCCAAAGATTTGGCTGGCCAGCCCCACCCCCCCACGCTAGAGCCCACCCGTTTTAGTGGCCTGTTTCCACTGGCTTAACTTGGCGCCTGCCATTAAGGAAAGAGTTTTTGCGCCGCTGTGCTCAAGGCTCAGAGCCAGAGCATGAGGCCAGAAAGTCTGCGCTATTGAACCAGTGGATTTGGGTTACAGTCTTACCCCCAAGTGTTGCAGCTCACCTCATGTGTAGGTCTTTTCCATGGATTAACTACTTTTTTCCAGCTTTCATGGTTGATATGCCAAGCAGTTCGCCTATTTTTATAATAATCACACCAGGCGCGAAAGTCTGCACACCAGTCCGGGCGGACGGGCGGCCAGCCCACCTCGCCAAGGCTATAGCCCACCATGGTAGGCCTTTTCCGCTGACGGTCTTGGCGCCTGCCTTCGGCTAACGCTTTGGCGCCGCTCACGCCATTTTGGCACCGGAGGCTGTTTTCCGTAGTTCGCGCCGATTCTTAAAGTCCGCGGACGAAGTTGGCCAGCCTCCCAGCCCCGCGGCTATAGAAGCCCACCCGCTTTTGCCTTTTCCGCTGGACGAACGGCGCCTGGCCTTCTTCAAGGGCGCGTTATTTTGCTGCCAGACCGCAGCCTACACGGAGGCGCCTGTAAGTATCGCTGCCATCCGAACCGCGGACGGTTGGCCAGCCCCACACCCCAACGCTATAGCCCACCCGCTTGTGGCCTTTTTCCGCTTGAACGAACTTGCGCCTTTCGGCTCAAGGCAGTGTTATTTTGGGCGGCTGGCTGACCAAGCCTATTTTTTTGTACACGGAGGCCGGCCGGTCAGCTAAAAGTATCGCGACATTCCGAGTCCGGCGACGGTTGGCCAGCCCCACCCCCAAGGCTACAGAGCCCACCCTGCTTTTGTGGCCTTTTTCCGCTGGACGATCCTGCTCTCGGCCTTCGGCTGTTATTTTAAGTGTATGCCCGCTAAATTGCTGCTATTTTTTTGGTGGCCACATTGAGGCTACTCTCGTGGAAAGTCCACATATCCCCGTCCGCGATCAAGCTTGGCCAGCCCCACCCCCAAGGCCATAGCCCACCCGAAGCAGGGGCCTTTTCCGCTGGACTTAATCTGGCGCCCGGCCTTCGAAGTGTTATTTTACGGCTGTGACCTGCCTAGTTTTGGGCTTTGATATGAGCTGTTGCTTTCCAGTCTCGCCAATGCTATCTCCGAGTCCGCCGCCGGGTTGGCTAGCCCGACTTCAACGCTTAGCCCACCCTCTTTTTGTGGCCTTTTCCGCTGGATGGCGAACTTACGCCCGCCTGGCGGTTATTTTTGGGCGCGCTTTGGGCATGGCCTATTTTTGGCACACGGAGGCTGCACGCAGCCTCGCCATTCCGAGTCCGGGCGGACGGTTGGCCAGCCCCACCCCCAAGCGCCATAGCCCACCCGCCGCGGCCTTTTTCCGCTGGATTTATTTAATCCCTTGGCTGGGCCTCGCCATTGGGCGAAGGCTTGGCGCCGCTGTGCCTGCGTGGCTCTATTTGCACACTTGAGGCCGTATGCAAAGTCTCAAGCCATTCTGGTCCGGGGCGGACGGGTTGGCTTCAGCTCCTGTTCCCCCAAGGCTATAGTCACGTATTGCCTTTTGTGGCCTTTTTCCGCTTGGACGAACTTATGCACCGCTCAAGGCGCATATTTTGGCGCGTCAGACCAGCGCTTTATTTGTACACGGAGGCCGCCTGAAAAGTATCGCGCATCTCCTAAGTCCGGGCGGATTTAGTTGGCATAGCCCCACCTTTAAGGCTATAGCCCACCCGCTTTTGTGGCCTTTTCCGCTGGACGAACTTGGCGCCCGGCCATTGGGCGTTATTTTGCGCGGACCGCTTGTGCCTGCGGCCTATATTTTTTGCACACGGAGTCAGCTTTCTGCAAAGTCTCGCGCTTATTACGTAGTCCGGCGCGGACGGTTGGCTGGCCCTAATTTCTCTGGCTATAGCCTACCCGCTTTGTGGCCTTTTTCCGCTTGGATTTAACTTGCATACCGCCTCGGGCGGTTATTTTTGGCGCTGCTGTGCCTGCGGGTCCTATTTTTATACACTTGAGGCTAAAGTCTCAAGCGCTATTCCGGAGTCCGAAGGGATTTGAAGGGGCCAGCCTTTAATTCCCCAAGGCTATAGCCCACCCGCTTTTTGTGGCCTTTTTCCGCTGGACGAACTTGGCGCCCCGCCTTCAAGGCGCTAAGCATTTTGCCGCTGCTGTGCCTCGCTGGCCTATTTGGCACGCGGAGGCTGCCGCAAAGTTTCGCGCCATTCCAAGTCCGCGGACGTTGGCCAGCCCCAGCCCCCAAGGCTATAGCCTTCCAACGCTTTTGTGGCCTTTTTCCGCTTGGTCTGCTCCCGCTCTGCATTTATTTTTGCTGCCCAGACTGTAGCCTTATTTTTATGCAGAGAGAGCACGGAGGCTGGGCTATATGCGCCATTCCGAGTCCGGCGGACGAAGGTTGGCCAGCCCTACACCCCAACGCTTATAGCCCACCCGCTTTCTGTGGCCTTTTTCCGCTGGAACGAACTTGGCCCATGCCCGGCCTTCCGGCGAAATATTTTTGGGCGCGCTGTGACTGCATCGCCTATTTTTTTTTGTACACGGGCCGGTGCGTGAAAAGTATCGCTACATATTCCGAGTCCGGCGGACGGTTGGCCAGCCCCACCCCCAAGGCTATAGCCCACCCGTTTTGTGGCCTTTTTCCGCTGGACGGTCCTTGCGCCTGGCTCTTCGGGCGCGCCAGCAAAGCTTCCATGGGCTCATTTAGCACACACACATTGAGAGGCTGATTAGAAGTCTCGCGCCAGTCCGAGTCCAAAGCGGACAAGTTGGCCAGCCCCACCCCCAAGGCTATAGCCCACCCGCTTGCAGGGCCTTTTCCGCTGGACGAACTTGCCTTTCGCCACCGGCCTTATTTTTGGGCACTGGGCTGTGACTGCGTCTATTTTTGCTAAGCACGGAGGCTGCTCTGCAAAGTCTCGCCGCCCATTCCGAGTCCGGGCCGAAGTGGCTGGCCAGCCCGATCCCCCAACGCTATAGCCCACCTTTTGTGGCCTTTTTCCGCTGGACGAATTTGGCGCCCGCCGAGGCGGCATTTTTAAGCGCGCGTTTGGCACGTGCCTATTTTGGCACACGGAGGCTGCACGCAAAGCCTCGCCATTCCAGTCCGCGGATTGCTGGCTGCCAGCTCCACCCCAGCTATAAACCCATCTGCTAAGGCGCCTTTTCTCCGCTGGACGAACTTGGCTCCTCTGCCATTAAGGAAAGATTTTTGCGGTGTCGTCAGCACACAGGCCGTATGGCAAGTTCAAGGCCATTCCGAGTGCGGCGGACGGTTGGCTAGCTCCCACCCCCAAGGCTATAGCCCACCCGCTTTTGTGGCCTTTTTCCGCTGGACGAACTTGGCACCTGCCTTCGGGCGGTTATTTTGGGCGCGCTCCCAGTTTCTGCTCATATTTGGCACACGGAGGCCGCATGCAAAGTCTCGCGCTATTCCAAGTCCTGGGCGGATGAAGTTGGCCAGCCCCACCCCCAAGGCTATAGCCCACCCGCTTTTGTGGCCTTTTCCGCTGGACGAACTAAAACCCAGGCCCGCCTTGGCAAGCCTTTATTTTGGCGCGCCAGCCTGGGCCTATTTTTTGCACACGGAGGCCGCTCAAAGTCTGTCCGCGGGACGGGTTGATGCCAGCCTCAATTTCCTCCCTAAGCTCGCTCACCTGCTTAGGGCCTCTTCCGCTGGACTTGGCGCCGGCCATTTCGGGCGTTATTTTGCGCACAGGCGCATATTTGCACACGGAGGCCGCCAGAAAGTCTCGCACACATGAGTCCGTGCGGAGTGCTGGCCAGCTCCCACCTCTGCAAGTGCTGCTAGCCCACCCGCTTTTGTGGCCTTTTTCCGCTGGATTAACTTGACTTCGGCCTTTCGGGGTCCGTTATTTTGCGCGCGCCGTGGCTCTAGCCTATTTGCACACGGAGGCCAGAAGTCTCGCGCCATTAGTAAGTATCGACATGGTCTGTCTCATGGATTTGCTGGCTAGCCCCACCCCCAAACCCGGCCGCCATAGCCCACCCGCTTTTAGTGGCCTTTCCGCTCCGCTGACCAACTTGGCGCCTTCGCGCCATTTTGGGCGCGGGTTGGGTGAATCGCAGTCATTTTGCACACGGAGGCCAGCCAAAAGATCGTACATGAATTCAAGTCCGGCGGACGGTTGGCCAGCCCCCACTTCTGCTATAGCCCACCCGCTTTTGTGGCCTTTTTCCGCTGGACGACCTTGGCGCCCGCCTTTCAAGCGCGGCTATTTTTGGGGCTGGGCCCGTTTTTACACACGGAGAGCGCTCAAGAAAGTCTGGCTGCCAAGTCCGGCGATTGGGAAGTTGGCCAGCCCCACCCTCTGCTGCCATAGCCCACCCATGAAGCCTTTTTCCGCCTGACGACGGCGCCTGGCCAAGTGGTAAGTATTTTACGCGACAGGTGCCCTGGTCATATTTAGACATTATTTGACACGTTGCGCTGGGTAACTGGCGATTGGAGCTTCGGCCAGCCCCACCCCCTATGCCATAAATTTAATTCATGCCACTTTTCCTAAATGGACGAACTTGGCGCCCGGCCTTCGGGCGTTTATTTTTTTGCACGTGGCTGTGCCTGCGGGCCTATTTTTACACGTACTGAGGCCGCTGCAACAGAAAGTCTCAAGGCTGGCCATTCCGAGTCCGCGACGGCGCCAGCTCCACCCTGCCATAGCGCCCACCCGCTGACGTTTTTTCTGCATTGGGACAACTTGGTGCCCGGCCTTCGGCGGTTATTTTGGGCGCCAGGCTGTGACCGCGGCCTATTTTTGGCATTCACACCGAGGCCGCTCAGTCTCGCGCCGCCATTCCGAGTCCGGGCGGACGAAGTTGGCCAGCCCCACCCCCAAGGCTATAGCCCACCCGCTTTGTGGCCTTTTTCCGCTGGATTTTAACCTTGGCGCCCGCCTCGTAAGGGAGAATTATTTTTAAGGCGCTGAAATGCAGCTCATGGCCTTCCTGGTAGCACACGGAGGTCACGCCAAAGTCTCGCTAGCCATTCCGAAGTCCGGTGCGGACGAAGTTGGCCAGCCCCACCCCCAAGGCTAGTAGAAGCCCACCTGCTTTTATGTGGCCTTTTTCCGCTTGGACATAACGGAAGCTCTGCCCTGGGCGGATACACATTGGGCGCCATTGGCTGCCTGCGGGTTATTTGCAACACTGAAAGCGCGGCCGCAATTGAGGCTCATTTGGCACACATGAGGCCGCCTGCAATATCGCCATTCCGAGTCCGGATTTAAGGGGTTCGGGCCAGCCTCACCCAGCAAGGCTATAGCCCACCCAAGCCAGTTGTGTCTTTTTCCGCTGACGGTCTTGGCGCCCGGCCCGCCGGCTATTTTCGGTTGTGCACTCGCAGCCTCTTTGGCACGCGAGGCCGCATGCAGTCTCTTCGCGCTCATGCGGACGGTTGCCGCCACGCACTCCTGGTTGATATCCCACCCGCTTTTGGCTTTTCCGCCGGATTTAACTTGCATGCTTCGGCCTTCGGCTGGTATTTTTTATGTCAAAGCCCAAGGCCTATTTAAGACAGGAGGCATTGGGAAGTCTTGCCATTCCGAAACGTCCGCGGGCGAAGTTGGCTCAGCCCTAATTTCTATGCTATAGAACACCCCACCCGCGGGCCTTTTTCCGCTTGGATTAATTGGCCCAAGGCCATGCTGGCGCGGCATTTTTGGGTTGTGGTCCAGCCCTGCCTATTTTAAATAGATGAGGCACGCTGCAGAAGTCTCGCGCCGTCCATTACGTAGTCCCCGGGGATGGTTGGCCAGCCCCACCCCCAAGGCTAGAAGCCCACCCGCGCTTTTGTGGCCTTTTTCCGCTGATTTAAACTTGGCGCCCGGCCTTTCGGGCGGCACTTACGCAAGACAGCCTTTCCCCACATCGAGGCCGGGCCGGGTGAGGCGCCATTCCGAGTCTCATGGGCGGGATTGCTGCTTGCCAGCCCCACTCTGCTGCTGGTGCCCACCCGTTTTGTGGCCTTTCGCTGGATTTAATCATGCTGGACGCCGGCTGACTGCAGCCTGCTCTTAGCACGGAGGGGCTTCGCCCAGTCCCCGATTGGCACCTAGCCCAAGGACGAAGTCGCCAGCCCTAACTCCCCCAAGGCTATAGTCACCCTGCTTTGTAGGTGGGCTATTCCGCTGGATTATTCGACTCCCGGCCTTCAAGGGTTATTTTTGGGCGCGCCTGGCCAACAGCCGTCAGTTTTTCCTGGCAAAACACGGAGGCTGGGCCACAGAATGCAAAGTCTCAAGGCGATTCAGTCCGTTGATTTAAGTGGGCCAGCCCCCACCCTCTACAAGGCACATTACAGGTAGTAGCCTGCACCGCTTGGTGTGACTTTTTCCGCTGACGCAATCTTGGCGCCCGGGCCGGGTTGGCGCAGTTTTTGCGCTGCTGTGACCAAGGCCTATTTTTGCACACACGCTGAGGCCCGTAAAAGTCTCGCGCCATCGGTAGTCCGGGCGGACGGCTTGGCCAGCCCCACTCCTGCAGCTTAGCCTGCACCTGCTTTTGTGGCCTTTTTCCGCTGGACGACTTGCCTCCGCCTTCAAGGGTTCCGCGCTGTGCCTACGGCTTATTTTTGTACACTTGAGACTGGCCGCAAAGTCTCTTCGCGGCCATTCCGAAACCGCGGAGCAATTTCACCCCACCCCCTGCGCTTAACACTCTTTTATATTTTTCGACCAGCGACGTGGCCTTCGGCATAGTCCGCTTTTTGAAGGCTCGCCTTTCGGGGCGGTTATTTTTGCGGCGCCCTATTTTTAGTCTCGCGCATTCCGGAAAAGCGGCTATTTTTGGCTGCCTATTTTGGCACACGTCATTAAGGCTATAACCGTCTATTTGTGGACTTCTTTTCTGCTGGATTAACTCCTGCTGGCGCAGCCCCCATTTTCGCCGGCTGTTATTTTTGAAAGTGCGGAAACGAAGTTTACACGGACCCGGGGCGCTGCAAGTCTGCGCCATTCAGTCCGGGCGGACCCGGCTTTTGTGGCCTTTTTCTGCTTTCTGCTGCACTCCTCCACCCGCTTGTGGCCTTTTTCCGGTTGACTTTGGGGCCTCGCCTTCGGGCTGTGCCCGTTCATGCATATTTTTGGTACACGGAGGCCGCTTTGTGCGTCTCATGGCCATTCAGCTCCGGCGCACGAAGTAGGCCAGCCTCACTCCCCAAGGCTATAGCCCAATTCGCTTTTGTGGCCTTTTTCCGCTGGACGGACTTGGGTCCCCGCCTCGGAGGTTATTTTTGGGCGCTGCTGTGCCAAAGGCCTGCACACGGAGGTCCATTCGCGCCATTCCGAGTCCGCGACTTGGCTGGCCGAGCCCCACCCCTCACAAGGCTATAGCCCACCCATGGTAGGGCCTTTTTCCGCTGGACGAACTTGGTGCCCCGGCCTTCGGCGGTTATTTTTGGCGTGCTGTTCCTGCGGCCTATGTTTGGCACATGAGGCCGCTCAGGGTGTTCAGTCCGAGTCCGGCGGACGGTTGGCCAGCCCCACCCCCAAGGCTATAGTACTCCACCCACAGTGGCCTTTTTTTCCGCCGACGAACTTGGTGCAGCCCCGCCTTCGGTGTTATTTTGGCGCGCTGTTCCCGCGCGCCGGCTATTGGTGCGAGCCATGGAGGCCGCCAGAAAGTCTCGTGGTCCGCCACCGGTCTGGATTGGGCGGGCAGCCCCCAGCCCCTGCTGGCTATAGCCCACCCATTTTGTTGCTTTTTTTCCGCTGGACGACTTGGCGCCCTGGCCTTCGGCGGTTATTTTTGGGCGCGCTGTGTCCAGCCTCAAGCGGCCTTTTCTGGCACACTTGAGACCACTTCGCAAAGTCCCGCCGCCATCTGAGACCAAGGGATTTGGCGGGGCCAGCCCGCACCCCCAAGGCTATAGCCCACCCTTTTTTGTAGCCTTTTTTCCGCTTGATTTAACTTGGCGCCTGCCGAAGTGTTCTTTTAGGCGCCATGGGCTGAGTCCGCGTCTATTTTTGGCACATCATCGCAAAGGCCGCTCGCAAAATCCTGCACCATTCCAGTCCGGCGGAGTGGATTGTTGCCAGCCCCACTCCTGGCGCTTACAGTGCCCACCATGCTTGGCCTTTTTCCGCTTGGACGGATTCTTGGCGCCCGGCCTCGGGCGGTTATTTTGGCGCGGCCAGCCTGCGCCTGCGGCACACGGACATGAGGCCGCCTGCAAAGTCTTGCGCCGATTACTTCGAGTCCGGCAGATGGCCAGCCCCACCCCCAAGCTATAGCCCACCCGCTTTTGTGGCCTTTTTCCGCTGGACGGACCCGGTCCTTCGCCTTCTGGCAGCATGTTATTTTTGGCGCTGTGCCAAAGTTAAGGTTCCTGTTAAGTATATTACTTGAGGCCGTCGGGAAGTCTCACATTGCCATTCCGAACCGGGCGGTTGGCTACTGGTTTCAGCCTGCACCTCAGGCTGCATGTAGCCCACCACAGTTGTGGGCTTCTTTTCCGCTGACGAACCTGGCGCCTTTTCCGCCGATTGGGCGCGCTGCTGTGCCCAAACACGCTTATTTTTGCACATAATGGAGACCTTACTGCAGTGTCCCCCATTCTGAGTCCTGGGTTGGCCAGCGGCTGGCCTCCCCCAAGGCTATAGCCCACCTGCGTTTTAGTAGCATTTTTCACGCATGACTCCTAGACTGGGGACGGGACTTGGAAAAGTTTATTTAAGGCTTGTGCTCGCGGTCTAATATTGGCACACACTTGGAGGGCGCCGAAAGTCTCGCCCCATTCAGTCTCGGCGATTTTGGCCAAGCCAGCCCGCTCCATTAATGGAGGGCTTCTGATAGGTATTTCTCCACCCTCTGAAACCGGGATTTGTTGGGCATTTAAAAGCTTCGGCCTGCGCCAGTGCACTTGGGGGTGACAATTGGACTCGGATTTTGGGCTATTCTTGGGCCACCAGCTCATGGGTCTATTTTTGGCACACAAAGGGCGCTGAAAGTGTCGCCCCATTCATTCGAGTCCGGATGGACGGTTCACGCTAGCCCTTCTCTCTAAGGCTATAGCTGAAACCGCCTGCTTTTATGGGTATTTTTGCGGGCGGACGAACTTGGGGATCGGACCTTCGGGTCGGTTTTGGGCGCAAGGCTCAGGCCTCGGCTATTTTTGGCACACGGAGGGCGCTTTCACAAAGTCTCGCCCCATCATTCCGGCTCGCGGACGGCGTTGGCCAGCCCCCTCCCCAAGGCTATAGCCTTCCACCTGCTGGGCGGGCGACGGATGAATTTGGGTACGGACCTTCGGGGCTTATTTGACGCTGGCCAGCTCTATTTTGGGCGCACGGAGGCGTCGCAAAGTCTCCCCATTCTGAGTCCGGCGACGTTGGCTGTCTCCTCCCCGTGCTATAGCCCACCCATGCTTTTAGGCATTTTTCA
The DNA here is from genome assembly GCA_030449895.1 of Citrus mangshanensis. Taxonomy (NCBI): domain Eukaryota; kingdom Viridiplantae; phylum Streptophyta; class Magnoliopsida; order Sapindales; family Rutaceae; genus Citrus; species Citrus mangshanensis. The sequence goes on from JASUUJ010000159.1 coordinate 12,017, forward strand.
AGTGACGAATCCTTGGGGACGGGACCTCGGGGCTTATTTGGCGTGGCTGTGCCTGCTGCCTAATATTGGCACACACGGAGGGCGTCGTAAAGTCTCGACATCTCGAGTCCTGCGGATTTGCGGGCCAGCTCCTCCCCGTGGCTATAGCCCACCCGCTTTTTGGGCATTCTTTGCGGGGCGGATGCAACTTGGGGACGGGACCTTCGGGGCTTATTTTTAAAAGCGCTGCCTCATGACTATTTTTGGTACACGGCCGCCGCGAAAGTCTCACCCCATTCCTAGTCCGGCGAAGTGGGCCAGCCCCTCCCCCAAGGCTATAGCCCACCCTGCTGGGCTTTTGCGGCGGACGAACTTGGGGACGGTACCTTCTGGGGGTTATTTTTGACGCTGGCCGTGGCGGCGGCCTATTTTTAGCACACGGAGGGCCGTGAAACTCTGCCTCATCCGTAGTCCGGCGGACGGTTGGCCAGCCCCTCCCCCAAGGCCATAGCCCACCGGTTTTTTGGGCATTTTTATGGGCGGACGAACCTGGGGACGGGACTCTTCGGGGCTTATTTTGCGGCATGCCCGCCTATTTTGGAACACGGAGGGCGCTTGTGCAAATCTCTGCCCCATTCCGAGTCCGGGACGGATTTGCTGGCCAGCCCCTCTCCCAAGGCATAGCCCACCCGCTGGCATTTTTCGGGGACGGTCCTCGTGGACTCTTCGGTCGCTGGCTTTTTAAGCGCTGTGCTGCGCGCTTATGTTTGGTACACACGGAGGGCGCCGCAGTCTCGCCTATCTCGAGTCCGGCTGGATTGCTGGCCAGACCCTCCCCAAGGCTATAGCCCACCCGCTTTTGGGCATTTTTGTGGCGACGAACTTGGGGACGGGACCGCTGGGGGCTTATTCTTGCGCGCTGCCACAAGCCGGCCTATTTTTACACACGGAGGGCGCCGCAGTCTCGCCTCATTCCGAGTCCCGGATTTAGTGGGCCAGCCCCCTCCCAAGGCTATAGCCTACCCGCTGGGCATTTTCGGAAGTGGACAAACTTGGGACGGGACCTTCGGGGTTTATTTTTGCACGGCTGTGCCTGTCGGCCTATTTTTGGCACACGGAGGGTGCTCTTGAAAGTCTCGTCCCATTCCGAGTCCGCGGACGGTTGGCCAGCCCTCCCCCTGAAGGCTATAGCCTTCACCCGCTTTTTTGGGCATTTTTAAGCGATCAACTTGGGGACGGACCTTCCGGGTTTATTTTGGGCAGCTGTGCCCATGCCTATTTTTTTGGCAGACGGAGGGTGCCGAAAGTCTCACCCACCATCCGGAGTCCGCCATGGATTTGTTGCGAGCCACAGCCCCTCCCCAAGCTATAGCCCACCCGCTTTTTGGGCATTTTTGTATGTAAGCGGACGGATTTAACTTGGGGACGGGACCTTCGGGGCTATTTTTGGCATGGATGAGCTCGCCCTATTTTTGCACACGGAGGGCGCCGCAAAGTCTCGCCCATTCCGAGTCCGATTTGTTTGATTCCAGCCCCTCCCCAAGGCTATATCCCACCTGCTTTTTTGGGCATTTTTGCGGGCGGATTTAACTTGGGGACGTGGACCGTCTGGGGTGATGCCCTCTTGACGCGGGCTTGTCACCTCACAAGGGGCTTATGTTTGGCATACACGAGGCACGGAGGGCGCCGTGAAAGTCTCGCCTCATTCCGAGTCCGGGCGGATTTGCTGGGCCAGACCTCCCCTGGCTATAGCCCACCCAAGGCTGCTTTTTGGGCATTTTTCGGGGACGAACTCTCGGACGGGATTTGCTTTTTTGGCGCTTGCGCTTATTTTTGGCATGCACAGCCTGCGGCTTATGTAAGTTTAAAGGAGGGCGCCGCAAAGTCTCGCCCCCATTCTGAGTCCGCGGACGGCTGGCCAGACCTCCCCCAAGGCTATAGCCCACCCGCTTTTTTCGGGCATTTGCGCGGATTTGGTCTTCGGGCCGCTACGGGACCTTCGTCGCTTATTTTTAGTACCGCTGTGTTCATTTGCAATGCTTGCTGTGTTTGGCACACGGAGGGCGCTCGCAGTCTCGCCCATTCCAGTCCGCCATGGACGGTTGGGCCAGACCCTCCTGCCAAGGCTAGCACCCGCTGGGCTTTTTTGCGGGCGGATTTAACCCCCGGACGGACTCTTCGGTCGCTTATTTTGCGCGGCTGGTGCGGCTTTCAAGTGCGGCCTATTTTTGTCACACGGAGGGCGCCGCAGTCTCGCCCCATTCCGTAGTCCGCGGATTTAGCTGGCCAGCCCCTCCCCTGGGCAAGGCTATAGCCCACCCGCTGGGCATTTTTGTGGCGGATTTAACTTGGGGACGGGACCGTCGGGCTTATTTTGGCGCGGCTGTGGTCAAAGGCCTATTTTTGGCACATGGAGGCGTCAGAAAGTCTCGCCATTCCAAGTCCGCGGTCGGCGTGGGCTGCAGCCCTCCCCAAGGCTATAGCCCACCCGCTTTTTTTTTGGCATTTTCGCGGCGGACGAACTGGGGACGGCACTCGGGGCTTATTTGGGCAAGGCTGTGCCCGCTGACTATTTTTGGAACATTTAGGGCGCTTGCAAAGTCTCGCCCCATTCCGAGTCCGCGGACGAAGTTGGCTTCAGCCCTCCCCAGGAGGGCTATAGCCCACCCGCTTTTTTGGGCATTTTCGGGCGGATGACTTGGGGACCGGACTGACTGGCGCTTATTTTTGGGCGAAGCTGTGCCTGCATTTTTTTGGCACACGGACGGTGCCTCACAAAGTCTGGCCCCCATTCCGAGTCCGGGCGGATTTAGTGGCCAGCCTCCCCCAAGCGCTATAGCCTTCCACCGCTTTTGGGGCATTTCACAAGTGCGGGCGGACGAACTTGGGGACGGACCTTCGGGGCTTATTTGCACGGCTGTGTCCGCGCCTATTTTTGGCACACGGAGGGCTCTCGCAAAGTCTCGTCCCATTCCGAGTCCGGCGGATTTTAGGCTGCCTCCTCAAGGCTATAGCCTTCACCCGCTGGGCATTTCGGCGCGAATCTGGGGACGGGACCTTCCGGGGCTTATTTTTGGCGCGCTGTGCCCGCGGTCTATTTTTGGTAGACGGAGGGTGCTCGCAGTTCACCCAATTCCCGAGTCCGCGGATTTGTTGATGGCCAGCTCCCCTCCCCTGAAGGCTATAGCCCACCTGGGGTATTTCATGGGCGGACGAACTTGGGGACGGACCTTCTGGGGCTTATTTGGGCGTGGATGAGCCCACAAGGTCCTATTTTTGGCACAATGGAGGCTGCCGCAGTCTCGCCCATTCCGAGTCCGACGGACGATTTGTCCCTACAGCCCTCCCCAAGGCTATATCCCACCCGCTAAGGGCATTTTTGCGGCGGATCGAACTTGGGGACGGACCGGGGCGATTTTGACGCGGCTGTACCTGCTGCTTATGTTTGGCACACGGAGGGCGCCGCAAAGTCTCGCCCCCATTCCGAGTCCGGCGGATGGCCAGACCTCTCCCCTGGCTATAGCCCACCCGCTGGGCATTTTCAAAGGACGGACCTCGGGACGGGACCTTCGGTCGCTTATTTTTACGCCGCTGTGCTGGCTCAGGCTTATGTTTGGCACACGGAGGGCGCCGAAAGTCTCGCCCCATTCGAATCCGCGGACGGTTGGCCAGACCCTCCCCAAGGCTATAGCCCACCCGGCTTTTTTGGGGCATTTTGCCGCGGATTGGGTCTCGGACGGGACCTTCGGTCGCTTTTATTTTGGCACGGCTGTGCCTGGGCGGTGTTTGGCACACGGAGGGCGCCGCAGTCTCGCCCCATTCCGAGTCCGCGGACGGGCCTGACCCTCCCCAAGGCTATAGCCCACCCGCTTGGGCATTTTTATGACGATTTACCTCGGACGGGACCTTCGGTCGCTATTTTTGGCACGGCTGTGCCTGCGGCTCTATTTTTGGCACACGGAGGGCGCCGCAAAGTCTCGCCCATTCCGAGTCCGCGGACGAGCTGGCCAGCCCTCCCCAAGGCTATAGCCCACCCGCTTTTGGGCATTTTTGTGGCGGATTTAACTTGGGGACGGGACCGCTGGGGCTTATTCTTGGCGCATGCCGGCCGCGCCTCATTTTTGGGTACACGGAGGGCGCTGCAAAGTCTCGCCCCATTCCAAGTCCGGCGGTCGAGGGCTGAGCCTCCTCCCCAAGGCTATAGCCCACCCGCTTTTTTGGCATTTTCGCGGATGGAATCTTGGGACGTGGACCTTCGGGGCTTATTTGGCGGGCACAGTTCTGTGCATGCCTATTTTTGGAACACGGAGGGCGCTTGCAAAGTCTCGGCCCCATTCCGGAGTCCGCGAACGAAAGTTGGCCAGCCCTCCCCAAGGCTATAGCCCACCCATTTTTGGGAATTTTCGGGCGGACGAACCCTTGGGGACCGACTTCGGGCGCTATTTTTAAGCAGGCTGTGCCCAAGCGCCTATTTTTGGCACACGGACGGGTGCTCACAAAGTCTGGCTCCCATTCCGAGTCCGGGCGATTTGCGGGCCAGCTCCCCCCAAGGCTATAGCCTACCCGCTTTTGGGCATTTTCGGCGGACGAACTTGGGGACGGACCTTCGGGGCTTATTTTTGGGTACATGCTGTGCCTCGCGCCTATTTTTTTGGCACATGGAGGGTGCTCGCAAAGTCTCGCCTCATTCCGAGTCCGGCGGACGGTTGGCCAGCCCCTCCCCAAGGCTATAGCCCACCCGCTTTTGGGCATTTTTTTCGCGGACGCAAACTTGGGGACGTGGACCTTCCGGGGCTTATTTTGGCGCGCTGTGCCCGCTGCCTATTTTTGCAGACGGAGGGTGCCTCAAAGTCTCACCCACCCGAGTCCGGGCGGACGGTTGGCCAGCCCTCCCCCAAGGCTATAGCCCACCCGCTGGGCATTTTTGCGGCGGACGAACTGGGGACGGACCTTCGGGGCTTATTTTTGGGCGTGTATGAGCCTGGGCCCTTTTTTTGGCACACGGAGGGCGCCGCAAAGTCTCGCCCCATTCCGAGTCCGACTGACGAATCTTGGCCAGCCTCCCCCAAGGCTATATCCCACCTGCTTGGGCATTTTTACAAGTGGACGAACTTGGGGACGGGACCTTCGGCGCTTATTTGTGGGCGTGGCTGTTCCTGTGGCCTATTTTTGGCACACGGAGGGCTCTCGCAAAGTCTCGCCATTCCGAGTCCGCGGACGAAACATGGCTAGCTCCTCCCCAAGGCTAGCCCACCCGCTTTGTGGCCTTTGCGCTGGACGGGCTTGCGCCCGGCCTTCGGGCTGTTATTTTTATGCGGCTGTGCTCGGCCTATTTTTAGCACACACGGAGGCCGCCGTGAAAGTCTCAAGCGCCATTCCGAGTCCGCGGATTGCTTGGCCAGCCCCCTCTGTTAAGGCTATAGCCCACCCGCTTTTGTGGCCTTTGCGCTGGATCGAACTTTGGCGCCCTGGCCTCAAGGCGTATCTGGCGCGCTTTGCCCGCGCTCTATTTTTGGCAGACGGAGGCCGCCACAAAGTCTCGCTTCTATACCGAGTCCAGCGGACGGTTGGCCATCCCCACCTCCCCAAGGCTATAGCCCACCCGCTTGTTGTGGCCTTTTTCCGGGGACGAACTTGTAGCGCCGCGGCTGGCGCGGTTATTTTTGCTGTGACTGCCTATTTATGGCACACACGGAGGCTGCGTCGCAAGTCTCGTGCCATTCCGAGTCCGCGGATGAAGTTGGCCAGCCTCCACTCCCCTAAGGCTATACCCCACCCGCTTTTGTGGCCTTTTCCGCTGGAAGAATCTTGGCGCCCGGCCTTCGGGCTGTTATTTTTGGTGCGGTTGTGCCCTGCCTATTTTTGGCACACGGAGGCTACTCGTGATAGTCTCGCGCCATTCTGAGTCCGGCGGACGCTGGCCAGCCCCACCCCGGCTATAGCCCACCTGCTTTTGTGGCCTTTTTCCGCTGGACGGATTTCTCTTCCGCCTTCAGGCCGTTATTTTGGGCGCGGATGTGCCAACGCCTATTTTGGGCACACGGAGGCCGCCGCAAAGTCTCGCCATTCCGAGTCCGGGCGGCGGGCCAGCCCCACCCCCAAGGCTATAGCCCACCCGCTTTTGTGGCCTTTTTCCGCTGGACGAATCCTGGCTCCCGCCTTCGGGCGGTTATTTTGGGTGCGCTGTGCCTGCATATTTTTTGGCACACGGAGGCCGCCGCAAAGTCTCGCCATTCCGAGTCCGCGGACGGTTAGCCAGCCCCACCCTCAAGGCTATAGCCCACCCGCTTTTGGCCTTTTTCCGCTGGACGGACTTGGCTCCTCGGCCTTCGGCAGCATTATTTTTGGGCGCGCTTTAACGGGGCCTATTTTGGCACACGGAGGCCGCCGCAAAGTCTCGCATTCCGAGTCCGCGGAAGTTTGCGCCAGCCCCACCCTAAGGCTATAGCCCACCCGTTCCTTTTCCGCTGGACGAACTTGGCGCCCGGCCTGGCGGTTATTTTTGACGCTGTGCTCAAGGCCTATTTTTCGCACATGGAGGCCGCTCGCAAATCTCGCGCCATTCCGAGTCCGGGCGGACGGTCGGCCAGCCCCACCCCCAAGGCTATAGCCCACCCGCTTTTTGTGGCCTTTTTTCCGCTGGACGGACTTGGCTCCTCGGCCTGGCGAAGTTATTTTTGGGCGCTGTGCCAACGCCTATTTTGGCACACGGAGGCCGCTCAAAGTCTTACGCCATTCCGAGTCCGCGGGACGAAGTTGGCCAGCCCCACCCCAAGGCTATAGCCCACCCGTTGTTGTGGCCTTTTCCGCTGGACGCAACCTGGCGCCCGGGCTGGCGGTTATTTATGGGCGCGGCCTATTTGGTACACGGAGGCCGCTCGCGAAAGTCTCACTCCATTCCGAGTCCGGCGACGAAGTTGGCCAGCCCCACCCCCAAGCGAGAGCCCACCCGCGTTGTGGCCTTTTTCGCAGGACGACTTTTGCGCCCGCCTTCGGGCGGTTATTTTGGGTGTGGCTGTGATCATGGTATTTTTGGTACACGGAGGCCCCTCGCAAAGTCTCGTGCCATTCCGAGTCCGCGGACGGTTGGCCAGCCCCACCCCCAAGGATATAGCCCACCCGCTTTTGTGGCCTTTTCTGCTGGGCGAACTTGCGCCCGGCCTTCAGGCGGTTATTTTTGGGTGCGGCTGTGCCCGCGCCTATTTTTGCACATTTGAGGCCGCCGCAGTCTCGCGCCATTCCGAGTCCGGAGGACGAAGTTGGCGAGCCGCACCCCCCAAGGCGATAGCCCACCCGTTGTTGTGGCCTTTTTCCGCTGGACGGACTTGGCTCCCCGGCCTTCGGGCGGTTATTTTTGGGCGCAGCTGTGCCAACGGCCTATTTTGGGCACACGGAGGCCGCTCGCAAAGTCTCGCGCCATTCCGAGTCCGGCGGACGAAGTTGGCCAGCCCCACCCCCCAAGGCTATAGCCCACCCGTTGTTGTGGCCTTATTCCGCTGGACGGACTTGGCTCCCCGGCCTTCGGGCGGTTATTTTGGGCGCAGCTGTGCCAACGGCCTATTTTGGCACACGGAGGCCGCCGCAAAGTCTCGCCATTCCGAGTCCGGGCGACGGTTGGCCAGCCCACCCCCAAGCTGGTAGCCCACCCGCTTTCTTATTCCGCTGGACAAACCTGGCGCCCCGGCTTTCGGGCGGTTATTTTTGGGCGCGGCTGTGACCGCGGCCTATTTTTGGCACACGAAGGCCACTCGCAAAGTCTCTTGCTATTCCGAGTCCAGCGGACGAAGTTGGCCTGCCCCACCCCCCAAGGCTATAGCCCACCCGTTTTTGTGGCCTTTTTCTGCTGGACGGACTTGGCGCCCCGGCCTTCGGGCGGTTATTTTTGGGCGCGGCTGTGCCCTCGGCTTATTTTTGGCACACGGTGACCGTTCGCTAAGTCTCGCGCCATTCCGAGTCCGGCGGACGAATTTGGCCAGCCCCACCCCCCAAGGCTATAGCCCACCCGTTTTTGTGGCCGTTTTCCGCTGGACGAACTTGGTGCCCCGGCCTTCGGGCGGTTATTTTTTGGCGCGGCTGTGCCCGCGGACTATTTTTGGCACACGGAGGCCGCTCGGAAAGTCTCGCGCCAGTCCGAGTCCGCGGATTTTGGCCAGCCCCACCCCCAAGGCTATAGCCCACCCAAGCTGTTGTGGCCTTTTTCCGCTGGATTTGAACTTGGCGCCTTCGGGCGGTTATTTTTGGGTGCGGCTGTGACTGCGCTATTTTTGGCACACGGAGGCCCCCTCGCAAAGTCTCGTGCCATTCCGAGTCCGGGCGGACGGCGGCCAGCCCCACCCCCCAAGGCTATAGCCCACCCGTTTTTGTGGCCTATTTCTGCTGGGCGAACTTGGCGCCCCGGCCTTCGGGCGGTTATTTTTGGGCGCGACTGTGGCCACGGCCTATTTTTGGCACACGGAGGCCGCTCGTAAAGTCTCGCGCCATTCCGAGTCCGGCGGACGAAGTTGGCCAGCCCCACCCCCCAAGGCTATAGCCCACCCGTTTTTGTGGCCTTTTTCCGCAGGACGGACTTGGCTCCCCGGCCTTCGGTTGGTTATTTTTGGGCGCGGCTGTGCCAATGGCCTATTTTGGGCACACGGAGGCCACTCGCAAAGTCTCGCGCCATTCCGAGTCCGGCGGACGAAGTTGGCCAGCCCCACCCCCCAAGGCTATAGCCCACCCGTTTTTGTGGCCTTTTTCCGCTGGACGTACTTGGCGGCCCGGCTTTCGGGCGGTTATTTTTGGGCGCGGCTGTGACCGCAGCCTATTTTTGGCACAAGGAGGCCGCTCGCAAAGTCTCACGCCATTCCGAGTCAGGCGGACGAAGTTGGCCAGCACCACCGCCCAAGGCTATAGCCCACCCGTTTTTGTGGCATTTTTCCGCTGGACGAAATTCGCACCCCGGCCTTCGGGCGGTTATTTGTGGGCGCGGCCTATTTTTGGCACACGGAGGCCGCTCATAAAGTTTCACTCCATTCCGAGTCCGGCGGACGAAGTTGGCCAGCCCCACCCCCCAAGGCTGTAGCCCACCCGTTTTTGTGGCCTTTTTCCGCTGGACGAACTTGGAGCCCCGGCCTTCGGGCGGTTATTTTTGGGCGCGGCTGAGCCCGCGGCCTATTTTTGGCACACAGAAGCCGCTCGTAAAGTCTCGTTCCATTCCGAGTCCGGCGGACGAAGTTGGCCAGCCCCACCCCCCAAGGCTATAGCCCACCCGTTTTTGTTGCCTTTTTCCGCTGGACGAACTTGGTGCCCCGGCCTTCGGGCGGTTATTTTTGGGTGCGGCTGTGTCCGCGGCCTTTTTTTGGCACATGGAGGCCACTCGCAAAGTCCCGCGCCATTCCGAGACCGGCGGACGAAGTTGGCCATCCCCACCCCCCAAGGCTATAGCCCACCCGTTTTTGTGGCCATTTTCCGCTGGACGAATTTGGCGCCCCGGCCTTCGGGCGGTTATTTTTGGTGCGGTGTGCCTGAATTTATGGCACACGGAGTCCGCTCGCAAAGTCTCCCACCATTCCGAGTCCGGGCGGATGAAGTTGGCCAGCCCCACCCCCAAGGCTATAGCCCACCCGCTTTGTGTGCCTTTTCCGCTGGATCTTGGCGCCCGGCCTTCGGGCGGTTATTTTTTGTGCGCGGCTGTGTCCGCAGCCTATTTTTGGTACGCAAAGGCCGCCAAAATCTCACGCCATTCCTAGTCCGCGGACGGCGGGCCTGCCCCACTTCCCCAAGGCTATAGCCCACCCGTTTTTGTGGCCTTTTTCCGCTGGACGGACTTGGCGCCCCGGCCTTCGGGCGGTTATTTTTGGGCGCGGCTGTGCCCGCGACTTATTTTTGGCACACGGAGACCGCTCGCAAAGTCTCGCGCCATTCCGAGTCAGGCGGACGAAGTGGGCCTGCCCCACCCCCCAAGGCTATAGCCCACCCGTTTTTGTGGCCTTTTTCCGCTGGACGGACTTGGCGCCCCGGCCTTCGGGCGGTTATTTTTGGGCGCGGCTGTGCCTGCGGCTTATTTTTTGCACACGGAGGCCGCTCGCAAAGTCCCGCGCCATTCCGAGACCGGCGGACGAAGTTGGCCATCCCCACCCCCCAAGGCTATAGCCCACCCGTTTTTGTGGCCATTTTCCGCTGGACGAACTTGGCGCCCCGGCTTTCGGGCGGTTATTTTTGGGCGCGACTGTGCCCGCGGCCTATTTTTGGCACACAGAGGCTTCTCACAAAGTCTCGCGCCATTCCGAATCCGGCGGACGAAGTGGGCCAGCCCCACCCCCCAAGGCTATAGCCCACCCGTTTTTGTGGCCTTTTTGCGCTGGACGAACTTGGCGCCCCGGCCTTCGGGCGTTTATTTTTGGGCGCGGCTGTGCCCGCAGCCTATTTTTGGCAGACGGAGGCCGCTCGCAAAGTCTCGCGCCATTCCGAGTCCGGCGGACGAATTTGGCCAGCCCCACCCCCCAAGGCTATAGCCCACCCGTTTTTGTGGCCTTTTTCCGCTGGACGAACTTGGCGCCCCGGCCTTCGGGCGGTTATTTTTGTACGCGGCTGTGTCCGCGGCCTATTTTTGGCACACAAAGGCCACTCGCAAAATCTCGCGCCATTCCGAGTCCGGCGGACGAAGTTGGTCAGCCCCACCCCCCAAGGCTATAGCCCACCCGTTTTTGTGGCCTTTTTCCGCTGGACGGACTTGGCGCCCCGGGCTTCGGGCGGTTATTTTGTTGCGCGGCTGGGCCTGCGGCCTATTTTTGGCACACGGAGGCTGCTCGCAAAGTCTCGCGCCATTTCGAGCCCGGCGGACGAAGTTGGCCAGCCCCACCCCCCAAGGCTATAGCCCACCCGTTTTTGTGGCCTTTTTCCGCTGGACGAACTTGGTGCCCCGGCCTTCGGGGGTTATTTTTTGGCGCGGCTGCGCCCACGGTGTATTTTTGGCACACGGAGGCCGCTCGCAAAGTCTCGCGCCATTCCGAGTCCGGCGGACGAAGTTGGCCAACCCCACCCCCCAAGGCTATAGCCCACCCGTTTTTGTGGCCTTTTTCCGCTGGACGAACTTGGCGCCCCGGCCTTCAGGCGGTTATTTTTGGGAGCGGCTGTGCCTGCGGCCTATTTTTGGCACACGGAGGCCACTCGCAATGTCTCACCCCATTTCGAGTCCGGCGGACAAAGTTGGCCAGCCCCACCCCCCAAGGCTATAGCCCACCCGTTTTTGTGGCCTTTTTCCGCTGGACGAACTTTGCGCCCCGGCCTTCAGGCGGCTATTTTTGGGCGCGGCTGTGTCCGCGGACTATTTTTGGCACACGGAGGCCGCTCGCAAAGTCTCGCGCCATTTCGAGTCCGGCAGACGAAGTTGGCCAGCCCAACCCCCCAAGGCTATAGCCCACCCGTTTTTGTTGCATTTTTCCGCTGGACGGACTTGGCGCCCTGGCCTTCGTGCGGTTATTTTTGGGTGCGGCTGTGCCTGCGGCCTAGTTTTGGCACACGGAGGCCGCTCACAAAATCTCGCGCCATTCCGAGTCCGGCGGACGAAGTTGGCCAGCCCCACCCCCCAAGGCTATAGCCCACCCGTTTTTGTTGCATTTTTCCGCTGGACGGACTTGGCGCCCTGGCCTTTGGGCGGTTATTTTTGGGCGCGGCTGTGACTGCGGCCTATTTTTGGCACACGGAGGCCGCTCGCAAAGTCTCGCGCCATTCCGAGTCCGGCGGACGAAGTTGGCCTGCCCCACCCCCCAAGGCTATAGCCCACCCGTTTTTGTGGCCTTTTTCCGCTGGACGGACTTGGCGCCCCGGCCTTCGGGCGGTTATTTTTGGGCGCGGCTGTGCCCGCGGCTTATTTTTGGTACACGGAGACCGCTCGCAAGGTCTCGCGCTATTCCGAGTCCGGCGGATGAATTTGGCCAGCACCACCCCCCAAGGCTATAGCCCACCCGTTTTTGTGGCCTTTTTCCGCTGGACGGACTTGGCTCCCCGGCCTTCGGGCGGTTATTTTTGGGCGCGGCTCTGCCAACGGCCTATTTTGGGAACACGGAGGTCGCTCGAAAAGGCTTGCGCCATTCCGAGTCTGGCGGACGAAGTGGGCCAGCCCCACCCCCCAAGGCTATAGCCCACCCGTTGTTGTGGCCTTTTTCCGCTGGACGAACCTGGCGCCCCGGCTTTCGGGCAGTTATTTTTGGGCGCGGCTGTGACCGTGGCCTATTTTTTACACGCGGAGGCCGTTCGCAAAGTCTCGCGCCATTCCGAGTCCGGCGGACGAAGTTGGCCTGCCCCACCCCCCAAGGGTATAGCCCACCCGTTTTTGTGGCCTTTTTCCGCTGGACGAACTTGGCGCCCCAGCCTTCGGGCGGTTATTTATGGGTACGGACTATTTTTGGAACACGGAAGCCGCTCGCAAAGTCTCGCGCCATTCCAAGTCCGGCGGATGAAGTTTGCCAGCCCCACTCCCCAAGGCTATAGCCCACCTTTTTTTGTGGCCTTTTTCCGCAGGACGAACTTGGCGCCCCGACCTTCGGGAGGTTATTTTTGGGCGCGGCTGTGCCCGCGGCCTATTTTTGGCACACAGAGGCTGCTCGCAAAGTCTCGTGCCATTCCTAGTCTGGCGGACGAAGTTGGCCAGCCCCACCCCCCAAGGCAATAGCCTACCCGTTTTTGTGGCCTTTTTCCGCTGGACGAACTTGGCGCCCCGGCCTTCGGGCGGTTATTTTTGGGCGCGGCTGTGCCCGCGGCCTATATTTGACACACGGAGGCCGCTCGCAAAGTCTTGTGCCATTCCGAGTCCGGCGGACGAACTTGGCCAGCCCCTCCCCCCAAGGCTATAGCCCACCCGTTTTTTGGGCATTTTTACGGCGGACGAACTTGGGGACGGGACCGTCCAGCGCTTATTTTTGGGAGCGGCTGTGCCCGCGGCCTATTTTTGGCACACGGAGGGCGCTCGCAAAGTCTCGCCCCATTCCGAGTCCGGCGGACGAACTTGGCCAGCCCCTCCCCCCAAGGCTATAACCCACCCGTTTTTGGGCATTTTTGCGGCGGACGAACTTGGGGACGGGACCTTCGGGGCTTATTTTGGCGCGCTATGCCCGCGCCTATTTTTGGCAAAAGGAGGGCGATCGCAAAGTCTCGCCCCATTCCGAGTCCGCGGACGAACTTGTTAGCCCTCACCCCAAGGCTATACCCACCCGCTTTTGGGCATTTTTATGGACGAACTTGGGGACGGACCTTCGGGGCTTATTTTTGCGCTGCTGGGCCTATTTTTGGCACAAGGAGGGTGCTCGCAAAGTCTCCTCCCATTCCGAGTCCGCGGATTTAATCTCTAGCCCCTCCTAAGGCTATAGCCCAACCGTTTTTTGGGCATTTTTGCGGTGGACGAGCTTGGGGACGGGACCTTCGGGGGCTTATTTTTGTGCACGGCAGTTCCAGCGGCCTATTTTTGGCACACAGAGGGCGCTCGCAAAGTCTCGCCCCATTCCGAGTCCGGCGGACGAAGTGGGCCAGCCCCTCCCCCCAAGGCTATAGCCCACCCGTTTTTTGGGCATTTTTGCGACGGACGAACTTAGGGACGGGACATCGGTGGCTTATTTTTGGGTACGGCTGTGCGTGCGGCCTATTTTTGGTACACGGAGGCCGCTCCCAAAGTCTCGCCCCATTCCGAGTCCGGCGGACGAAGTTGGCCAGCCCCTCCCCCCAAGGCTATAGCCCACCCGTTTTTTGGGCATTTTTGCGGGGGACAAACTTGGGGACGGGACCTTCGGGGGCTTATTTTTGGATTCGGCTGTGCCCGCGGCCTATTTTTGGCACATGTAGGGCGCTCGCAAAGTCTCGCCCCATTCCGAGTCCGGCGGACGAAGGTGGCCAGCCCCTCCCCCCAAGGCTATAGCCCACCCGTTTTTTGGGCATTTTGCGGACGAACTTGGGGACGGGACCTCGGGCCTTATTTTTGGGCGCGCTGTGGTCACTGCCTATTTTTGCCACACGGAGGGGGCCTCGCAGTCTCGCCCCATTCCGAGTCCGGTGGTTGGCCTGCCCTCCCCAAAGGCTATAGCCCACCCGTTTTTTGGGAATTTTTGCGGCGGACGAACTTGGGGACGGGACCTTCGGGGCCTTATTTTTGGGCGCGGCTGTGCCTGCGGCCTATTTTTGGCACACGGAGGGCACTCGCAAAGTTTCGCCCCATTCTGAGTCCGGCGGACGAAGTTGGGCAGCCCCTCCGCCCAAGGCTATAGTCCACCCGTTTTTTGGGCATTTTTGCGGCGGACGAACTTGGGGACGGGACCTTCGGGAGCTTATTGTTGGGCGCGGCTGTGCCCGCAGCCTATTTTTGGCACACGGAGGGCGCTCGCAAAGTCTTGCCCCATTTCGAGTCCGGCGGACGAAGGTGGCCAGCCCCTCCCCCCAAGGTTATAGCCCACACGTTTTTTGGGCATTTTTGCGGCGGACGAACTTGGGGACGGGACCTTCGGGGGCTTATTTTTGGGCGCGGCTGTGCCCGCTGCCTATTTGTAGCACACGGAGGGCGCTCGCAAAGTCTCGCCCCATTCCAAGTCCGGCGGACGAAGTTGGCCAGCCCCTCCCCCCAAGGCTATAGCCCACACGTTTTTTGGGCATTTTTGCGGCGGACAAACTCGGGGACGGGACCTTCGGGGGCTTATTTTTGGGCGCGGCTGTGTCCGCGGCCTATTTTTAGAACACGGAGGCCGCTCACAAAGTCTCACCCCATTCCGAGTCCGGCGGACGAAGTTGGCCAGCCCCTCCCCCCAAGGCTATAGCCCACCCGTTTTTTGGGCATTTTTGCGGCGGACGAACTTGGGGACGGGACCTTCGGGGGCTTATGTTTGGGCGCGTCTTTGACCGCGGCCTATTTTTGGCACACGGGGGCCGCTCGTAAAGTCTCGCCCCATTCCGAGTCCGGCGGACAAAGTTTGCCAGCACCTCCCCCCAAGGCTATAGCCCACCCGTGTTTTGGGCATTTTTGCGGCTGACGAACTTGGGGACGGGACCTTCGGGGGCTTATTTATGGGCGCGGCTGTGCCCGCGGCCTACTTTTGGCACACGGAGGGCGCTTGCAAAGTCTCGCCCCATTCCGAGTCCGCGGATTTGGTGGCCAGCCCTCCCCAAGGCTATAGCCCACCCGTTTTTTGGCCATTTTTGCGGCGGATGAACTTGGGGACGGGACATTCGGGGGATTATTTTTGGGCGCGGCTGTGCCTGCGGCCTATTTTTGGCACACGGAGGGCACTCGCAAAGTCTCGCCCCAGTCCGAGTCCGGCGGACGAAGTTGGCCTGCCCCTCCCCCCAAGGCTATAGCCCACCCGTTTTTTAGGTATTTTTGCGGCGGACGAACTTGGGGACGGGACCTTCGGGGGCTTATTTTTGGGCGCGGATGTGTCCGCGGCCTACTTTTGGCACACGGAGGGCACTCGCAAAGTCTTGCCCCATTCCGAGTCCGGCGGACGAAGGTGGCCAGCCCCTCCCCCCAAAGCTATAGTCCACCCATTTTTTGGGCATCTTTGCGGCGGGCGAACTTGGGGATGGGACCTTCGGGGGGTTATTTTTTGGCGCGGCTGTGCCCGCGGCCTATTTTTGGAACACGGAGGGCACTCGCAAAGTCTCGCCCCATTCCGAGTCCGGCGGATTTGTTAAGGCAGCCCTCCCCCAAGGCTATAGCCCACCCGCTTTTTGGGCATTTTTGCAAGGGACGAACTTGGGGACGGGACCTGGGGTTATTTTTGGCCGCGGCTGTGCCCGCTGCCTATTTGTCGCACACGGAGGTCGATGGCAAAGTCTCGCCCATTCCAAGTCCGCGGACGGTTGGCCAGCCCTCTGCCCAAGGCTATAGCCCACCCGCTTTTGGGCATTTTTGCGCTGACGAACTTGGGGACGGGACCTTCGGGGCTTATTTATGGGCGCTGTGCCCGCTGCCTACTTTTGGCACACGGAGGGCGCTTGCAAAGTCTCGCCCCATTCCGAGTCCGGCGGATTTGGTTGCCAGCCCCTCCCCAAGGCTATAGCCCACCCGCTTTTGGCCATTTTTGCGGCGGATGAACTTGGGGACGGGACATTCTGGGATTATTTTTGGCGCGCTGTGCCTGCGGCCTATTTTTGGCACACGGAGGGCACTTCGCAAAGTCTCGCCCCAGTCCGAGTCCGCGGATTTGTTGGCCTGCCCTCCCCGCTATAGCCCACCCGCTTTTTAGGTATTTTTGCGGCGACGAACTTGGGACGGGACCTGGGGCTTATTTTTGGCGCGGCTGTGTCCGCTGCCTATTTGTGGCACACGGAGGGCGCCGCAGTTCGCCCCATTCCAACTCCGCGGATTTGCTTGGCCAGCCCCTCTCCCCAAGGCTATAGCCCACACGTTTTTTGGGCATTTTTGCGGCGGACGAACTCGGGGAGGGGACCTTCGGGGGCTTATTTTTGGGCGCGGCTGTGCCCGCGGCCTATTTTTGGCACAAGGATGGTGCTCGCAAAGTCTCGCCCCATTCCGAGTCCGGTGGACGAAGTTGGCCAGCCCCTCCCCCCAAGGCTATAGCCCACCCGTTTTTTGGGCATTTTTGCGGCGGACGAACTTGGGGACGGGACCTTCGGGGACTTATTTTTGGGTGCGGCTGTGCCCGCGGCCTATTTGTGGCACACGGAGGGTGCTCGCAAAGTCTCGCCCCATTCCGAATCCGGCGGACGAAGTGGGCCAGCCCCTCCCCCCAAGGCTATAGCCCACCCGTTTTTTGGGCATTTTTGCGGCGGAAGAACTTGGGGACGGGACCTTCGGGTGCTTATTTTCAGGAGCGGCTGTGCCCGCGGCCTATTTTTTGCACACGGAGGCCGCTCGTAAAGTCTCGCCCCATTCCGATTCCCGCGGACGAAGTGGGCCAGCCCCTCCCCCCAAGGCTATAGCCCACCCGTTTTTGTGGCCTTTTTCCGCTGGACGAACTTGGCGCCCCGGCCTTCGGGCGGTTATTTTTGGGCGCGGCTGTGCCCGCCGGCTATTTTTTGAACACGGAGGCCGATCGCAAAGTCTCGCGCCATTCCGAGTCCGGCGGACGAAATGGGCCAGCCCCACCCCCCAAGGCTATAGCCCACCCGTTTTTGTTGCCTTTTTCCGCTGGACGACTTGCGCCTGCCTTCGGATCGGTTATTTTTGGCGTGCCTGTGCTCGCCTATTTTTGGCACACGGAGGCCGCCGCAGTCTCGCACCGAGTCCGCGGACGGGCCAGCCCCACCCCCCGAGGCTATAGCCCACCCGTTTTTGTGGCCTTTTTCTGCTGGACGAACTTGGCGCCCCGGCCTTCGGGCGGTTATTTTTGGGCGCGGCTGTGCCCGCCGCCTATTTTTTGAACACGGAGGCCGATCGCAAAGTCTCGCGGCATTCCGAGTCCGGCGGACGAAGTGGGCCAGCCCCACCCCCCAAGGCTATAGCCCACCCGTTTTTGTGGCCTTTTTCCATTGGACGAACTTGGCGCCCCGGCCTTCGGACGGTTATTTTTGGGCGCGCCTGTGTCCGCGGCCTATTTTTGGCACACGGAGGCCGCTCGCAAAGTCTCGCGCCATTCCGAGTCCGGCGGACGAAGTGGGCCAGCCCCACCCCCCGAGGCTATAGCCCACCCGTTTTTGTGGCCTTTTTCTGCTGGACGAACTTGGCGCCCCGGCCTTCGGGCGGTTATTTTTGGGCGCGGCTGTGCCCGCCGGCTATTTTTTGAACACGGAGGCCGATCGCAAAGTCTCGCGCCATTCCGAGTCCGGCGGACGAAATGGGCCAGCCCCACCCCCCAAGGCTATAGCCCACCCGTTTTTGTTGCCTTTTTCCGCTGGACGAACTTGGCGCCCCGGCCTTCGGACGGTTATTTTTGGGCGTGCCTGTGCCCGCGGCCTATTTTTGGCACACGGAGGCCGCTCGCAAAGTCTCGCGCAATTCCGAGTCCGGCGGACGAAGTGGGCCAGCCCCACCCCCCGAGGCTATAGCCCACCCGTTTTTGTGGCCTTTTTCCGCTGGACGAACTTGGCGCCCCGGCCTTCAGGTGGTTATTTTTGGCGCGGCTATGCCCGCGGCCTATTTTTGGCACACGTAGGCCGATCGCAAAGTCTCGCGCCATTCCGAGTCCGGGCGGACGTCGCCAGCCCCACCCCCAAGGCTATAGCCCACCCGCTTTTGTGGCCTTTTTCCGCGGACGAACTTGGCGCCCGGCCTTCGGCGGTTATTTTGGGTGCGGCTGTGCCCATGCCTATTTTTATACACGGAGGCTGCTCACAAAGTCTCGCGCCATTCCGAGTCCGGCGGCCGACGTCGGCCAGCCCCACCCCCCAAGGCTATCGCCACCCGGTTTTGTGGGCTTTTTCCGCGGGACGAACTAGGCGCCCGCCTTCGGGCGGTTATTTTGGGCGCTGTGTCCTCGGTTGGTACACGGAGGCCACTCGCAAAGTCTCACGCCATTTCGAGTCCGCGGACGAAGCTTGGCCAGCCCCACCCCCAAGGCTATAGCCCACCCGCTTTTGTGGCCTTTTTCCGCTGACGAACTTGGCGCCGGCCTTCAAGGTTATTTTGGGCGCGGCTGCCGCGCCTATTTTTGCACTTGAGGCTGCTCAAAAGTATCGCGCCATTCCAAGTCCGCGGACGGTTGGCCAGCCCCACCCCTCCAAGGCTATAGCCCACCCGCTTTTGTGCCCTTTTTCCGCTGGACGAACTTGGCGCCCGGCCTTCGGGAGGTTATTTTGGGCGCGCTGTGCTGCCGCCATTTTTTTGAACACGGAGGCCGCCGCAGTCTCGCACCATTCCGAGTCCGCAGACGGCGGACTGCCCCACCCCCAAGGCTATAGCCCACCCGCTTTGGCCTTTTTCCGCTGACGAACTTGGCGCCCCGGCCTTTGGGCGGTTATTTTTGGGCGCTGTGCCTGCCTATATTTTGCACACGGAGGGTGCTCCCAAAGTCTCGCACCATTCCGAGTCCGGCGGATGAAGTTGGCCAGCCCCACCCCCCAAGGCTATAGCCAACCCGTTTTTGTGGCCTTTTTCCACTGGACGAACTTGGCGCCCCGGCCTTCGGGCGGTTATTTTTGAGCGCGGCTGTGCCCGTGGCCTATTTTTTGCAAACAGAGACTGCTCGCAAAGTATCGCGCCATTCCGAGTCCGGCGAACGAAGTTGGCCAGCCCCACCCCCCAAGGTGTTAGCCCACCCGTTTTTGTGCCCTTTTTCCGCTGGACGAACTTGGCGCCCCGGCCTTCGGGAGGTTATTTTTGGGCGCGGCTGTGCCCGCCGCCTATTTTTTGAACACGGAGGCCGCTCGCAAAGTCTCGCACCATTCCGAGTCCGCAGACGGCGGGACTGCCCTACCCCCAAGGCGATAGCCCACCCGTTTTTGTGGCCTTTTTCCGCTGGACGAACTTGGCGCCCCGGCCTTCGGGCGGTTGTTTTTGGGCGCGCCTGTGCCCGCGGCCTATTTTTGGCACACGGAGGCCGCTCGCAAAGTCTCGCGCCATTCCGAGTACGGCGGACGCAGTGGGAGTGCCCAACCCCCCGAGGCTATAGACCACCCGTTTTTGTGGCCTTTTTCCGCTGGACGAACTTGGCGCCCCGGCCTTCGGGTGGTTATTTTGGCGCTGTGCCCGTATATTTTTGTCACACAGAGGCCGCCGCAAAGTCTCGCGCCATTCGAGTCCGCGGACGGCGCCAGCCCCAACCCCAAGGCTATAGCCCACCAGTTTTTGTGGCCTTTATCCGCTGGACTAATCTTGGCGCCCGCCTGGCGGTTATTTTTGAGCGCAGTGCCTGGGCCGCCTTTTTGGAACACGGAGGCCGCTGCAATGTCTCGCGCCATTACGAGTCCGCGGACGGTTGGCCAGCCCCACCCCCAAGGCTATAGCCCAACCGCTTTTGTGGCCTTTTTCCGCTGGACGATTGCGCCGGCCTTCGGGCGGTTATTTTTGGGTGCGCCTGTGCTTGCGGCCTATTTTTGGCTCACGGAGGCCGCTCGCAAAGTCTCGCTCCATTCCGAGTCCGGCGGACGACGTGGGCCAGCCCCACCCCCCGAGGCTATAGCCCACCCGTTTTTGTGGCCTTTTTCCGCTGGACGAACTTGGCGCCCCGGCCTTCAGGTGGTTATTTTTGGCGCGGCTATGCCCGCGGCCTATTTTTGGCACACGGAGGCCGATCGCAAAGTCTCGCGCCATTCCGAGTCCGGCGGACGAAGTCGGCCAGCCCCACCCCCCAAGGCTATAGCCCACCCGTTTTTGTGCCCTTTTTCCGCTGGACGAACTTGGCGCCCCGGCCTTCGGGAGGTTATTTTTGGGCGCGGCTGTGCCCGCCGCCTATTTTTTGAACACGGAGGCCGCTCGCAAAGTCTCGCACCATTCCGAGTCCGGCAGACGAAGTGGGACTGCCCCACCCCCCAAGGCTATAGCCCACCCGTTTTTGTGGCCTTTTTCCGCTGGACGAACTTGGCGCCCCGGCCTTCGGGCGGTTGTTTTTGGGCGCGCCTGTGCCCGCGGCCTATTTTTGGCACACGGAGGCCGCTCGCAAAGTCTCGCGCCATTCCGAGTCCGGCGGACGAAGTGGGCCAGCCCCACCCCCCGAGGCTATAGCCCACCCGTTTTTGTGGCCTTTTTCCGCTGGACGAACTTGGCGCCCCGGCCTTCGAGCGGTTATTTTTGGGCGCGGCTGTGCCCGCGGCCTATTCTTGGCACACGGAGGCCACTCGCAAAGTCTCGCGCCATTCCGAGTCCGGCGGACGAAGTTGGCCATCCCCACCCCCCAAGGCTATAGCCCACCCGTTGTTGTGGCCTTTTTCCGCTGGACGAACTTGGCGCCCCGGCCTTCGGGCGGTTATTTTTGGGCGCGGCTATGACCCCAGCCTATTTTTGGCAGACGGATGCCGTTCGAAAAGTATCGCGCCATTCCGAGTCCGGCGGACGAAGTTAGCCAGCCCCACCCCCCAAGGCTATAGCCCACCCGTTTTTGTCGCCTTTTTCCGCTGGACGAACTTGGCGCCCCGGCCTTCGGGCAGTTATTTTTAGGCGCGGCTGTGGCCATGGCCTATTTTTGGCACACGGAGGCCGCACGCAAAGTCTGGTGCCATTCCGAGTCCGGCGGACGAAGTCGGCCAGCCCCACCCCCCAAGGCTATAGCCCATCCATTTTTGTGGCCTTTTTCCGCTGGACGAACTTGGCGCCCCGGCCGTCGGGCGGTTATTTTTGGGCGCGGCTGTGACCGTGGCCTATTTTTGGCACACGGAGGCCGCTTGAAAAGTATCGCGCCATTCCGAGTCCGGCGGACGAAGTTGGCCAGCCCCACCCCCCAAGGCTATCCCACCCGTTTTTGTGGCCTTTTTCCGCTGGACGAACTTGGCGCCCCGGCCTTCGGGCAATTATTTTTTGGCGCAGCTGTGCCCGCTGCCTATTTTTGGCCCACCGAGGCTGCTCGCAAAGTCTCGCGCCATTCCGAGTCCGGCGGACGAAGTGGGCCAGCCCCACCCCCCAAGGCAAAAGCCCACCCGGTTTTTTGGCCTTTTTCCCCTGGACGAACTGGGCTCCCCGGGTGGTTATTTTTGCGCTGTGCCCGCGTCTATTTTTGGGACACCGAGGCTTCGCAAAGTCTCGCGCCATTCCGAGTCCGGGCGGATTTGGCGGGCCGGCCCCACCCCCAAGGCTATAGCCCACCCGTTTTTGTGGCCTTTTTCCGCTGGACGAACTTGGCGCCCCGGCCTTCGAGCGGTTATTTTTGGGCGCGGCTGTGCCCACGGCCTAATCTTGGCACACGGAGGCCGCTCGCAAAGTCTCGAGCCAATCCGAGTCCGCGGATGAAGTTGGCCATCCCCACCCCCCAAGGCTAGATCCCACCCGTTGTTGTGGCCTTTTTCCGCTGGACGAACTTGGCGCCCCGGCCATCGGGCGGTTATTTTTGGGCGCGGCTGTGACCCCAGCCTATTTTTGACAGACGGTGGCCGCTCGAAAAGTATCGCTATTCCGAGTCCGCGGACGGTTGGCCAGCCCCACCCCCAAGGCTATCCCACCCGCTTTTGTGGCCTTTTTCCGCTGGACGAACTTGGCGCCCGGCCTTCGGGCAGTTATTTTTGGCGCAGCTGTGCCGCTGCCTATTTTTGGCTCCACCGAGGCTGCTCGCAAAGTCTCGCGCCATTCCGAGTCCGGCGGACGGCGGGCCAGCCCCACCCCCAAGGCTATAGCCCACCCGCTTTTGTGGCCTTTTCCGCTGGATTTAACTTGGCGCCCGGCGTTCGGGCGGTTATTTTTTTGCGCGCTGTGCCTATTTTTGGGACACCGAGGCCGCCGCAAAGTCTCGCGCCATTCCGAAGTCCGCGGATTGGCCAGCCCCACCCCCCAAGGCTATAGCCCACCCGTTTTTGTGGCCTTTTTCCGCTGGACGGACTTGGCTGGCCGGCCTTCGGGCAGTTATTTTTGGGCGCGGCTTTGCCAACGGCCTATTTTTGGCACACGGAGGCCGCTCGCAAAGTCTCACGCCATTCCGAATCCGGCGGAGGAAGTTGGCCAGCCCCACCCCCCAAGGCTATAGCCCAACCGTTTTTGTGGCCTTTTTCCGCTGGACGAACTTGGCGCCCCGGCCTTCGGGCGGTTATTTTTGGGTGCGCCTGTGCTTGCGGCCTATTTTTGGCTCACGGAGGCCGCTCGCAAAGTCTCGCGCCATTCCGAGTCCGGCGGACGAAGTCGGCCAGCCCCACCCCCCAAGGCTATAGCCCACCCGTTTTTGTGCCCTTTTTCCGCTGGACGAACTTGGCGCCCCGGCCTTCGGGAGGTTATTTTTGGGCGCGGCTGTGCCCGCCGCCTATTTTTTGAACACGGAGGCCGCTCGCAAAGTCTCGCACCATTCCGAGTCCGGCAGACGAAGTGGGACTGCCCCACCCCCCAAGGCTATAGCCCACCCGTTTTTGTGGCCTTTTTCCGCTGGACGAACTTGGCGCCCCGGCCTTCGGGCGGTTGTTTTTGGGCGCGCCTGTGCCCGCGGCCTATTTTTGGCACACGGAGGCCGCTCGCAAAGTCTCGCGCCATTCCGAGTCCGGCGGACGAAGTGGGCCAGCCCCACCCCCCGAGGCTATAGCCCACCCGTTTTTGTGGCCTTTTTCCGCTGGACGAACTTGGCGCCCCGCCTTCGAAAGCGGTTATTTTTGGCGCTGTGCCCGCGCCTATTCTTGGCACACGGAGGCCACTGCAAAGTCTCGCGCCATTCCGAGTCCGGGATTTGGCCATCCCCACCCCCAAGGCTATAGCCCACCCGTTGTTGTGGCCTTTTCCGCTGGACGAACTTGGCGCCCCGGCCTTCGGGCGGTTATTTTTGGGCGCGGCTATGACCCCAGCCTATTTTTGGTAGACGGATGCCGTTCGAAAAGTATCGCGCCATTCCGAGTCCGGCGGACGAAGTTAGCCAGCCCCACCCCCCAAGGCTATAGCCCACCCGTTTTTGTCGCCTTTTTCCGCTGGACGAACTTGGCGCCCCGGCCTTCGGGCAGTTATTTTTAGGCGCGGCTGTGGCCATGGCCTATTTTTGGCGCACGGAGGCCGCACGCAAAGTCTGGTGCCATTCCGAGTCCGGCGGACGAAGTCGGCCAGCCCCACCCCCCAAGGCTATCCCACCCGTTTTTGTGGCCTTTTTCCGCTGGACGAACTTGGCGCCCGGCCGGGCGGTTATTTTTGGCTGCTGTGACTGTGGGCTATTTTTGGCACACGGAGGCCGCTTGAAAAGTATCGCTATTCCGAGTCCGGCGGACGGGTTGGACAGCCCCACCCCCCAAGGCTATCCCACCCGTTTTTGTGGCCTTTTTCCGCTGGACGAACTTGGCGCCCCGGCCTTCGGGCAATTATTTTTTGGCGCAGCTGTGCCCGCTGCCTATTTTTGGCCCACCGAGGCTGCTCGCAAAGTCTCGCGCCATTCCGAGTCCGGCGGACGAAGTGGGCCAGCCCCACCCCCCAAGGCAATAGCCCACCCGTTTTTGTGGCCTTTTTCCGCTGGACGAACTTGGCTCCCCGGCGTTCGGGTGGTTATTTTTTGGCGCGGCTGTGCCCGCGGCCTATTTTTGGGACACCGAGGCCGTTCGCAAAGTCTCGCGCCATTCCGAGTCCGGCGGACGAAGTGGGCCGGCCCCACCCCCCAAGGCTATAGCCCACCCGTTTTTGTGGCCTTTTTCCGCTGGACGAACTTGGCGCCCCGGCCTTCGAGCGGTTATTTTTGGGCGCGGCTGTGCCCTCGGCCTAATCTTGGCACACGGAGGCCGCTCGCAAAGTCTCGTGCCATTCCGAGTCCGGCGGATGAAGTTGGCCATCCCCACCCCCCAAGGCTATATCCCACCCGTTGTTGTGGCCTTTTTCCGCTGGACGAACTTGGCGCCCCGGCCTTCGGGCGGTTATTTTTGGGCGCGGCTGTGACCCCAGCCTATTTTTGACAGACGGTGGCCGCTCGAAAAGTATCGCGCTATTCCGAGTCCGGCGGACGAAGTTGGCCAGCCCCACCCCCCAAGGCTATCCCACCCGTTTTTGTGGCCTTTTTCCGCTGGACGAACTTGGCGCCCCGGCCTTCGGGCAGTTATTTTTTGGCGCAGCTGTGCCCGCTGCCTATTTTTGGCCCACCGAGGCTGCTCGCAAAGTCTCGCGCCATTCCGAGTCCGGCGGACGAAGTGGGCCAGCCCCACCCCCCAAGGCTATAGCCCACCCGTTTTTGTGGCCTTTTTCCGCTGGACGAACTTGGCGCCCCGGCGTTCGGGCGGTTATTTTTTTGCGCGGCTGTGCCCGCGGCCTATTTTTGGGACACCGAGGCCGCTCGCAAAGTCTCGCGCCATTCCGAGTCCGGCGGACGAAGTTGGCCAGCCCCACCCCCCAAGGCTATAGCCCACCCGTTTTTGTGGCCTTTTTCCGCTGGACGGACTTGGCTGGCCGGCCTTCGGGCAGTTATTTTTGGGCGCGGCTTTGCCAACGGCCTATTTTTGGCACACGGAGGCCGCTCGCAAAGTCTCACGCCATTCCGAATCCGGCGGAGGAAGTTGGCCAGCCCCACCCCCCAAGGCTATAGCCCACCCGTTTTTGTTGTCTTTTTCCGCTGGACGGACTTGGTGCCCCGGCCTTCGGGTGATTATTTTTGGGTACGGCTGTGCCCGCAGCTTATTTTTGGCACACGGAGGCCGCTCGCAAGGTCTCGCACCATTCCGAGTCCGGCGGACGAAGTTGGCCAGCCCCACACCCCAAGGCTATAGCCACCTGTTTTTGTGGCCTTTTTCCGCTGGACGAAATTGGCGCCCCGGCATTCGGGCGGTTATTTTTGGCAGCGGCTGTGCCAACGGCCTATTTTTGGCACACGGAGGCTGCTCGCAAAGTCTCGCGCCATTCCGAGTCCGGCGGACGAAGTTTGCCAGCCCCACCCCCCAAGGCTATAGCCCACCCGTTGTTGTGGCCTTTTTCCGCTGGACGAACTTGGCACCTGCCTTTGGGCGAAGGAAGATTTTGGGCGCGGTGTGACCGCCTATTTTTGGCACACGGAAGCCGCTTGCAAAGTCTCGACATTCCGAGTCCGGCGGACGGTTGGCCAGCCCACCCCCAAGGCTATAGCCCACCCGCTTTTGTGGCCAAGCCTGCTGGACGGACTTAGCGCCCGGCCTTCGGGCGGTTATGTTTGGACGCGGCTGTGCCTTGCTTATTTTTGGCACACGGAGGCCGCCGCAGTCTCGCGCCCTTCCGAGTCCGGCGGACGAAGTTGGCCAGCCCCACCCCCCAAGGCTATAGCCCACCCGTTTTTGTGGCCTTTTTTCGCAGGACAGACTTGGCGCCGTGGCCTTCGGGCGGTTATTTATGGGCGCGGCTGTGTCCGCGGCCTATTTTTGGCACAGGGAGGCCGCTCGCAAAGTCCCGCGCAATTCCGAGACCGCGGATGTTGGCCAGCCCCACCCCCAAGGCTATAGCCCACCCGTTGTTGTGGCCTTTTTCCGCTGGACGAACTTGGCGCCCCGGCCTTTGGGCGGTTATTTTTGGGCGCGGCTGCGCCCGCGGCCTATGTTTGGCACATGGAGGGCGCTTGCAAAGTCTCGCCCCATTCTGAGTCCGGCGGACGAAGTTGGCCAAGGCTATAGCCCACGCATTTTTTGGGCATTTTTGCGGCGGATGAACTTGGGGACGGGACCTTCGGGGCCTTATTTTTAGGCGCGGCTGTGCCCGCGGCCTATTTTTGGTACACGGACGGTGCTCGCAAAGTCTCGCCCCATTCCGAGTCCGCCGGACGAAGTTGGCCAAGGCTATAGCCCACCCACTTTTTGGGCATTTTAGCGGCGGACGAACTTGGGGACGGGAGCTTCGGGTGCTTATTTTTGGACGCGGCTGTGCCCGCGGCCTATTTTTGGCACACGGAGGGTGCTGGCCAAGTCTCGCCCCATTCCGAGTCCGGCGGACGAACTTGGCCAGCCCCTCCCCCCAAGGCTATAGCCCACCCGTTTTTTGGGCATTTTTGCGGCGGACGAACTTGGGGACGGGATCCTTCGGGGGCTTAATTTTAGGCGCGGCTGTGCCCGCGGCCTATTTTTCGTACACGGAGGGCGCTCGCAAAGTCTCGCCCCATTCCGAGTCCGGCGGACGAAGTTGGCCAAGGCTATAGCCCACCCATTTTTTGGGCATTTTTGCGGCGGACGAACTTGGGGACGGGACCTTCGGGCGCTTATTTTTGGACGCGGCTGTGTCCGCGGCATATGTTTGGCACACGGAGGGCGCTGGCCAAGTCTCGCCCCATTCCGAGTCCGGCGGACGAACTTGGCCAGCCCCTCCCCCCAAGGCTATAGCCCACCCGTTTTTTCGGCATTTTTGCGGCGGACGAACTTGGGGTCGGGACCTTCGGGGGCTTATTTTTAGCCGCGGCTGTGCCCGTGGCCTATTTTTGGTACACGGAGGGCGCTCGCAAAGTCTCGCCCCATTCCGAGTCCGGCGGATGAAGTTGGCCAAGGCTATAGCCCACCCATTTTTTGGGCATTTTTGCAGCGGACGAACTTGGGGACGGGACCTTCGGGCACTTATTTTTGGGTGCGGCTGTGCCCGCGGCCTATTTTTGGCACACGGAGGGCTCTCGAAAAGTCTCGCCCCATTCCGAGTCCGGCGGACGAACATGGCCAGCCCCTCCCCCCAAGGCTATAGCCCACCCGTTTTTTGGGCATTTTTGCGGCAGACGAACTTGGGGACCGGACCTTCTGCCGCTTATTTTTGGACGAGGCTGTGCCCGCGGCCTATTTTTTGCACACGGAGGGTGCTCGTAAAGTCTGGCCCAATTCCGAGTCCGGCGGACGAACTTGGCCAGCCCCTCCCCCCAAGGCAATAGCCCACCCGTTTTTTGGGCATTTTTTCGGCGGACGAACTTGAGGACCGGACCTTCGGGCAATTATTTTTGGACGCCGCTGTGCCCGCGGCCTATTTTTGGCACACGGAGGGCTCTCGCAAAGTCTAGCCCATTCCGAGTCCGGCGGATTTAACATGGCCAGCCCCTCCCCCCAAGGCTATAGCCCACCCGTTTTTTGGGCATTTTTGCGGCGGACGAACTTGGGGACGGGACCTTCGGGAGCTTATTTTTTGGTGCGGCTTTGCCCGCGGCCTATTTTTGGCACACGGAGGGCGCTCGCAAAGTCTCACCCCATTCCAAGTCCGGCGGACGAACTTGGCCAGCCCCTCCCCCCAAGGCAACAGCCCACCCGTTTTTTGGGCATTTTTGCGGCGAACGAAGTCGGGGACGGGACCTTCGGGGGCTTATTTTTGGGCGCGGCTGTGGCCACGGCCTATTTTTGGAACACGGAGGGCACTCGCAAAGTCTCGCCCCATTCTGAGTCCGGCGGACGAAGTTGGCCAGCCCCTTCCCCCAAGGCTATAGCCCACCCGTTTTTTGGGCATTTTTGCGGCGGACGAACTTGGGGACGGGACCTTCGGGGGCTTATTTTTGGGCGCGGCTGTGCCCATGGCCTATTTTTGGCACACGGAGGGCGCTCGCAAAGTCTCGCCCCATTCTCGAGTCCGTGGACGGTTGGCCAGCCCCTTCCCCTAAGGCTATAGCCCACCCGTTTTTTTGGCATTTTTGCGGCGGACGAACTTGGGGACGGGACCTTCCGGGGCTTGTTTTTGGGCGCGGCTTTGGCCACGGCCTATTTTTGGCACACGGAGGGCGCTCGCAAAGTCTCGCCCCATTCCGAGTCCGGCGGACGAAGTTGGCCAGCCCCTTCCCCAAAGGCTATAGCCCACCCGTTTTTTGGGCATTTTTGCGGCGGACGAACTTGGGGACGGGACCTTCGAGGGCTTATTTTTGGGCGCGGCTGTGCCTGCAGCCTATTTTTGGCACACGGTGGGCACTCGCAAAGTCTCGCCCCATTCTGAGTCCGGCGGACGAAGTTGGCCTGCCCCTCCCCCCATGGCTATAGCTCACCCGTTTTTTGGGAATTTTTGCAGCGGACGAACTTGTGGACGGGACCTTCGGGGGCTTATTTTTGGGCACGGCTGTGCCCGCGGCCTATTTTTGGCACACGGAGGGCACTCGCAAAGTCTCGCCCCATTCTGAGTCCGGCGGACGAAGTTGGCCAGCCCCTCCCCCCAAGGCTATAGCCCACCCGTTTTTTGGGCATTTTTGCGGCAGACGAACTTGGGGACCGGACCTTCTGCCGCTTATTTTTGGACGAGGCTGTGCCCGCGGCCTATTTTTTGCACATGGAGGGTGCTCGTAAAGTCTGGCCCAATTCCGAGTCCGGCGGACGAACTTGGCCAGCCCCTCCCCCCAAGGCAATAGCCCACCCGTTTTTTGGGCATTTTTTCGGCGGACGAACTTGAGGACCGGACCTTCGGGCAATTATTTTTGGACGCCGCTGTGCCCGCGGCCTATTTTTGGCACACGGATTGCTCTCGCAAAGTCTCGCCCCATTCCGAGTCCGGCGGACGAACATGGCCAGCCCCTCCCCCCAAGGCTATAGCCCACCCGTTTTTTGGGCATTTTTGCGGCGGACGAACTTGGGGACGGGACCTTCGGGAGCTTATTTTTTGGCGCGGCTTTGCCCGCGGCCTATTTTTGGCACACGGAGGGCGCTCGCATAGTCTCACCCCATTCCAAGTCCGGCGGACGAACTTGGCCAGCCCCTCCCCCCAAGGCTATAGCCCACCCATTTTTTGGGTATTTTTGCGGCGGATGAACCTGGGGACGGGACCTTCGGGGGCTTATTTTTGGGCGCGGCTGTGCCCGTGGCCTATTTTTGGCACGCGGAGGGCGCTCGCAAAGTCTCGCCCCATTCCGAGTCCGGGGGACGAAGTTGGCCAGCCCCTCCCCCCAAGGCTATAGCCCACCCGTTTTTTGGGCATTTTTGCGGCGGACGAACTTGGGGACGGGACCTTCGGGGGCTTATTTTTGGGCGCGGCTGTGCCCTTGTCCTATTTTTGGCACACGGAGGGCGCTCGCAAAGTCTCGCCCCATTCTGAGTTCGGCGGACGAAGTTGGCCAGCCCCTTCCCCCAAGGCTATAGCCCACCCGTTTTTTTGGCATTTTTGCGGCGGACGAAATTGGGGACGGGACCTTCCGGGGCTTGTTTTTGGGCGCGGCTGTGGCCACGGCCTATTTTTTGCACACGGAGGGCGCCGCAAAGTCTCGCCCATTCCGAGTCCGCGGACAGTCGCCAGCCCTCCCCAAGGCTATAGCCCACCTATTTTTGGGTATTTTGCGGCGGACGAACTTGGGGACGGACCTTCGGGGCTTATTTTTGGGCGCGGCTGTGCCCGCGTCTATGTTTGGCACACGGAGGGTGCTCGCAAAGGCTCACCCCATTCCGAGTCCGGCGGACGGTTGGCCAGCCCTCGCCCACCCGCTGGGCTTTTCGGACGAACTTGGGGACGGACCTTCGGGGCTTATTTTTTGACGCGCTGTGCCTGCGGGCCTATTTTTGGCACACAGAGGGCACTCGCAAAGTCTCGTCCCCATTCTGAGTCCGCAGATTTGTTGGCCAGCCCTTCCCCAAGGCTATAGCCCACCCGCTTTTTTGGCATTTTTGGGACGAACTTGGGGACGGGACCTTCCGGGCTTGTTTTTTTTGGCCACGGCCTATTTTTGGCACACGGAGGGCGCTCGCAAAGTCTCGCCCCATTCCGAGTCCGACGGACGAAGTGGGCCAGCCCCTCCCCCCAAGGCTATAGCCCACCCATTTTTGGGCCTTTTTGCGGCGGACGAACTTAGGGACGGGACCTTCGGGGACTTATTTTTGGGCGGGGCTTTGGCCACGGCCTATTTTTGGCACACGGAGGGCGCTCGCAAAGTCTCGCCCCATTCCGAGTCCGGCGGACGAACTTGGCCAGCCCCTCCCCCCAAGGCTATAGCCCACCCGTTTTTTGGGCATTTTTGCGGCGGACGAACTTGGGGACGGGACCTTCGGCGGCTTATTTTTTGGTACGGCTGTGCCCGCGGCCTATGTTTGGCACACGGAGGGCGCTGAAGTCTCGCCCATTCCGAGTCCGGGCGGACGAAGTCGCCAGCCCTCCCCCAAGGCTATAGCCCACCCGCTTTTGGGCATTTTTGCGGCGGATGAACTTGGGGACGGGACCTTCGGGGCTTATATTTGCGTGGCTGTGTCCGCGGTCTATTTTTGGCACACGGAGGGCGCTGCAAAGTCTCGCCCCATTCCGATTCCGCGGATTTGGCCAGCCCCTCCTCCCACGCCTATAGCCCACCCGTTTTTTGGGCATTTTTGCGGCGGACGAACTTGGGGACGGGACCTTCGGGGGCTTATTTTTGGCGCGGTTGTGCCCGCGGCCTATTTTTGGCACACGGAGGCCGCTCGCAAAGTCTCACACCATTCCGAGTCCGGCGGACGAAGTTGGCCAGCCCCACCCCCCAAGGCTATAGCCCACCCGGTTTTGTGGGCTTTTTCCGCTGGACGAACTTGGGGCCCCGGCCTTCGGGTCATTATTTTTGGGCGCTGTGCCCGCCTATTTTTTTGTGCACGGAGGCCGCTCGCAAAGTCTCGCGCCATTCCGAGTCCAGAGGTCGAAGTTGGCCAGCCCGACCCCCCAAGGCTATAGCCCACCCGTTTTTGTGGCCTTTTTCCACTGGACGAACTTGTCGCCCTGGTCATCGGGCGGTTATTTTTGGGCACGGCTGTGCCCGCGGCCTATGTTTGGGACACGGAGGCCGCTCGCAAAGTCTCGCGCCATTCCGAGTCCGGCGGACGAAGTTGGCCAGCCCCACCACCCAAGGCTGTAGCCCACCCGTTTTTGTGGCCTTTTTCCGCTCGACGAACTTGGCGCCCCGGCCTTCGGGCGGTTATTTTTGGGCACGGCTGTGCCGCGGCCTATTTTTGGCACACGGAGGCAGCTCGCAAAGTCTCGCGCCATTCCGAGTCCGGCGGACGAAGTTGGCTAGCCCCACCCCCCAAGGGTATAGCCCACCCGTTTTTGTGGCCTTTTTCCGCTGGACGAACTTGGCGCCCCGGCCTTCGGGCGGTTATTTTTGGGCGCGGCTGTGTCCGCGGTCTATTTTTGGCACACGGAGGCCGGTCGAAAAGTCTCGCGCCATTCCGAGTCCGGCGGACGAAGATGGCCAGCCCCAACCCCCAAGGCTATAGCGCACCAGTTTTTGTGGCCTTTATCCGCTGGACGAACTTGGCGCCCCGGCCTTCGGGCGGATATTTATGGGTGCGGCTGTGCCCGCAGCCTCTTTTTGGCACACAGAGGCTGCTCGCAAAGTCTCGCGCCATTCCGAGTCCGGCGGACGAAGTTGGCCAGCCCCACCCCCCAAGGCTATAGCCCACCCGTTTTTGTGGCCTTTTTCCGCTGGACGAACTTGGCGCCCCGGCCTTTGGGCGGTTATTTTTGGGCGCGGCTATGCCCGCGGTCTATTTTTGGCACACGGAGGCCGGTCGCAAAGTCTCGCGCCATTCCGAGTCCGGCGGACGAAGTGGGCCAGCCCCACCCCCCAAGGCTATAGCCCACCCGTTTTTGTGGCCTTTTTCCGCTGGACGAACTTGGCGCCCCGGACTTTGGCGGTTATTTGGGCGCGGCTGTGCCCGCTGCCGATTTTGGCACACGGAGGTCGCCAGAAGTCTCGCGCCATTCCGAGTCCGGGCGGACGGGGGCCAGCCCCACCCCCCAAGGCTATAGCCCACCCGTTATTGTGGCCTCTTTCCGCTGGACGAACTTGGCGCCCCGGCCTTCGATCGGTTATTTTTGGGTGCGGCTGTGCGCACGGCCTATTTTTGGCACACGGAGGCCGCTCGCAAAGTCTCGCGCCATTCCGAGTCCGGCGGACGAAGTTGGCCAGCCCCTCCTCCCACGACTATAGCCCACCCGTTTTTTGGGCATTTTTGCGGCGGACGAACTTGGGGACGGGACCTTCGGGGGCTTATATTTGGGCGCGGCTGTGCCCAAGGCCTATTTTTGGCACACGGAGGGCGCTCGCAAAGTCTCACCCCATTCCGAGTCCGGCGGACGAAGTGGGCCAGCCCCACCCCCCAAGGCTATAGCCCACCAGTTTTTGTGGCCTTTATCCGCTGGACGAACTTGGCGCCCCGGCCTTCGGGCGGATATTTTTGGGCGCGGCTGTGCCCGCAGCCTCTTTTTGGCACACAGAGGCTGCTCGCAAAGTCTCGCGCCATTCCGAGTCCGGCGGACGAAGTTGGCCAGCCCCACCCCCCAAGGCTATAGCCCACCCGTTTTTGTGGCCTTTTTCCGCTGGACGAACTTGGCGCCCCGGCCTTTGGGCGGTTATTTTTGGGCGCGGCTGTGCCCGCGGTCTATTTTTGGCACACGGAGGCCGGTCGCAAAGTCTCGCGCCATTCCGAGTCCGGCGGACGAAGTGGGCCAGCCCCACCCCCCAAGGCTATAGCCCACCCGTTTTTGTGGCCTTTTTCCGCTGGACGAACTTGGCGCCCCGGCCTTTGGGCGGTTATTTTTGGGCGCGGCTGTGCCCGCTGCCGATTTTTGGCACACGGAGGTCGCTCGTAAAGTCTCGCGCCATTCCGAGTCCGGCGGACGAAGTGGGCCAGCCCCACCCCCCAAGGCTATAGCCCACCCGTTATTGTGGCCTCTTTCCGCTGGACGAACTTGGCGCCCCGGCCTTCGATCGGTTATTTTTGGGTGCGGCTGTGCGACGCCTATTTTTGGCACGGAGGCCGCCGCAAAGTCTCGCGCCATTCCGAGTCCGCGGACGGGCCAGCCCTCCTCCGACGACTATAGCCCACCCGTTTTTTGGGCATTTTTGCGGCGGACGAACTTGGGGACGGGACTTTCGGGGGCTTATATTTGGGTGCGGCTGTGCCCAAGGCCTATTTTTCGCACACGGAGGGCGCTCGCAAAGTCTCACCCCATTCCGAGTCCGGCGGACGAAGTGGGCCAGCCCCACCCCCCAAGGCTATAGCCCACCCGTTTTTGTGGCCTTTTTCCGCTGGACGAACTTGGCGCCCCGGCCTTCGGGCGGTTATTTTTGGGCGCGGCTATGCCCAATTTTTGGCACACGGAGGTCGCCAGAAGTCTCGCGCCATTCCGAGTCCGGGCGGATCGGCCAGCCCCACCCAAGGCTATCGCCCACCCGCTTTTGTGGCCTTTTTCCGCTGGACGATGGCCCGGCCTTCGGCGGTTATTTTGGGAGCGGCTGTGTCCGCGGTCTATTTTTGGCACACGGAGGCCGGTCGCAAAGTCTCGCGCCATTCCGAGTCCGGCGGACGAAGATGGCCAGCCCCAACCCCCAAGGCTATAGCGCACCAGTTTTTGTGGCCTTTATCCGCTGGACGAACTTGGCGCCCCGGCCTTCGGGCGGTTATTTTTGGGCGCGGCTGTGCCCGCCGCCTATTTTTTGAACACGGAGGCCGATCGCAAAGTCTCGCCCCATTCCAAGTCCGGCGGACGAAGTGGGCCTTCCCCACCCCCCAAGGCTATAGCCCACCCGTTTTTGTGGCCTTTTTCCGCTGGACGAACTTGGCGCCCCGGCCTTCGGACGGTTATTTTTGGGTGCGCCTGTGCCCGCGGCCTATTTTTGGCATCCGGAGGCTGCTCGCAAAGTCTCGCGCCATTCCGAGTCAGGCGGACGAAGTGGGCCAGCCCCACCCGCCAAGGCTATAGCCCACCCGTTTTTGTGGCCTTTTTCCGCTGGACGAACTTGGCGCCCCGGCCTTCGGGCAGTTATTTTTGGGTGCGGCTGTGCCCGCGGCCTATTTTTGGCACACGGAGGCCGCTCACAAAGTCTCGCGCCATTCCGAGTCCGGCGGACGAAGTCGGCCAGCCCCACCCCCCAAGGCTATCGCCCACCCGATTTTGTGGCCTTTTTCCGCTGGACGAACTTGGCGGCCCGCCTTCGGCGAAGTTATTTTTGGGCGCGCTGTGACCGCGCCTATTTTTGGCACTCGTGGCCGCCGAAAGTATCGCGCCATTCCGAGTCCGGCGGACGAAGTTGGCCAGCCCCACCCCCCAAGGCTATAGCCCACCCGTTTTTGTGGCCTTTTTCCGCTGGACGAACTTGGCGCCCCGGCCTTTGGGCGGTTAGTTTTGGGCGCGGCTGTGCCTGCGGCCTATATTTGGCACACGGAGGGTGCTCCCAAAGTCTCGCACCATTCCGTGTCCGGCGGATGAAGTTGGCCAGCCCCACCCCCCAAGGTTATAGCCCACCCGTTTTTGTGTCCTTTTTCCGCTGGACGAACTTGGCGCCCCGGCCTTCGGGTGGTTATTTTTGGGTGCGGCTGTGCCCGCGGCCTATTTTTGGCACACGGAGGCCGCTCGCAAAGTCTCGCGCCATTCCGAGTCCGGCGGACGAAGTTGGCCAGCCCCACCCCCCAAGGCTATAGCCCACCCGTTTTTGTGGCCTTTTTCCGCGGGACGAACTTGGCGCCCCGGCCTTCAGGCGGATATTTTTGGGCGCGGCTGTGCCCGCCGCCTATTTTTGGCACACGGAGACCACTCGCGAAGTCTCGCGCCATTCCGAGTCCGGCGGACGAAGTTGGCCAGCCCCAACCCCCAAGGCTATAGCCCACCCGTTTTTGTGGCCTTTTTCCGCTGGACGAACTTGGCGCCCCGGCCTTTGGGAAGTTATTTTTGGGCGCGGCTGTGCCCGCAGCCTATTTTTGGCACACGGAGACCGCTCGCAGAGTCTCGCGCCATTCCGAGTCAGGCGGACGAAGTCGGCCACCCCACCCCCCAAGGCTATAGCCCACCAGTTTTTGTGGCCTTTATCCGCTGGACGAACTTGGCGCCCCGGCCTTCGGGCGGTTATTTTTGGGCGCGGCTGTGCCCGCCGCCTATTTTTTTAACACGGAGGCCGCTCGCAAAGTCTCGCGCCATTCCGAGTCCGGCAGACGAAGTGGGACAGCCCCACCCCCCAAGGCTATAGCCCACCCGATTTTGTGGCTTTTTTCCACTGGACGAACTTGGCGCCCCGGCCTTCGGGCGGTTGTTTTTGGGCGCGCCTGTACTCGCGGCCTATTTTTGGCACACGGAGGCCGCTCGCAAAGTCTCGCGCCATTCCGAGTCCAGCGGACGAAGTGGGCCTGCCCCACCCCCCGAGGCTATAGCCCACCCGTTTTTGTGGCCTTTTTCCGCTGGACGAACTTGGCGCCCCGGCCTTCGGGTGGTTATTTTTGGGCGCGGCTGTGCCCGCGGCCTAATTTTGTCACACGGAGGCCGCTCGCAAAGTCTCGCGCCATTTCGAGTCCGGCGGACGAAGTTGGCCAGCCCCAACCCCCAAGGCTATAGCCCACCAGTTTTTGTGGCCTTTATCCGCTGGACGAAATTGGCGCCCCCGCCTTCGGGCGGTTATTTTTGGGCGCGGCTGTGCCCGCCGCCTATTTTTGGTACACGGAGGCCGCTCGCAATGTCTCGTGCCATTCCGAGTCCGGCGGACGAAGTTGGCCAGCCCCACCCCCCAAGGCTATAGCCCACCCGTTTTTGTGGCCTTTTTCCGCTGGACGAACTTGGCGCCCCGGCCTTCGGGCGGTTATTTTTGGGTGCGCCTGTGCCTGCGGCCTATTTTTGGCACACGGAGGCCGCTCGCAAAGTCTCGCTCCATTCCGAGTCCGGCGGACGAAGTGGGCCAGCCCCACCCCCCGAGGCTATAGCCCACCCGTTTTTGTGGCCTTTTTCCGCTGGACGAACTTGGCGCCCCGGCCTTCAGGTGGTTATTTTTGTCGCGGCTGTGCCCGCGGCCTATTTTTGGCACACGGAGGCCGTTCGCAAAGTCTCGCTCCATTCCAAGTCCGGCGGACGAAGTTGGCCAGGCCCAACCCACAAGGCTATAGCCCACCAGTTTTTGTGGCCTTTTTCCGCTGGACGAACTTGGCGGCCCGGCCTTTGAGCGGTTATTTTTGGGCGCAGCTGTGTCCGCGTCTGGTACACGGAGGCCGATCGCAAAGTCTCCCGCCATTCCGAGTCCGGCGGACGAAGTTGGCCAGCCCCACCCCCCAAGGCTATAGCCCACCCGTTTTTGTGGCCTTTTTCCGCTGGACGAACTTGGCGCCCCGGCCTTCGGGCAGTTATTTTTGGGCGCGGATGTACCCGTGGCCTATTTTTGGCCCACGGAAGCCGCTTGCAAAGTCTCGCGCCATTCCGAGTCCGGCGGACGAAGTCGGCCAGCCCCACCCCCCAAGGCTATAGCCCACCCGTTTTTGTGGCCTTTTTCCGCGGGACGAACTAGGCGCCCCGGAGTTCGGGCGGTTATTTTTGAGCGCGGCTGTGCCTGCGGCCTATTTTTGGCACACGGAGGCCGCTCGCAAAGTCTCGCGCCATTCCGAGTGCGGCGGACGAAGTCGGCCAGCCCCACCCCCAAAGGCTATAGCCCACCCGTTTTTGTGGCCTTTTACCGCTGGACGAACTTGGCGCCTGGCCTTCGGGCGGTTATTTTTGGGCACGGCTCTGCCCGCGGCCTATTTTTGGCACACGGAGGCCGCTTGCAAAGTCTCGCACCATTCCGAGTCCGGCAGACGAAGTTGGCCAGCCCCACCCCCCAAGGCTATAGCCCACCCGTTTTTGTGGCCTTTTTCCGCTGGACGAACTTGGCGCCCCGGCCTTTGGGAAGTTATTTTTGGGCGCGGCTGTGCCTGCAGCCTATTTTTGGCACACAGAGACCGCTCGCAAAGTCTCGCGCCATTCCGAGTCAGGCGGACGAAGTCGGCCACCCCACCCCCCAAGGCTATAGCCCACCCGTTTTTGTGGCCTTTTACCGCTGGACGAACTTGGCGCCCCGGCCTTCGGGCGGTTGTTTTTTAGCACAGCTGTGCCCGCGGCCTATTTTTGGCACTCGGAGGCCGCCACAAAGTCTCGCGTAATTCCCGAGTTGGCCAGCCCCACCCCCAAGGGTATAGCCCACCCGCTTTTGCTGGCCATTTTCCGCGCCCAGACTTAGGGCGGTTATTTTTGGTGCAGCCTACCCGCCAAGGCTTCCATCTCCAAGCCCACCCAAGGCTATGCCCACCGTTTTTTGTGGCATTTTTCCGCCAGATGAACTTGGAGCCCCGGCCTTTGGGCGGTTATTTTTGGTTGCGGCTGTGCCCGCGGCCTATTTTTGGCACACGGAGGCCGCTCGCAAAGTCTCGCGCCATTCCGAGTCCGGCGGACTTAGTTGGCCAGCCCCACCCCCCAAGGCAATAGCCCACCCGTTGTTGTGGCCCTTTTCCGCTGGACGAATTTGGCGCCCCGGCCTTCGGGCGGTTATTTTTGGGCGCACCTGTGCCCACAGCCTATTTTCTGTACACGGAGGCCGCTCGCAAAGTCTCGCGCCATTCCGAGTCCGGCGGAGGAAGTCGGCCACCCCCACCCCCCAAGGCTATAGCCCACCCGTTTTTGTGGCCTTTTTCCGCTGGACGAACTATACGCCCCGGCCTTCGGGCGGTTGTTTTTTAGCACAGCTGTGCCCGCGGCCTATTTTTGGCACTCGGAGGCCGCTCACAAAGTCTCGCGTAATTCCGAGTCCGGCGGACGAAGTTGGCCAGCCCCACCCCCAAGGGTATAGCCCACCCGTTTTTGTGGCCATTTTCCGCTGGACAAACTTGGCGCCCTAGACTTAGGGCGGTTATTTTTGGGTGCGGCTGTGCCCGCAGCCTATTTTTCGCACACGGAGGCCGCTCGCAAAGTCTCGCGCCATTCCAAGTCTGGCGGACGAAGTGGGCCAGCCCAACCCCCCAAGGCTATGCCCACCCGTTTTTGTGGCATTTTTCCGCCAGATGAACTTGGAGCCCCGGCCTTTGGGCGGTTATTTTTGGTTGCGGCTGTGCCCGCGGCCTATTTTTGGCACACGGAGGCCGCTCGCAAAGTCTCGCGCCATTCCGAGTCCGGCGGACTTAGTTGGCCAGCCCCACCCCCCAAGGCAATAGCCCACCCGTTGTTGTGGCCCTTTTCCGCTGGACGAATTTGGCGCCCCGGCCTTCGGGCGGTTATTTTTGGGCGCACCTGTGCCCACAGCCTATTTTCTGTACACGGAGGCCGCTCGCAAAGTCTCGCGCCATTCCGAGTCCGGCGGAGGAAGTCGGCCAGCCCCACCCCCCAAGGCTATAGCCCACCCGTTTTTGTGGCCTTTTTCCGCTGAACGAACTAGGCGCCCCGGCCTTCGGGCGGTTATTTTTTAGCGCGGCTGTGCCCGCGGCCTATTTTTGGCACACGGAGGCCGCTCGCAAAGTCTCGCGCCATTCCGAGTCCGGCGGACGAAGTCGGCCAACCCCACCCCCAAA
Source organism: Citrus mangshanensis (assembly GCA_030449895.1). Taxonomy (NCBI): domain Eukaryota; kingdom Viridiplantae; phylum Streptophyta; class Magnoliopsida; order Sapindales; family Rutaceae; genus Citrus; species Citrus mangshanensis. The sequence continues at coordinate 50,645 of JASUUJ010000159.1, forward strand.
GGCTATAGGCCACCCGTTTTTGTGCCCTTTTTCCGCTGGACGAACTTGGCGCCCCAGCCTTCAGACTGTTATTTTTGGGCGCGGCTGTGCCCGCGGCCTATTTTTGGCAGACGGAGGCTGCTCGCAAAGTCTCGCGCCATTCCGAGTCCGGCGGACGAAGTTGGCCACCCCCACCCCCCAAGGCTATAGCCCACCCATTTTTGTGGCCTTTTTCCGCTGGACGAACTAGGCGCCCCGGCCTTTGGCCGGTTATTTTTGGGCGCGGCTGTGTCCGCGGCCTATTTTTGGCACACGGAGGCCGCTCGCAAAGTCTCGTGCCATTCCGAGTCCGGCGGACGAAGTTGGCCAACCCCACCCCCCAAGGCTATAGCCCACACGTTTTTGTGGCCTTTTTCCGCTGGACGAACTCGGCGCCCCGGCCTTCGGGCGGTTATTTTTTGGGCGCGGCTGTGCCCGCGGCCTATTTTTGGTACAGGGAGGCTGCTCGCAAAGTCTCGCGCCATTCCGAGTCCGGCGGACGAAGATGGCCAGCCCCACCCCCCAAGGGTATAGCCCACCCGTTTTTGTGTCCTTTTTCCGCTGGACAATCTTGGCGCCCCAGACTTCGGGCGGTTATTTTTGGGTGCGGCTGTGCCCGCAGCCTATTTTTGGCACACGGAGGCCGCTCGCAAAGTCTCGCACCATTCCGAGTCCGGCGGACGAACTTGGCCCGCCCCACCCCCCAAGGCTATAGCCCACCCGTTTTTGTGGCCTTTTTCCACTGGACGAACTTGGCGCCCCGGCCTTCGGGCGGTTATTTTTGGGCGCACCTGTGCCCGCAGCCTATTTTTGGTACACCGAGGCCGCTCGCAAAGTCTCACGCCATTCCGAGTCCGGCGGACGATGTCGGCCAGCCCCACCCCCCAAGGCTATAGCCCACCCGTTTTTGTGGCTTTTTCCGCTGGACGAACTAGGCGCCCCGGCCTTCGGGTGGTTATTTTTTAGCACAGCTGTGCCCGCGGCCTATTTTTGGCACACGGAGGCCGCTCGCAAAGTCTCGCGCCATTCCGAGTCCGGCGGACGAAGTGGGCCACTCCCACCCCCCAAGGCTATAGCCCACGCGTTTTTGTGGCCTTTTCCGCCGGACGAACTTGGAGCCCCGGCCTTCGGGCGGTTATTTTTGGGCGCGGCTGTGCCCATTGCTATTTTTGGCACCCGGAGGCCGCTTGCAAAGTCTCGCACCATTCCGAGTCCGGCGGACGAAGTTGGCCCGCCCCACCCCCCAAGGATATAGCCCACCCGTTTTTGTGGCCTTTTTCCGCTGGACGAACTTGGCGCCCCGGCCTTCGGGCGGTTATTTTTGGGCGCACCTGTGCCCGCAGCCTATTTTTGGTACACGGAGGCCGCTCGCAAAGTCTCGCGCCATTCCGAGTCCGGCGGACGAAGTCGGCAAGCCCCACCCCCAAAGGCTATAGCCCACCCGTTTTTGTGGCCTTTTTCCGCTGGACGAACTAGGCGCCCCGGCCTTCGGGCTGTTATTTTTTAGCACGGCTGTGCCCGCAGCCTATTTTTGGCACACGGACGCCGCTCGCAAAGTCTCGTGCCATTCCGAGTCCGGCGGACGAAGTCGGCCAGCCCCACCCCCCAAGGCTATAGCCCACCCGTTTTTGTGGCCTTTTTCCGCTGGACGAATTTGGCGCCCCGGCCTTCGGGTGGTTATTTTTGGGCGCGGCTGTGGCCGGGGCCTATTTTTGGCACACGGAGGCCGCTCGCAAAGTCTCGCGCCATTCCGAGTCCGGCGGACGAAGTTGGCCAGCCCCACCCCCCAAGGCTATAACCCACCCGTTTTTGTGGCCTTTTTCCGCTGGACGAACTTGGCGCCCCGGACTTCGGGCGGTTATTTTTGTGCGCGGCTGTGCCCGCGGCCTATTTTTGGCACACGGAGGCCGCTCGCAAAGTCTCGCACCATTCCGAGTCCGGCGGACGAAGTGGGCCACTCCCACCCCCCAAGGCTATAGCCCACCCGTTTTTGTGGCCTTTTTCCGCCGGACGAACTTGGAGCCCCGGCCTTCGGGCGGTTATTTTTGGGCGCGGCTGTGCCCATGGCTATTTTTGGCACACGGAGGCCGCTCGCAAAGTCTCGCGCCATTCCTAGTCTGGCGACGAAGTGGGCCAGCCCAACCCCCCAAGGCTATGCCCACCCGTTTTTGTGGCATTTTTCCGCCAGATGAACTTGGAGCCCCGGCCTTTGGGCGGTTATTTTTGGTTGCGGCTGTGCCCACGACCTATTTTTGGCACACGGAGGCTGCTCGCAAAGTCTCGCGCCATTCCGAGTCCGGCGGACGAAGTTGGCCAGCCCCATCCCCCAAGGCAATACCCCACCCGTTTTTGTGGCCTTTTTCCGCCGGTCAAACTTGGCGCCCCGGCCTTCGGGCGGTTATTTTTGGGCGCACCTGTGCCCACAGCCTATTTTCTGTACACTGAGGCCGCTCGCAAAGCCTCGCGCCATTCCGAGACCGGCGGACGAAGTCGGCCAGCCCCACCCCCCAAGGCTATAGCCCACCCGTTTTTGTGGCCTTTTTCCGCTGGACGAACTAGGCGCCCCGGCCTTCGGGCGGTTATTTTTGAGTGCGGCTGTGCCCGCGGCCTATTTTTGGCAGACGGAGGCCGCTCGCAAAGTCTCGCGCCATTCCGAGTCCGGCAGACGAAGTTGGCCACCCCCAGCCCCCAAGGCTATAGCCCACCCATTTTTGTGGCCTTTTTCCGCTGGACGAACGCGCCCGGCGGGGGGCGCGGCTGTGTCCGCGGCCTATTTTTGGCACACGGAGGCCGCTCGCAGAGTCTCGCGCCATTCCGAGTCCGGCGGCCGAAGTTGGCCAGCCCCACCCCCCAAGGCTATAGCCCACCCGTTTTTGTGGCCTTTTTCCGATGGACGAACTTGGCGCCCCGTCCTTCGGGCGGTTATTTTTGGGTGCGGCTGTGCCCGCGGCCTATTTTTGGCACACGGAGGCCGCTCGCAATGTCTCGCGCAATTCCGTGTCCGGCGGACGAAGTTGGCCAGCCCCACCCCCCAAGGCTATAGCCCACTCGTTTTTGTTGTCTTTTTCCGCAGGATGAACTTGGCGCCCCGGACTTCGGGCTGTTATTTTTGGGTGCGGCTATGCCCGCGGCCTCTTCTTGCCACACGGAGGCTGCTCGCAAAGTCTCGTGCCATTCCGAGTCCGGCAGACGAAGTTGGCCAGCCCCACCCCCCAAGGCTATAGCCCACCCGTTTTTGTGGCCTTTTTCCGCTGGACGAACTTGGCGCCCGGCCGGGGCAGTTATTTTTGGGCTGTGCCCGCGGCCTATTTTTGGCACACGGAGGCCGCTCGCAAAGTCTCGCGCCATTCCGAGTCCGGGCGGACGGTTGGCCAGCCCCACCCCCAATGCTATAGCCCACCCGTTTTGTGGCCTTTTTCCGCTGGACGAACTTGGCGCCCGGCCTTCAGGCTGTTATTTTTGGCACGGCTATGCCCGCGGCCTCTTCTTGCCACACGGAGGCCGCCGCAAAGTCTCGCGCCATTCCGAGTCCGCGGACGAAGTTGGCCAGCCCCACCCCCCAAGGCTATAGCCCACCCGTTTTTGTGGCCTTTTTCCGCAGGACGAACTTTGCGCCCCGGCCGTCCGGCGGTTATTTTTGTGCACGGCTAAGCCAGCGGCCTATTTTTGGCACACGAAGGCCGCTCGCAAAGTCTCGCTCCATTCCGAGTCCGCGGACGGTTGGCCAGCCCCACCCCCCAAGGCTATAGCCCACCCGTTTTTGTGGTCTTTTTCCGCAGGACGAACTTGGCGCCCCGGCCTTCGGGCGGTTATTTTTGGGCGCGGCTGTGACCGCAGCCTATTTTTGGCACACGGAGGCCACTCACAATCTCTCGCGCCATTCCGAGTCCGCGGACGGTTGGCCAGCCCCACCCCCAAGGCTATAGCCCACCCATTGTTGTGGCCGTTTTCCGCTGGACGAACTTGGCGCCCGGCCTTCGGCGGTTATTTTGGGCGCGGCTGTGACCGCGGCCTATTTTTGGCACACGGAGGCCACTCACAATCTCTCGCGCCATTCCGAGTCCGGCGGACGAAGTTGGCCAGCCCCACCCCCCAAGGCTATAGCCCACCCGGTTTTGTGGCCTTTTTCAGCTGGATGAACTAGGCGCCCGACCTTCGGCGGTTATTTTTGGCACGGCTGTGCCCGGCCTATTTTTGGCAGACGGAGGCCTCTCTCAATGTCTTTCTCCATTCCGAGTCCGGCGGACGAAGTTGGCCATCCCCACCCCCCAAGGCTATAGCCCACCCGTTGTTGTGGCCTTTTTCCGCTGGACGAACTTGGCGCCCCGGCCTTTGGGCGGTTATTTTTGGGCGCGGCTGTGCCTATTTTTGGCACACGGAGGCCGCCGCAAAGTCTCGCGCCATTCCGATTCCGGCGGACGGTTGGCCAGCCCCACCCCCAAGGCTATAGCCCACCCGCTTTTGTGGCCTTTTTCCGCTGTAATGGACTTGGCGCCCGGCCTTCGGGTGGTTATTTTTGGGCGCGGCTGTGCCCGGCTTATTTTTGGCACACGGAGGCCGCTGCAAAGTCTCGCGCCATTCCGAGTCCGGCGGACGAAGTTGTCCAGGCCCACCCCCCAAGGCTATAGCCCACCCGTTTTTGTGGCCTTTTTCCGCTGGACGAACTTGGCGCCCCGGCCTTCGGGCGGTTATTTTTTGGCGTGGCTGTGCCCGCTGCCTATTTTTGGCACACGGAGGCCGCTCGCAAAGTCTCGCGCCATTCCGAGTCCGGCGGATGAAGTCGGCCAGCCCCACCCCCCAAGGCTATAGCCCACCCGTTTTTTTGGCCTTTTTACGCCGGACGAACTTTGCGCCCGGGCGGTTATTTTTGGGCGCGGCTGTGACCGTCGCCTATTTTTGGCAGACGGAGGCCGCTCGCAAAGTCTCGCGCCATTCCGAGTCCGGCGGACGAAGTTGGCCAGCCCCACCCCCCAAGGCTATAGCCCACCCGTTTTTGTGGCCTTTTTCCGCTGGACGAACTTGGCGCCCCGGCGTTCGGGCAGTTATTTTTGGGCGCGGCTGTGGCCATGTCCTATTTTTGGCACACAGAGGCCGCACGCAAAGTCTCGCACCATTCCGAGTCCGGCGGACGAAGTCGGCCAGCCCCACCCCCCAAGGCTATAGCCCATCCATTTTTGTGGCCTTTTTCCGCGGGACGAACTTGGCGCCCCGGCCGTCGGGCGGTTATTTTTGGGCGCGGCTGTGACCGTGGCCTATTTTTGGCACACGGAGGCTGCTTGCAAAGTCTCGCGACATTCCGAGTCCGGCGGACGAAGTTGGCCAGCCCCACCCCCCAAGGCTATCCCACCCGTTTTTGTGGCCTTTTTCCGCTGGACGAACTTGGCGCCCCGGCATTCGGGCAGTTATTTTTTGGCGCTACTGTGCCCGCTGCCTATTTTTGGCCCACCGAGGCTGCTCGCAAAGTCTCGCGCCATTCCGAGTCCGGCGGACGAAGTGGGCCAGCCCCACCCCCCAAGGCTATAGCCCACCCGTTTTTGTGGCCTTTTTTCGCTGGACGAATTTGGCGCCCCGGCCTTCGGGCAGTTATATTTGGGCGTGGCTGTGCCTGCGCCCTATTTTTGGCACACAGAGGCCCCTCGCAAAGTCTCGCGCCATTCCGAGTCCGGCGGACGAAGTTGGCCAGCCCCACCCCCCAATGCTATAGCCCACCCGTTTTTGTGGCCTTTTTCCGCTGGACGAACTTGGCGCCCCGGCCTTCAGGCTGTTATTTTTTGGCACGGCTATGCCCGCGGCCTCTTCTTGCCACACGGAGGCCGCTCGCAAAGTCTCGCGCCATTCCGAGTCCGGCGGACGAAGTTGGCCAGCCCCACCCCCCAAGGCTATAGCCCACTCGTTTTTGTTGTCTTTTTCCGCAGGATGAACTTGGCGCCCCGGACTTCGGGCTGTTATTTTTGGGTGCGGCTATGCCCGCGGCCTCTTCTTGCCACACGGAGGCTGCTCGCAAAGTCTCGCGCCATTCCGAGTCCGGCAGACGAAGTTGGCCAGCCCCACCCCCCAAGGCTATAGCCCACCCGTTTTTGTGGCCTTTTTCCGCTGGACGAACTTGGCGCCCCGGCCGTCGGGCAGTTATTTTTGGGCGTGGCTGTGCCCGCGGCCTATTTTTGGCACACGGAGGCCGCTCGCAAAGTCTCGCGCCATTCCGAGTCCGGCGGACGAAGTTGGCCAGCCCCACCCCCCAATGCTATAGCCCACCCGTTTTTGTGGCCTTTTTCCGCTGGACGAACTTGGCGCCCCGGCCTTCAGGCTGTTATTTTTTGGCACGGCTATGCCCGCGGCCTCTTCTTGCCACACGGAGGCCGCTCGCAAAGTCTCGCGCCATTCCGAGTCCGGCGGACGAAGTTGGCCAGCCCCACCCCCCAAGGCTATAGCCCACCCGTTTTTGTGGCCTTTTTCCGCAGGACGAACTTGGCGCCCCGGCCTTCGGGCGGTTATTTTTGGGCACGGCTATGCCTGCGGCCTATTTTTGGCAGCCGAAGGCCGCTCGCAAAGTCTCGCTCCATTCCGAGTCCGGCGGACGAAGTTGGCCATCCCCACCCCCCAAGGCTATAGCCCACCCGTTCTTGTGGTCTTTTTCCGCAGGACGAACTTGGCGCCCCGGCCTTCGGGCGGTTATTTTTGGGCGCGGCTGTGACCGCAGCCTATTTTTGGCACACGGAGGCCACTCACAATCTCTCGCGCCATTCCGAGTCCGGCGGACGAAGTTGGCCAGCCCCACCCCCCAAGGCTATAGCCCACCCATTGTTGTGGCCGTTTTCCGCTGGACGAACTTGGCGCCCCGGCCTTCGGGCGGTTATTTTTGGGCGCGGCTGTGACCGCGGCCTATTTTTGGCACACGGAGGCCACTCACAATCTCTCGCGCCATTCCGAGTCCGGCGGACGAAGTTGGCCAGCCCCACCCCCCAAGGCTATAGCCCACCCGTTTTTGTGGCCTTTTTCAGCTGGATGAACTAGGCGCCCCGACCTTCGGGCGGTTATTTTTGGGCACGGCTGTGCCCGCGGCCTATTTTTGGCAGACGGAGGCCGCTCGCAAAGTCTTGCTCCATTCCGAGTCCGGCGGACGAAGTTGGCCATCCCCACCCCCCAAGGCTATAGCCCACCCGTTGTTGTGGCCTTTTTCCGCTGGACGAACTTGGCGCCCCGGCCTTTGGGCGGTTATTTTTGGGCGCGGCTGTGCCCGCGGCCTATTTTTGGCACACGGAGGCCGCTCGCAAAGTCTCGCGCCATTCCGATTCCGGCGGACGAAGTTGGCCAGCCCCACCCCCCAAGGCTATAGCCCACCCGTTTTTGTGGCCTTTTTCCGCTGTACGGACTTGGCGCCCCGGCCTTCGGGTGGTTATTTTTGGGCGCGGCTGTGCCCGCGGCTTATTTTTGGCACACGGAGGCCGCTCGCAAAGTCTCGCGCCATTCCGAGTCCGGCGGACGAAGTGGGCCAGCTCCACCCCCCAAGGCTATAGCCCACCCGTTTTTGTGGCCTTTTTCCGCTGGACGAACTTGGCGCCCCGGCCTTCGGGCAGTTATTTTTGGGCGTGGCTGTGCCCGCGGCCTATTTTTGGCACACGGAGGCCGCTCGCAAAGTCTCGCGCCATTCCGAGTCCGGCGGACGAAGTTGGCCAGCCCCACCCCCCAATGCTATAGCCCACCCGTTTTTGTGGCCTTTTTCCGCTGGACGAACTTGGCGCCCCGGCGTTCGGGCGGTTATTTTTGGGCGCGGCTGTGACCCCAGCCTATTTTTGGCAGACGGAGGCCGCTCGAAAAGTATCGCGCCATTCCGAGTCCGGCGGACGAAGTTGGCCAGCCCCACCCCCCAAGGCTATAGCCCACCCGTTTTTGTGGCCTTTTTCCGCTGGACGAACTTGGCGCCCCGGCGTTCGGGCAGTTATTTTTGGGCGCGGCTGTGGACATGGCCTATTTTTGGCACACAGAGGCCGCACGCAAAGTCTCGCGCCATTCCGAGTCCGGCGGACGAAGTCGGCCAGCCCCACCCCCCAAGGCTATAGCCCATCCATTTTTGTGGCCTTTTTCCGCTGGACGAACTTTGCGCCCCGGCCGTCGGGCGGTTATTTTTGGGCGCGGCTGTGACCGTGGCCTATTTTTGGCACACGGAGGCTGCTTGCAAAGTCTCGCGACATTCCGAGTCCGGCGGACGAAGTTGGCCAGCCCCACCCCCCAAGGCTATCCCACCCGTTTTTGTGGCCTTTTTCCGCTGGACGAACTTGGCGCCCCGGCATTCGGGCAGTTATGTTTTGGCGCTACTGTGCCCGCTGCCTATTTTTGGCCCACCGAGGCTGCTCGCAAAGTCTCGCGCCATTCCGAGTCCGGCGGACGAAGTGGGCCAGCCCCACCCCCCAAGGCTATAGCCCACCCGTTTTTGTGGCCTTTTTCCGCTGGACGAACTTGGCGCCCCGGCGTTCGGGCGGTTATTTTTTGGCGCGGCTGTGCCCACGGCCTATTTTTGGGACACCGAGGCCGCTCGCAAAGTCTCGCGCCATTCCGAGCCCGGCGGACGAAGTTGGCCAGCCCCACCCCCCAAGGCTATAGCCCACCCGTTTTTGTGGCCTTTTTCCGCTGGACGGACTTGGCTGGCCGGCCTTCGGGCAGTTATTTTTGGGCGCGGCTGTGCCAACGGCCTATTTTTGGCACACGGAGGCCGCTCGCAAAGTCTCGCGCCATTCCGAATCCGGCGGACGAAGTTGGCCAGCCCCACCCCCCAAGGCTATAGCCCACCCATTGTTGTGGCCTTTTTCCGCTGGACGAACTTGGCGCCCCGGCCTTCGGGCAGTTATTTTTGGGCGCGGCTGTGACCGCGGCCTATTTTTGGCACACGGAGGCCGCTCGCAACGTCTCGTACAATTCCGAGTCCGGCGGACGAAGTGGGCCAGCCCCGCCCCCCAAGGCTATAGCCCACCCGTTTTTGTTGCCTTTTTCCGCTGGACGGACTTGGTGCCCCGGCCTTCGGGTGATTATTTTTGGGTACGGCTGTGCCCGCAGCTTATTTTTGGCACACGGAGGCCGCTCGCAAGGTCTCGCACCATTCCGAGTCCGGCGGACGAAGTTGGCCAGCCCCACACCCCAAGGCTATAGCCACCTGTTTTTGTGGCCTTTTTCCGCTGGACGAAATTGGCGCCCCGGCATTCGGGCGGATATTTTTGGCAGCGGCTGTGCCAACGGCCTATTTTTGGCACACGGAGGCTGCTCACAAAGTCTCGCGCCATTCCGAGTCCGGCGGACGAAGTTTGCCAGCCCCACCCCCCAAGGCTATAGCCCACCCGTTGTTGTGGCCTTTTTCCGCTGGACGAACTTGGCACCCCGGCCTTCGGGCGGTTATTTTTGGGCGCGGGTGTGACCGCGGCCTATTTTTGGCACACGGAGGCCGCTTGCAAAGTCTCGCGACATTCCGAGTCCGGCGGACGAAGTTGGCCAGCCCCACCCCCCAAGGCTATAGCCCACCCGTTTTTGTGGCCATTTTCCGCTGGACGGACTTAGCGCCCCGGCCTTCGGGCGGTTATTTTTGGACGCGGCTGTGCCCGCAGCTTATTTTTGGCACACGGAGGCCGCTCGCAAAGTCTCGCGCCATTCCGAGTCCGGCGGACGAAGTTGGCCAGCCCCACCCCCCAAGGCTATAGCCCACCCGTTTTTGTGGCCTTTTTTCGCAGGACAGACTTGGCGCCGTGGCCTTCGGGCGGTTATTTATGGGCGCGGCTGTGTCCGCGGCCTATTTTTGGCACACGGAGGCTGCTCGCAAAGTCCCGCGCCATTCCGAGACCGGCGGACGAAGTTGGCCAGCCCCACCCCCCAAGGCTATAGCCCTCCCGTTGTTGTGGCCTTTTTCCGCTGGACGAACTTGGCGCCCCGGCCTTTGGGCGGTTATTTTTGGGCGCGGTTGGGCCCGCGGCCTATTTTTGGCACATTGAGGCTGCTCGCAAATCTCGCGCCATTCCGAATCCGGTGGACGAACTTGGCCAGCCCCACCCCCCAAGGCTATAGCCCACCCATTGTTGTGGCCTTTTTCCGCTGGACGAACTTGGCGCCCCGGCCTTCGGGCGGTTATTTTTGGGCGCGGCTGTGACCGCGGCCTATTTTTGGCACACGGAGGCCACTCACAATCTCTCGCGCCATTCCGAGTGCGGCGGACGAAGTTGGCCAGCCCCACCCCCCAAGGCTATAGCCCACCCGTTTTTGTTGCCTTTTTCCGCTGGACGGACTTGGTGCCCCGGCCTTCGGGCGGTTATTTTTGGGCGCGGCTGTGACCGCAGCCTATTTTTGGCACACGGAGGCCGCTCGAAAAGTATCGCGCCATTCCGAGTCCGGCGGACGAAGTTGGCCAGCCCCACCCCCCAAGGCTATAGCCCACCCGTTTTTGTGGCCTTTTTCCGCTGGACGAACTTGGCGCCCCGGCCTTCGGGCGGTTATTTTTTGGTGCGGCTATGCTCGCGGCCTATTTTTGTCACACGGAGGCCGCTCGCAAAGTCTTGCGCCATTCCGAGTCCGGCGGACGAAGTTGGCCAGCCCCACCCCCCAAGGCTATAGCCCACCCGTTTTTGTGGCCATTTTCCGCTGGACGGACTTAGCGCCCCGGCCTTCGGGCGGTTATTTTTGGACGCGGCTGTGCCCGCAGCTTATTTTTGGCACACGGAGGCCGCTCGCAAAGTCTCGCGCCATTCCGAGTCCGGCGGACGAAGTTGGCCAGCCCCACCCCCCAAGGCTATAGCCCACCCGTTTTTGTGGCCTTTTTCCGCTGGACGAACTTGGCGCCCCGGCCTTCGGGCGGTTATTTTTTGGTGCGGCTATGCTCGCGGCCTATTTTTGTCACACGGAGGCCACTCGCAAAGTCTCGCGCCATTCCGAGTCCGGCGGACGAAGTTGGCCAGCCCCACCCCCCAAGGCTATAGCCCACCCGTTTTTGTGGCCTTTTTTCGCAGGACAGACTTGGCGCCGTGGCCTTCGGGCAGTTATTTATGGGCGCGGCTGTGTCCGCGGCCTATTTTTGGCGCACGGAGGCTGCTCGCAAAGTCCCGCGCCATTCCGAGACCGGCGGACGAAGTTGGCCAGCCCCACCCCCCAAGGCTATAGCCCTCCCGTTGTTGTGGCCTTTTTCCGCTGGACGAACTTGGCGCCCCGGCCTTTGGGCGGTTATTTTTGGTCGCGGTTGGGCCCGCGGCCTATTTTTGGCACATTGAGGCTGCTCGCAAAGTCTCGCGCCATTCCGAATCCGGCGGACGAAGTTGGCCAGCCCCACCCCCCAAGGCTATAGCCCACCCATTGTTGTGGCCTTTTTCCGCTGGACGAACTTGGCGCCCCGGCCTTCGGGCGGTTATTTTTGGGCGCGACTGTGACCGCGGCCTATTTTTGGCACACGGAGGCCGCTCACAATCTCTCGCGCCATTCCGAGTCCGGCGGACGAAGTTGGCCAGCCCCACCGCCCAAGGCTATAGCCCACCCGTTTTTGTTGCCTTTTTCCGCTGGACGAACTTGGCGCCCCGGCCTTCGGGCGGTTATTTTTGGGCGCGGCTGTGACCGCAGCCTATTTTTGGCACACGGAGGCCACTCACAATCTCTCGCGCCATTCCGAGTCCGGCGGACGAAGTTGGCCAGCCCCACCCCCCAAGGCTATAGCCCACCCATTGTTGTGGCCGTTTTCCGCTGGACGAACTTGGCGCCCCGGCCTTCGGGCGGTTATTTTTGGGCGCGGCTGTGACCGCGGCCTATTTTTGGCACACGGAGGCCACTCACAATCTCTCGCGCCATTCCGAGTCCGGCGGACGAAGTTGGCCAGCCCCACCCCCCAAGGCTATAGCCCACCCGTTTTTGTTGCCTTTTTCCGCTGGACGGACTTGGTGCCCCGGCCTTATTTTTGGGCGGCTGTGACCGCAGCCTATTTTTGGCACACGGAGGCCGCTCGAAAAGTATCGCGCCATTCCGAGTCCGGCGGACGAAGTTGGCCAGCCCCACCCCCCAAGGCTATAGCCCACCCGTTTTTTTGGCCTTTTTCCGCTGGACGAACTTGGCGCCCCGGCCTTCGGGCGGTTATTTTTTGGTGCGGCTATGCTCGCGGCCTATTTTTTTCACACGGAGGCCGCTCGCAAAGTCTTGCGCCATTCCGAGTCCGGCGGACGAAGTTGCCAGCCCCACCCCCCAAGGCTATAGCCCACCCGTTTTGTAGCCTTTTTCCGCTGGACGAACTTGGCGCCCCGGCCTTTGGGCGGTTATTTTTAGGCGCGGTTGGGCCCGCGGCCTATTTTTGGCACATTGAGGCTGCTCGCAAAGTCTCGCGCCATTCCGAATCCGGCGGACGAAGTTGGCCAGCCCCACCCCCCAAGGCTATAGCCCACCCGTTTTGTAGCCTTTTTCCGCTGGACGAACTTGGCGCCCCGGCCTTCGGGCGGTTATTTTTTTGCGCGGCTGTGGCCACGGCCTTTTTTTGGCACACGGAGGCCGCTCGCAAAGTCTCGCGCCGTTCCGAGTCCGGCGGACGAAGTGGGCCAGCCCCACCACCCAAGGCTATAGCCCACCCGTTTTTTTGGCCTTTTTCCGCTGGACGAACTTGGCGCCCCGGCCTTCGGGCGGTTATTTTTGGTCGCGGCTGTGCCCGAGGCCTATTCTTGGCACACAGAGGCCACTCGCAAAGTCTCGCTCCATTCCGAGTCCGGCGGACGAAGTTGGCCATCCCCACCCCCCAAGGCTATAGCCCACCCGTTGTTGTGGCCGTTTTCCGCTGGACGAACTTGGCGCCCCGGCCTTCGGGCGGTTATTTTTGGGCGCGGCTGTGACCGCGGCCTATTTTTGGCACACGGAGGCCGCTCGGAATGTCTTGCGCCATTCCGAGTCCGGCGGACGAAGTTGGCCAGCCCCACCCCCCAAGGCTATAGCCCACCCGTTTTTGTGGCCATTTTCCGCTGGACGGACTTAGCGCCCCGGCCTTCGGGCGGTTATTTTTGGGTACGGCTCTGCCCGCGGCTTATTTTTGGTACACGGAGGCCGCTCGCAAAGTCTCGCGCCATTCCGAGTCCGGCGGACGAAGTCGGCCAGCCCCACCCCCCAAGGCTATAGCCCACCCGTTTTTGTGGCCTTTTTCCGCTGGACGGACTTGGCGCCGTGGCCTTCGGGCGGTTATTTATGGGCGCGGCTGTGTCCGCGGCCTATTTTTGGCACGCGGAGGCCGCTCGCAAAGTCCCGCGCCATTCCGAGACCGGCGGACGAAGTTGGCCAGCCCCACCCCCCAAGGCTATAGCGCACCCGTTGTTGTGGCCTTTTTCCGCTGGACGAACTTGGCGCCCCGGCCTTTGGGCGGTTATTTTTGGGCGCGGCTGTGCCCGCGGCCTATTTTTGGCACACGGAGGCCGCTCGCAAAGTCTCGCGCCATTCCGAGTCCGGCAGACGAAGTTGGCCAGCCCCACCCACCAAGGCTATAGCCCACCCGTTTTTGTGGCCTTTTTCCGCTGGACGAACTTGGCGCCCCGGCCTTCGGGCGGTTATTTTTTGGTGCGGCTGTGCCCGCGGCCTTTTTTTGGTACACGGAGGCCGCTCGGAAAGTCTCGCGCCATTCCAAGTCCGGCGGACGAAGTCGGCCAGCCCCACCCCCCAAGGCTATAGCCCACCCGTTTTTGTGGCCTTTTTCCGCTGGATGAACTTGGCGCCCCGGACTTCGGGTGGTTATTTTTGGGCGCAGCTGTGCCCGCGGCCTATTTTTGGCACACGGAGGCCGCTTGCAAAGTCTCGCGCCATTCCGAGTCCGGGGGACGAAGTTGGCCAGCCCCACCCCCCAAGGCTATAGGCCACCCGTTTTTGTGGCCTTTTTCCGCAGGACGAACTTGACGCCCCGGCCTTCGGGCGGTTATTTTTGGGCTATGGTACACGGAGGCCGCTCACAAAGTCTTGCGCCATTCCGAGTCCGGCGGACGAAGTCGGCCAGCCCCACCCCCCAAGGCTATAGCCCACCCGTTTTTGTGGCCTTTTTCCGCTGGACGAACTTGGCGTCCCGGCCTTCGGGCGGTTATTTTTTAGCACGGCTGTGCCCGCGGCCTATTTTTCGCACACGGAGGCCGCTCGCAAAGTCTCGCGCAATTCTGAGTCCGGCGGACGAAGTTGGCCAGCCCCACCCCCAAGGGTATAGCCCACCCGTTTTTGTGGCCTTTTTCCGCTGGACGAACATGGCGCCCCGGCCTTCGGGCGGTTATTTTTGGGCGCGTCTGTGCCCGCGGCCTATTTTTGGCACACGGAGGCGGCTCGCAAAGTCTCGCACCATTCCGAGTCCGGCGGACGAACTTGGCCAGCCCCACCCCCCAAGGCTATAGCCCACCCGTTTTTGTGGCCTTTTTCCGCTGGACGAACTTGGCGCCCTGGCGTTCGGGCGGTTATTTTTGGCGCTGAGGCCACTCGCAAAGCCTCGCGCCATTCCGAGTCCGGCGGACGAAGTGGGCCAGCCCCACTCACCAAGGCTATAGCCCACCCGTTTTTGTCGCCTTTTTCTGCCGGACGAACTTGGAGCCCCGGCCTTCGGGCGGTTATTTTTGGGCGTGGCTGTGCCCACGGCCTATTTTTGGCACACGGAGGCCGCTCGAAAAGTATAGCGCCAATCCGAGTCCAGCGGACGAAGTGGGCCAGCGCAACCCCCCAAGGCTATGCCCACCCGTTTTTGTGGCCTTTTTCCGCTGGACGAACCTGGCGCCCCGGCCTTCGGGCGGTTATTTTCGGGCGCGGCTGTGTCCGCAGCCTATTTTTAGGACACGGAGGCCGCTCGCAATGTCTCGCGCAATTCCGAGTCCGGCGGACGAGGTTGGCCAGCCCCACCCCCCAAGGCTATAGCCCACCCGTTTTTGTGGCCTTTTTCCGCTGGACGAACTTGACGCCCCGGCCTTCGGGCGGTTATTTTTTGGCGCGGCTGTGCCCGCGGCCTATTTTTGGTACACGGAGGGCGCTCGCAAAGTCTTGCGCCATTCCGAGTCCGGTGGATGAAGTTGGCCAGCCCCATCCCCCAAGGCTATAGCCCACCCGTTTTTGTGGCCTTTTTCCGCTGGACGAACTTGGTGCCCCGGCCTTCGGGCGGTTATTTTTGGACGCGGCTGTGCCCGCGGCCTATTTTCTGCACACGGAGGCCGCTCGCAAAGTCTCGCGCCGTTCCGAGTCCGGCGGACGAAGTGGGCCAGCCCCATCCCCGAAGGCTATAGCCCACCCGTTTTTGTGGCCTTTTTCCGATGGACGAACTTGGCGCCCCGGCCTTCGGGCGGTTATTTTTGGGCGCGGCTGTGCCCGCGGCCTATTTTTGGCACACGGAGGGCGCTCGCAAAGTCTCGCGCCATTCCGAGTCCGGCGGATGAAGTTGGCCAGCCCCATCCCCCAAGGCTATAGCCCACCCGTTTTTGTGGCCTTTTTCCGCTGGACGAACTTGGTGCCCCGGCCTTCGGGCGGTTATTTTTGGACGCGGCTGTGCCCGCGGCCTATTTTTGGCACACGGAGGCCGCTCGTAAAGTCTCGCGCCGTTCCGAGTCCGGCGGACGAAGCGGGCCAGCCCCATCCCCGAAGGCTATAGCCCACCCGTTTTTGTGGCCTTTTTCCGATGGACGAACATGGCGCCCCGGCCTTCGGGCGGTTATTTTTGGGCGCGGCTGTGCCTGCGGCCTATTTTTGGCACACGGAGGGCGCTCGCAAAGTCTCCCGCCATTCCGAGTCCGGCGGACGAAGTTGGCCTGCCCCAACCCCAAGGGTATAGCCCACCCGTTTTTGCGGCCTTTTTCCGCTGGACAAACTTGGTGCCCCAGACTTCGGGCGGTTATTTTGGGTGCGGCTGTGCCCGGAGCCTATTTTTGGCACACGGAGGCCGCTCGCAAAGTCTCACGCCATTCCGAGTAGGGCGGACGAGGTTGGCCAGCCCCACCCCCCAAGGCTATAGCCCACCCGTTTTTGTGGCCTTTTTCCGCTGGACGAACTTGGCGCCCCGGCTTTCGGGCGGTTATTTTTGGGCTAACCTGTGCCTGAAGCCTATTTTTGTTTCACGGAGGCCGCTCGCAAAGTCTCGCACCATTCCGAGTCTGGCGGAAGAAGTTGGCCAGCCCCATCCCCCAAGGCTATAGCCCACCCGTTTTTGTGGCCTTTTTCCGCTGGACGAACTAGGCGCCCCGGCCTTCGGGCGGTTATTTTTGAGCACGGCTGTGCCCGCGGCCTATTTTTGGCACACGGAGGCCGCTCGCAAAGTCTCGCGCCATTCCGAGTCCGGCGGACGAAGTTGGCCAGCCCCACCCCCCAAGGGTATACCCCACCCGTTTTTGTTGCCTTTTTCCGCTGGTCAAACTTGGCGCTCCGGACTTCGGGCGGTTATTTTTGGGTACGGATGTGCCCGCAGCCTATTTTTGGCACACGGAGGCTGCTCGCAAAGTCTCGCGCCATTCCGAGTCCGGCGGACGAGGTTGGCCAGCCCCAGCTCCCAAGACGATAGCCCACCCGTTTTTGTGGCCTTTTTCCGCTGGACGAACTTGGCGCCCCGGCCTTCGGGCGGTTATTTTTGGGCGCGGCTGTGTCCGCGGCCTATTTTTGGCACACAGAGGCTGCTCGCAAAGTCTCACGCCATTCCAACTACGGCGGACGAAGTTGGCCAGCCCCACCCCCCAAGGCTATAACCCACCCGTTTTTGTGGCCTTTTTCCGCTGGATGAACTTGGCGCCCCAGACTTCGGGCGGTTATTTATGGGCGCGGTGTGTCCGCGGCCTATTTTTTGCACACGGAGGCAGCTAGCAAAGTCTCGCGCCATTCCGAGTCCGGCGGACGAAGTTGGCCAGCCCCACCCCCCAAGGCTATAGCCCACCCGTTTTTGTGGCCTTTTTCCGCTGGACGAACTTGGCGCCCCGGCCTTCGGGCTGTTATTTTTGGGCGCACCTGTGCCCGGAGCCTATTTTTGGTACATGGAGGCCGCTCGCAAAGTCTCGCGCCATTCCGAGTCCGGCGGAAGAAGTTGGCCAGCCCCATCCCCCAAGGCTATAGCCCACCCGTTTTTTTGGCCTTTTTCCGCTGAACGAACTAGGCGCCCCGGCCTTCGGGCGGTTATTTTTGGGCGCGGCTGTATCCGCGGCCTATTTTTCGCACACGGAGGCTGCTCGCAAAGTCTCGCGCCATTCCAACTCCGGCGGACGAAGTTGGCCAGCCCCACCCCCCAAGGCTATAACCCACCCGTTTTTGTGGCCTTTTTCCGCTGGACGAACTTGGCGCCCCGGACTTCGGGCGGTTATTTTCGGGCGCGGCTGTGTCCGCAGCCTATTTTTGGGACACGGAGGCCGCTTGCAATGTCTCGCGCAATTCCGAGTCCGGCGGACGAAGTTGGCCAGCCCCATCCCCCAATGCTATAGCCCACCCGTTTTTGTGGCCTTTTTCCGCTGGACGAACTTGGCGTCCCGGCCTTTGGGCGGTTATTTTTGGGCGCGGCTGTGCCCACGGCCTATTTTTGGCACACGGAGGCCGCTCGCAAAGTCTCGCGCCATTCCGAGTCCGGCAGACGAAGTTGGCCAGCCCCACCCACCAAGGCTATAGCCCACCCGTTTTTGTGGACTTTTTCCGCTGGACGAACTTGGCGCCCCGGCCTTCGGGCGGTTATTTTTTGGTGCGGCTGTGCCCGCGGCCTTTTTTTGGTACACGGAGGCCGCTCGGAAAGTCTCGCGCCATTCCAAGTCCGGCGGACGAAGTCGGCCAGCCCCACCCCCCAAGGCTATAGCCCACCCGTTTTTGTGGCCTTTTTCCGCTGGATGAACTTGGCGCCCCGGACTTCGGGTGGTTATTTTTGGGCGCGGCTGTGCCCGCGGCCTATTTTTGGCACACGGAGGCCGCTTGCAAAGTCTCGCGCCATTCCGAGTCCGGGGGACGAAGTTGGCCAGCCCCACCCCCCAAGGCTATAGCCCACCCGTTTTTGTGGCCTTTTTCCGCTGGATGAACTTGGCGCCCCGGACTTCGGGTGGTTATTTTTGGGCGTGGCTGTGCCCGCGGCCTATTTTTGGCACACGGAGGCCGCTTGCAAAGTCTCGCGCCATTCCGAGTCCGGGGGACGAAGTTGGCCAGCCCCACCCCCCAAGGCTATAGCCCACCCGTTTTTGTGGCCTTTTTCCGCAGGACGAACTTGACGCCCCGGACTTCGGGCGGTTATTTATGGGCGCGGTGTGTCCGCGGCCTATTTTTGGCACACGGAGGCAGCTCGCAAATTCTCGCGCCATTCCGAGTCCGGCGGACGAAGTTGGCCAGCCCCACCCCCCAAGGCTATAGCCCACCCGTCTTTGTGGCCTTTTTCCGCTGGACGAACTTGGCGCCCCGGCCTTCGGGCGGTTATTTTCGGGCGCGGCTGTGTCCGCAGCCTATTTTTGGGACACGGAGGCCGCTTGCAATGTCTCGCGCAATTCCGAGTCCGGCGGACGAAGTTGGCCAGCCCCATCCCCCAATGCTATAGCCCACCCGTTTTTGTGGCCTTTTTCCGCTGGACGAACTTGGCGTCCCGGCCTTTGGGCGGTTATTTTTGGGCGCGGCTGTGCCCACGGCCTATTTTTGGCACGGAAAGTCTCGCGCCATTCCGAGTCCGGCAGACGAAGTTGGCCAGCCCCACCCACCAAGGCTATAGCCCACCCGTTTTTGTGGACTTTTTCCGCTGGACGAACTTGGCGCCCCGGCCTTCGGGCGGTTATTTTTTGGTGCGGCTGTGCCACACGGGCCGCTCGGAAAGTCTCGCGCCATTCCAAGTCCGGCGGACGAAGTCGGCCAGCCCCACCCCCCAAGGCTATAGCCCACCCGTTTTTGTGGCCTTTTTCCGCTGGATGAACTTGGCGCCCCGGACTTCGGGTGGTTATTTTTGGGCACGGCTGTGCCCGCGGCCTATTTTTGGCACACGGAGGCCGCTTGCAAAGTCTCGCGCCATTCCGAGTCCGGGGGACGAAGTTGGCCAGCCCCACCCCCCAAGGCTATAGCCCACCCGTTTTTGTGGCCTTTTTCCGCAGGACGAACTTGACGCCCCGGACTTCGGGCGGTTATTTATGGGCGCGGTGTGTCCGCGGCCTATTTTTGGCACACGGTTGCAGCTCGCAAAGTCTCGCGCCATTCCGAGTCCTGCGGACGAAGTTGGCCAGCCCCACCCCCCAAGGCTATAGCCCACCCGTCTTTGTGGCCTTTTTCCGCTGGACAAACTTGGCGCCCCGGCCTTCGGGCGGTTATTTTTGGGCGCGGCTGTGTCCGTAGCCTATTTTTGGGACACGGAGGTCGCTCGCAATGTCTCGCGCAATTCCGAGTCCGGCGGACGAAGTTGGCCAGCCCCACCCCCCAATGCTATAGCCCACCCGTTTTTGTGGCCTTTTTCCGCTGGACGAACTTGGCGCCCCGGCCTTCGGGCGGTTATTTTTGGGCGCGGCTGTGCCCGAGGCCTAATTTTGGCAAACGGAGGCCGCTCGTAAATTCTCACGCCATTCCGAGTCCGGCGGACGAAGTTGGCCAGCCCCACCCCCCAAGGCTATAGCCCACCCGTTTTTGTGGCCTTTTTCCGCTGGACGAACTTGGCGCCCCGGCCTTCGGGCGGTTATTTTTGGGTGCGGCTGTGCCCGCGGCCTAATTTTGGCACACGGAGGGCGCTCGCAAAGTCTCGCGCCATTCCGAGTCTGGTGGATGAAGTTGGCCAGCCCCATCCCCCAAGGCTATAGCCCACCCGTTTTTGTGGCCTTTTTCCGCTGGACGAACTTGGCGCCTCGGACGTCGGGCGGTTATTTTTGGGCACTGCTGTGCCCGTGGCCTATTTTTTGCACACGGAGGCCGCTCACAAAGTCTCGCGCAATTCCGAGTCCGGCGGACGAAGTTGGCCAGCCCCACCCCCAAAGGCTATAGCCCACCCGTTTTTGTGGCCTTTTTCCGCCGGACGAACTTGGCGCCCTAGCCTTCGGGCGGTTATTTTTGGTTGCGGCTGTGCCCGCGGCCTATTTTTGGCACACGGAGGCCGCTCGCAAAGTCTTGCGCCATTCCGAGTCCGGCGGACGAAGTTGGCCAGCCCCACCCCCCAAGGCTATAGCCCACCCGTTTTTGTGGCCTTTTTCTGCTGGACGAACTTGGCGCCCCGGCCTTTGGGCGGTTATTTTTGGGCGCGGCTGTGCCCGCGGCCTATTTTTGGCACACGGAGGCCGCTCGCAAAGTCTCGTGCCATTCCGAGTCCGGCGGACGAAGTTGACCAGCCCCACCCCCCAAGGCTATAGCCCACCCGTTTTTGTGGCTTTTTTCCGCTGGACGAACTAGGCGCCCCGGCCTTCGGGCGGTTATTATTGAGTACGGCTGTGCCCGCGGCCTATTTTTGTCACATGGAGGCCGCTCGCAAAGTCTCGCGCAATTCCGAGTCCGGCGGACGAAGTTGGCCAGCCCCACCTCCAACGGTATAGCCCACCCGTTTTTGTGGCCTTTTTCCGCTGGATAAACTTTGCGCCCCAGACTTCGGGCGGTTATTTTTGGGCGCACCTGCACCCTCGGCCTATTTTCGGTACACGGAGGCCGCTCGCAAAGTATCGCGCCATTCCGTGTCCGGCGGACGAAAAGTTTACCAGCCCCACCCCCCAAGGCTATAGCCCACCCGTTTTTGTGGCCTTTTTCCGCTGGACGAACTAGGCGCCCCGTCCTTCGGGCGGTTATTATTGAGTACGGCTGTGCCCGCGGCCTATTTTTGTCACATGGAGGCCGCTCGCAAAGTCTCGCGCAATTCCGAGTCCGGCGGACGAAGTTGGCCAGCCCCACCCCCAAGGGTATAGCCCACCCGTTTTTGTGGCCTTTTTCCGCTGGACGAACTTGGCGCCCGGCTTCGGGCGGTTATTTTTGGGTGCGGCTGTGCCCGCCTAATTTTTCTCGCTTATAGCCCACCCGCTTTTGTGGCGTCGCTCGCGGAGTCCTTGGCCAGCCCCACGGCTATAGCCCACCCGTTTTGTGGCCTTTTTCCGCCGGACGAACTTGGCGCCCTAGCCTTCGGGCGGTTATTTTTGGTTGCGGCTGTGCCCGCGCCTATTTTTGGCACACGAAGGCCGCTCTCACAGTCTCGCGCCATTCCGACTCCGGCGGACGCAGTTGGCCAGCCCCCCCCCCGACGCTTTTAGGCCCTCCGCTTTTGTGGCCTTTTTCTGCTGGACGAACTTGGCGCCCGGCCTTTGGCGGTTATTTTTGGCGCGGCTGTGCCGCGGCCTATTTTTGGCACATGGAGGCCGCTCGCAAAGTCTCGTGCCATTCCGAGTCCGGCGGAAGAAGTTGCCCAGCCCAACCCCCCTAGGCTATAGCCCACCCGTTTGTGTGGCTTTTTTCCGCTGGACGAACTAGGCGCCCCGGCCTTCGGGCGGTTATTATTGAGTACGGCTGTGCCCGCCTATTTTTGTCACATGGAGGCAAAGTCTCGCGCAATTCGAGTCCGCCCACCCGCTTTTGTGGCCTTTTTCCGCTGGATAAACTTTGCGCCCAGACTTCGGCGGTTATTTTTAGGCGCACCTGCACCCTCGGCCTATTTTCGGTACCCGCGCCATTCCGTGTCCCCCCACCCCCAAGGCTATAGCCCACCCGTTTTTGTGGCCTTTTTCCGCTGGACGAACTAGGCGCCCCGTCCTTCGGGCGGTTATTATTGAGTACGGCTGTGCCCGCGGCCTATTTTTGTCACATGGACGCCGCTCGCAAAGTCTCGCGCAATTCCGAGTCCGGCGGACGAAGTTGGCCAGCCCCACCCCCAAGGCTATAGCCCACCCGTTTTTGTGGCCTTTTTCCGCTGGATAAACTTTGCGTCCCAGACTTCGGGCGGTTATTTTTGGGTACGGCTGTGCCCGCAGCCTATTTTTGGCACACGGAGGCCGCTCGCAAAGTATCGCGCCATTCCGAGTCCGGCGGAGGAAGTTGGCCAGCCCCACCCACCAAGGCTATAGCCCACCCGTTTTTGTCGCCTTTTTCTGCCGGACGAACTTGGAGCCCCGGCCTTCGGGCGGTTATTTTTGGTTGCGGGTGTACCCGCGGCCTATTTTTGGAACACGGACGCCGCTCGCAAAGTCTCGCGCCATTCCGAGTCCGGCGGACGAAGTTGGCCAGCCCCACCCCCAAGGGTATAGCCCACCCGTTTTTGTGGCCTTTTTCCGCTGGATAAACTTTGCGCCCCAGACTTCGGGCGGTTATTTTTGGGTACGGCTGTGCCCGCAGCCTATTTTTGGCACACGGAGGCTGCTCGCAACGTATCGCGCCATTCCGAGTCCGGCGGACGAAGTTGGCCAGCCCCACCCACCAAGGCTATAGCCCACCCGTTTTTGTCGCCTTTTTCTGCCGGACGAACTTGGAGCCCCGGCCTTCGGGCGGTTATTTTTGGTTGCGGGTGTGCCCGCGGCCTATTTTTGGAACACGGACGCCGCTCGCAAAGTCTCGCGCCATTCCGAGTCCGGCGGACGAATTTGGCCGGCCCTACCCCCCAAGGCTATAGCCCACCCGTTTTTGTGGCCTTTTTCCGCTGGACGAACTTGGCGCCCCGGACTTCGGGAGGTTATTTTTGGGCGCGGCTGTGCCCGCGGCCTATTTTTGGCACACGGAGGCCGCTCGCAAAGTCTTGCGCCATTCCGAGTCCGGCGGACGAAGTTGGCCAGCCCCACCCCCCAAGGCTATAGCCCACCCGTTTTTGTGGCCTTTTTCTGCTGGACGAACTTGGCGCCCCGGCCTTTGGGCGGTTATTTTTGGGCGCGGCTGTGCCCGCGGCCTATTTTTGGCACACGGAGGCCGCTCGCAAAGTCTCGCGCCATTCCGAGTCCGGCGGACGAAGTTGACCAGCCCCACCCCCCAAGGCAATAGCCCACCCATTTTTGTGGCCTTTTTCCGCAGGACGAACTAGGCGCCCCGGCCTTCGGGCGGTTATTTTTGAGCACGGCTGTGCCCGCGGCCTATTTTTGGCACACGGAGGCCGCTCGCAAAGTCTCGCGCCATTCCGAGTCCGGCGGACGAAGTTGGCCAGCCCCACCCCCCAAGGGTATAGCCCACCCGTTTTTGTGGCCTTTTTCCATGGGACAAACTTGGCGCCCTAGACTTCGGGCGGTTATTTTTGGGTGCGGCTGTGTCCGCAGCCTATTTTTGGCACACGGAGGCCGCTCGCAAAGTCTCGCGCCATTCCGAGTAGGGCGGACGAGGTTGGCCAGCCCCACCCCCCAAGGCTATAGCCCACCCGTTTTTGTGGCCTTTTTCAGCAGGACGAACATGGCGGCCCGGCCATCGGGTGGTTTTTTTGCGCGGCTGTGCCCGCCTATTTTTGGCATACGGAGGCCGCTCGCAAAGTCTCGCGCCATTCCGAGTCCGGCGGACGAAGTTGGCCAGCCCCACCCCGCAAGGCTATAACCCACCCGTTTTTGTGGCCTTTTTCCGCTGGACGAACTTGGCGCCCCGGCCTTCGGGCGGTTATTTTTGGGCGCGGCTGTGTCCGCAGCGTCTTCTTTGCACGCGGAGGCCGCTCGCAAAGTCTCACGCCATTCCGAGTCCGGCGGACGAAGTTGGCCAGCCCCACCTCCCAAGGCTATAGCCCACCCGTTTTTGTGGCCTTTTTCTGCCGGACGAACTTGGCGGCCCGGCCTTCGGGCGGTTATTTTCGGGCGCGGCTGTGTCCGCAGCCTATTTTTGGGACACGGAGGCCGCTCGCAATGTCTCGCGCAATTCCGAGTCCGGCGGACGAAGTCGGCCAGCCCCACCCCCCAAGGCTATAGCCCACCCGTTTTTGTGGCCTTTTTCCGCTGGACGAACTTGGCGCCCCGGCCTTCGGGCGGTTATTTTCGGGCGCGGCTGTGTCCGCAGCCTATTTTTGGGACACGGAGGCCGCTCGCAATGTCTCGCGCAATTCCGAGTCCGGCGGACGAGGTTGGCCAGCCCCACCCCCCAAGGCTATAGCCCACCCGTTTTTGTGGCCTTTTTCCGCTGGACGAACTTGGCGCCCCGGCTTTCGGGCGGTTATTTTTGGGCTAACCTGTGCCCACAGCCTATTTTTGTTTCACGGAGGCCGCTCACAAAGTCTCGCGCCATTCCGAGTCCGGCGGAAGAAGTTGGCCAGCCCCATCCCCCAAGGCTATAGCCCACCCGTTTTTGTGGCCTTTTTCCGCTGGACGAACTAGGCGCCCCGGCCTTCGGGCGGTTATTTTTGTGTACGGCTGTGCCCGCGGCCTATTTTTGGCACATGGAGGCCGTTCGCAAAGTCTCGCGCCATTCCGAGTCCGGCGGACGAAGTTGGCCAGCCCCACCCCCCAAGGGTATAGCCCACCCGTTTTTGTGGCCTTTTTCCGCTGGACGAACTTGGCGCCCCGGACTTCGGGTGCTTATTTTTGGGTGCGGATGTGCCCGCAGCCTATTTTTGGCACACGGAGGCCGCTCGCAAAGTCTCGCGCCATTCCGAGTCCGGCGGACGAGGTTGGCCAACCCCAGCCCCCAAGACGATAGCCCACCCGTTTTTGTGGCCTTTTTCCGCTGGACGAACTTGGCGCCCCGGCCTTCGGGCGGTTATTTTTGGGCGCGGCTGTGCCCGCGGCCTATTTTTGGCACACGGAGGCCGCTCGCAAAGTCTCGCGCCATTCCGAGTCCGGCGGACGAAGTGGGCCAGCCCCACCCCCCAAGGCTATAGCCCACCCGTTTTTGTGGCCTTTTTCCGCCGGACGAACATGGCGGCCCGGCCTTCGGTCGGTTATTTTTGGTTGCGGCTGTGCCCGCGGCCTATTTGTGGCACACGGAGGCCGCTCGCAAAGTCTTGCGCCATTCCGAGTCTGGCGGACGAAGTGGGCCAGCCCCACCCCCCAAGTCTATAGCCCACCCATTTTTCTGGCCTTTTTCCGCTGGACGAACTTGGCGCCCCGGCCTTCGGGCGGTTATTTTTGGGCGCACCTGTGCCCGCGGTGTATTTTTGGTACACGGAGGCCGCTCGCAAAGTCTCGCGCCATTCCGAGTCCGGCGGACGAAGTTGACCAGCCCCACCCCCCAAGGCTATAGCCCACCCGTTTTTGTGGCCTTTTTCCGCAGGACGAACTAGGCGCCCCGGCCTTCGGGCGGTTATTTTTGGGCGCGGCTGTGCCCGCAGCCTATTTTTGGCACACGGAGGCCGCTCGCAAAGTCTCGCGCAATTCTGAATCCGGCGAAAGAAGTTGGCCAGCCCCACCCCCAAGGGTATAGCCCACCCGTTTTTGTGGCCTTTTTCCGCTGGACGAACTTGGCGCCCCGGCCTTCGGGCGGTTATTTTCGGGCGCGGCTGTGTCCGCAGCCTATTTTTGGGACACGGAGGCCGCTCGCAATGTCTCGCGCAATTCCGAGTCCGGCGGACGAGGTTGGCCAGCCCCACCCCCCAAGGCTATAGCCCACCCGTTTTTGTGTCCTTTTTCCGCTGGACGAACTTGGCGCCCCGGCTTTCGGGCGGTTATTTTTGGGCTAACCTGTGCCCGCAGCCTATTTTTGTTTCACGGTGGCCGCTCACAAAGTCTCGCGCCATACCGAGTCCGTCGGAAGAAGTTGGCCAGCCCCATCCCCCAAGGCTATAGCCCACCCGTTTTTGTGGCCTTTTTCCGCTGGACGAACTAGGCGCCCCGGCCTTCGGGTGGTTATTTTTTAGCGCGGCTGTGCCCGCGGCCTATTTTTGGCACACAGAAGCCACTCGGAAAGTCTCGCGCCATTCCGAGTCCAGCGGACAAAGTCGGCCAGCCCCACCCCCAAAGGCTATAGCCCACCCGTTTTGGTGGCCTTTTTCCGCCGGACGAACTTGGCGCCTTCCGGCTGTTATTTTTGGGCGCGGCTTTGCCCGCGGCCTATTTTTGGCACACGGAGGCCGCTCGCAAAGTCTCGCGCCATTCCGAGTCCGGCGGACGAAGTGGGCCAGCCCCACCCCCCAAGGCTATAGCCCACCCGTTTTTGTGGCCTTTTTCCGCCGGACGAACTTGGCGGCCCGGCCTTCGGGCGGTTATTTTTGGTTGCGGCTGTGCCCGCGGCCTATTTGTGGCACACGGAGGCCGCTCGCAAAGTCTTGCGCCATTCCGAGTCTGGCGGACGAAGTGGGCCAGCCCCACCCCCCAAGTCTATAGCCCACCCATTTTTCTGGCCTTTTTCCGCTGGACGAACTTGGCACCCCGGCCTTCGGGCGGTTATTTTTGGGCGCACCTGTGCCCGCGGTGTATTTTTGGTACACGGAGGCCGCTCGCAAAGTCTCGCGCCATTCCGAGTCCGGCGGACGAAGTTGACCAGCCCCACCCCCCAAGGCTATAGCCCACCCGTTTTTGTGGCCTTTTTCCGCAGGACGAACTAGGCGCCCCGGCCTTCGGGCGGTTATTTTTTAGCACGGCTGTGCCCGCGGCCTATTTTTGGCACACAGAAGCCACTCAGAAAGTCTCGCGCCATTCCGAGTCCAGCGGACGAAGTTGGCCAGCCCCACCCACCAAGCCTATAGCCCACCCGTTTTTGTGGCCTTTTTCCGCTGGACGAACTTGGCGCCCCGGCCTTCGTGGGGTTATTTTTTGGCGCGGCTGTGCCCGCTGCCTATTTTTGGCACACGGAGGCCGCTCGCAACGTCTCGCACCATTCCGAGTCCGTCGGACGAAGTTGGCCAGCCCCACCCCCCAAGGTTATAGCCCACCCGTTTTTGTGGCCTTTTTCCGCTGGACGAACTTGGCGCCCCGGCCTTCGGGTGGTTATTTTTGGGCGCGGCTGTGTCCGCAGCCTCTTCTTGGCACACGGAGGCCGCTCGCAAAGTCTCATGCCATTCCGAGTCCGGCGGACGAAGTTGGCCAGCCCCACCTCCCAAGGTTATAGCCCACCCGTTTTTGTGGCCTTTTTCCGCTGGACGAACTTGGCGCCCCGGCCTTCGGGTGGTTATTTTTGGGCGCGGCTGTGTCCGCAGCCTCTTCTTGGCACACGGAGGCCGCTCGCAAAGTTTCACGCCATTCCGAGTCCGGCGGACGAAGTTGGCCAGCCCCACCTCCCAAGGCTATAGCCCACCCGTTTTTGTTGTCTTTTTCCGCTGGACGAACTTGCCGCCCCGGCCTTCGTGCGGTTATTTTTGGGCGCGGCTGTGCCCGTGGCCTATTTTTGGCACACGGAGGCCGCTCGCAAAGTCTCGCGCCATTCCGAGTCCGGCAGACGAAGTTGGCCAGCCCCACCCCCCAAGGCTATAGCCCACCCGTTTTTGTGGCCTTTTTCCGCTGGACGAACTTGGCGCCCCGGCCTTCGGGCAGTTATTTTTGGGCGCGGCTGTGCCCGCGGCCTATTTTTGGCACACGGAGGCTGCTCGCAAAGTCTCGCTCCATTCCGAGTCCGGCGGAAGAAGTGGGCCATCCCCACCCCCCAATGCTATAGCCCACCCGTTTTTGTGGTCTTTTTCCGCTGGACGAACTTGCCGCCCCGGCCTTCGGGCTGTTATTTTTGGGCGCGGCTGTGCCCGCGGCCTCTTCTTGACACACGGAGGCCGCTCGACAAGTCTCGCGCCATTCCGAGTCCGGCAGACGAAGTTGGCCAGCCCCACCCCCCAAGGCTATAGCCCACCCGTTTTTGTGGCCTTTTTCCGCTGGACGAACTTGGCGCCCCGGCCTTCGGGCAGTTATTTTTTTGCGCGGCTGTGCCCGCGGCTTATTTTTGGCACACGGAGGCCGCTCGCAAAGTCTCGCGCCATTCCATGTCCGGCGGACGAAGTTGGCCAGCCCCACCCCCCAAGGCTATAGCCGACCCGTTTTTGTGGCATTTTTCCGCTGGACGAAATTGGCGCCCCGGCCTTCGGGCTGTTATTTTTTGTTCGGGCTGTGCCCGCGGCCTCTTCATTGCACACGGAGGCCGCTTGCAAAGTCTCGCGCCATTCCGAGTCCGGCGGACGAAGTGGGCCAGCTCCACCCCCCAAGGCTATAGCCCACCCGTTTTTGTGGCCTTTTTCCGCTGGACGAAATTGGCGCCCCGGCCTTCGAGCGGTTATTTTTGGGCGCGGCTGTGCCTGCGGCCTATTTTTAGCACACGGAGGCCGCTCGCAAAGTCTCACGCCATTCCGAGTCCGGCGGACGAAGTTGGCCAGCCCCACCCACCAACGCTATAGCCCACCCGTATTTGTGGCCTTTTTCCGCTGGACGAACTTTGCACCCCGGCCTTCGGGCAGTTATTTTTTGGCGCGGCTATGCCCGCTGCCTATTTTTGGCACACGAAGACCGCTCGCAAAGTCTCGTGCCATTCCGAGTCCGGCGGACGAAGTGGGCCAGCCCCACCCCCCAAGGCTATAGCCCACCCGTTTTTGTGGCCTTTTTCCGCTGGACGAACTTGGCGCCCCGGCCTTCGGGCGGTTATTTTTGGGCGCGGCTGTGCCCGCTGCCTATTTTTGGCACACGGAGGCCGCTCACAATGTCTCGCACCATTCCGAGTCCGGCGGACGAAGTTGGCCAGCCCCACCCCCCAAGGCTATAGCCCACCCGTTTTTTTGGCCTTTTTCCGCTGGACGAACTTGGCGCCCCGGCCTTCGGGCGTTTATTTTTGGACGCGGCTGTGCCCGTGGCCTATTTTTGGCACACGGAGGCCGCTCGCAAAGTCTCGCGCCATTCCGAGTCCGGCAGACGAAGTTGGCCAGCCCCACCCCCCAAGGCTATAGCTCACCCGTTTTTGTGGCCTTTTTCCGCTGGACGAACTTGGCGCCCCGGCCTTCGGGCAGTTATTTTTGGGCGCGGCTGTGTCCATGGCCTATTTTTGGTACACGGAGGCCGCTCTCAAAGTCTCGCTCCATTCCGAGTCCGGCGGACGGTTGGCCATCCCCACCCCCAATGCTATAGCCCACCCGCTTTTGTGGTCTTTTTCCGCTGACGAACTTGCCGCCCGGTCTCGGGCTGTTATTTTTGGTCGCGGCTGTGCTCGCGCCTCTTCTTGACACACGGAGGCTGCTCGCAAAGTCTCGCGCCATTCCGAGTCCGGCGGACGGTTAGCCAGCCCCACCCACCAAGGCTATAGCCCACCCGCTTTTGTGGCCTTTTTCCACTGGACGAACTTGGCGCCCGGCCTTCGGGCAGTTATTTTTGGCGCAGCTGTGCCTGGCTGCCTATTTTTGGCACACGAAGACCGCTCGCAAAGTCTCGTGCCATTCCGAGTCCGCGGACGCAGAGGGCCAGCCCCACCCACCAACGGTATAGCCCTCCCGATCTTGGGGACTTTTTCCGCGGACCGACCTTGGCGCCCCGGCCTTCGGGCAGTTATTTTTGGGCGCGGCTGTGCCCGCTGCCTATTTTTGGCACACGGAGGCCGCTGCGCGTCTCGCACCATTCCGAGTCCGCGGACGGTTGGCCAGCCCCACCCCCAAGGCTATAGCCCACCCGCTTTTTGTGGCCTTTTTCCGCTGGACGAACTTGGCGCCCGGCCTTCGAGCGGTTATTTTTGCGCGCTGTGTCCGTGGCCTCTTCTTGGCACACGGAGGCCACTCGCAAAGTCTCGCGCCATTCTGAGTCCGCGGACGAAGTTGGCCAGCCCCACCCCCAATGCTATAGCCCACCCGCTTTTGTGGCCTTTTTCTGCTGGACGAAATTGGCGCCCGGCCTTCGGGCAGTTATTTTGGGCGAGGCTGTGCCCGGGCCTATTTTTGGCACACGGAGGCCGCCGCAAGGTCTCGCGCCATTCCGAGTCCGCGGACGGTGGGCCAGCCCCACCCCCAAGGCTATAGCCCACCCGTTTTGTGGCCTTTTTCCGCTGGACGAACTTGGCGCCCGGCCTTCGGGCTATTATTTTTCGTGCTGTGCCCGCGCCTATTTTTGACAGACGGAGGCCGCCGCAAAGTCTTGCTCCATTCCGAGTCCGCTGGACGGTTGGCCATCCCCACCCCCAAGGCTATAGCCCACCCGTTGTTGTGGCCTTTTTACGCTGGACGAACTTGGCGCCCGGCCTTCGAAGGTTATTTTTGGGCGCGGCTGTGACCGCAACCTATTTTTGGCACACGGAGGCCGCTCGCAAAGTCTCGCGCCATTCCGAATTCGGGCGGACGAAGCGGGCCAGCCCCACCCCCAAGGCTATAGCCGACCCGCTGCGGGCCTTTTTCCGCTGGACGAACTTGGCGCCCGGCCTTCGGCGGTTATTTTTGGGCGCGGCTGTACCATGCGCTATTTTTGGCACACGGAGGCCGCCGCAAAGTCTCGCACATTCCGAGTCCGCGGACGAAGTGGGCCAGCCCCACCCTCAAGGCTATAGCCCACCCGCTGCGGGCCTTTTTCCGCTGGACGAACTTGGCGCCCCGGCCTTCGGGCGGTTATTTTTGGGCGCGGCTGTGCCTGTGGCCTATTTTTGGCACACGGAGGCCGCTTGGAAAGTCTCGTGCCATTCCGAGTCCGGCGGACGAAGTTGGCCAGCCCCACCCCAAAGGCTATAGCCCACCCGCTTTTGTGGCCTTTTTCCGCTGGACGAACTTGGCGCCTGGCCTTCGGGCGGTTATTTTTGGCTGTGCCCGCGGCCTATTTTTGGCACACGGAGGGCGCCACAAAGTCTCGCCCATTCGGAGTCCGGCGGACGTTGGCCAGCCCCTCCCAAGGCTATAGCCCACCCGCTTTATGGGCATTTTTGGCGGATGAACTTGGGGTCGGAACCTTCAGGGGCTTATTTTTTTGGCGCAGCTGTGCCCGCGTCTATTTTTGGTGCACGGAGGTCGCCAGAAAGTCTCGCCCCCATTCCGAGCATGGCGGACGAACTTGGGGACGGGACCTTTGGGGGCTTATTTTGGGTACAATCATGCCTGCGCCTATTTTTGGTACACGGAGGGCGCCGCAAAGTCTCGCCCCATTCCGAGTCCGCGGACGAAGTTGGCCAGCCCGTCCCCCAAGGCTATAGCCCACCCGCTTTTATGGGCATTTTTGGCGGACGAACTTGGGGACGGGACCTTCGGGGGCTTATTTTTTTTCGCGGCTGTGCCCGCGGCCTATTTTTGGCACATGGAGGGTGCTAGCAAAGTCTCGCCCCATTCCGAGTCCGGCGGACGAAGTAGGCCAGCCCGTCCCCCCAAGGCTATAGCCCACCCGTTTTTTGGGCATTTTTGCGGCGCACGAACCTGGGGACGGGACCTTCGGGGGCTTATTTTTGGGTGCGGCTGTGCCCGCGGCCTATTTTTCACACACGGAGGCCGCTCGCAAAGTCTCTCTCCATTCCGAGTCCGGCGGACGAACTTGGCTGGCCTCTCCCCCCAAGGCTATAGCCCACCCGTTTTTTGGGCATTTTTGCGGCGGACGAACTTGGGGTCGGGACCTTCAGGGGCTTATTTTTTGGCGCAGCTGTGCCCGCGGCCTATTTTTGGTACACGGAGGTCGCTCGCAAAGTCTCGCCCCATTCCGAGCATGGCGGACGAACTTGGGGACGGGACCTTCGGGGGCTCATTTTTGGGCGCGGCTGTGCCCGCGGCCTATTTTGTGCACACGGAGGGCACTCGTAAAGTCTTGCCCCATTCCGACTCCGGCGGACGAAGTTGGCCAGCCCCTCCCCCCAAGGCTATAGCCCACCCATTTTTTGGGCATTTTTACGGAGGACGAACTTGGGGACGGGACCTTCGGGGGCTTAGTTTTGGGCGCGGCTATGCCTGCACCCTATTTTTGGTACACGGATGGCGCCACAAAGTCTCACCCCATTCCGAGTCCGCGGACGGTTGGCCAGCCCTCCCCCAAGGCTATAGCCCACCCGCTTTTGGGCATTTTTGCGGCGGACGAACTTGGGGACGGGACCTTCTCATTTTTGGGCGCGGCTGTGCCCACGCCTATTTTTGGCACACGGAGGGCGCTAGCAAAGTCTCGTCCCATTCCGAGTCCAGCGGATTTAGTAGGCCAGCCCGCCCCAAGGCTATAGCCCACCCGCTTTTGGGCATTTTGCGGCGCACGAACTTGGGGACGGGACCTTCGGGGCTTATTTTGGGTACGGCTGTGCCCGCGCCTATTTTTCACACACGGAGGCCGCCGCAAAGTCTCTCCATTCCGAGTCCGGGCGGATCTTGGCTGGCCTCTCCCCCCAAGGCTATAGCCCACCCGTTTTTTGGGAATTGGGAGGAGGACGGACTTGGGGTAGGGACATTCGGGGGGGTATTTTTAGGCGCTGCTGTGCCCGCGGCCTATTTTTGGCACATGGAGGTCGCTCGGAAAGTCTCGCCCCATTCCGAGTCTGGCGGACGAAGTTGGCCGGCCTCCCCCCAAGGCTATAGCCCACTCATTTTTTGGGACTTTTTGCGGCGGACGAACTTGGGGACGGGACCTTCGGGGGCTTATTTTTGGGCGCGGCTGTGCCCACGCCTATTTTTGGCACACGGAGGGCACTCGTAGAAGTCTCGCCCCATTCCGACTCCGGCGGATTTGCTGCCAGCCCTCCCCAAGGCTATAGCCCACCCGTTTTTTGGGCATTTTTACGGCGGACGAACTTGGGGACGGGACCTTCGGGGGCTTAGTTTTGGACGCGGCTATGCCTGCAGCCTATTTTTGGCACACGGAGGGCGGTAGCAAAGTCTCGCCCCATTCCGAGTCCGGCGGACGAAGTAGGCCAGCCCGTCCCCCCAAGGCTATAGCCCACCCGTTTTTTGGGCATTTTTGCGGCGCACGAACTTGGGGACGGGACCTTCGGGGGCTTATTTTTGGGTGCGGCTGTGCCCGCGGCCTATTTTTCACACACGGAGGCCGCTCGCAAAGTCTCTCTCCATTCCGAGTCCGGCGGACGAACTTGGCTGGCCTCTCCCCCCAAGGCTATAGCCCACCCGTTTTTTGGGCATTTTTGCGGCGGACGAACTTGGGGTCGGGACCTTCAGGGGCTTATTTTTAGGCGCAGCTGTGCCCGCGGCCTATTTTTGGCACACGGAGGTCGCTCGCAAAGTCTCCCAAGCCTATAGCCCACTCATTTTTTGGGACTTTTTGCGGAGGACGAACTTGGGGACGGGACCTTCGGGGGCTTATTTTTGGGCGCGGCTGTGCCCACGCCCTATTTTTGGCACACGGAGGGCACTCGTAAAGTCTCGCCCCATTCCGACTCCGGCGGACGAAGTTGGCCAGCCCCTCCCCCCAAGGCTATAGCCCACCCGTTTTTTGGGCATTTTTACGGCGGAGGAACTTGGGGACGGGACCTTCGGGGGCTTAGTTTTGGACGCGGCTATGCCTGCAGCCTATTTTTGGCACACGGAGGGTGCTCGCAAAGTCTCGCCCCATTCCGAGTCCGGCGGACGAAGTTGGCCAGCCCCTCCCCCCAAGGCTATAGCCCACCCGCTTTTTGAGCATTTTGCGGGACGAACTTGGGGACAGGACCTTCGGGGCTCATTTTGATCGCTGTGCCCACGCCTATTTTTGGCACACGGAGGGCGCTAGCAAAGTCTCGCCCATTCCGAGTCCGCGAACGAAGTAGGCCAGCCTGGCCCCCTAAGGCTATAGCCCACCCGTTTTGGGCATTTTTGCGGCGCACAACTTGGGGTTGGGACCTTCGGGGGATTATTTTTGGGTGTGGCTGTGCCCACGGCCTATTTTTCACACACTGAGGCCGCTCGCAAAGTCTCTCTCCATTCCGAGTCCGGCGGACGAACTTGGCTGGCCTCTCCCCCCAAGGCTATAGCCCACCCGTTTTTTGGGCATTTTTGCGGCGGACGAACTTGGGGTCGGGACGTTGAGGGGCTTATTTTTAGGCGCAGCTGTGCCTGCGGCCTATTTTTCGCACACAGAGGGCGCTCGCAAAGTCTCGCCCCATTCCGAGTTCGGCGGACGAAGTTGGCCAGCCCCTCCCCCCAAGGCTATAGCCCACCCGCTTTTGGGCATTTTTGCTGCGGACGAACTTGGGGACGGGACCTTCGGGGGCTTATTTTTGGGCGCGTCTGTGCCCGCGGCCTATTTTTGGCACACGGAGGGTGCTCGCAAAGTCTCGCCCCATTCCGAGTCCGGCGGACGAAGTTGGCCAGCCCCTCCCCCCAAGGCTATAGCCCACCCGCTTTGGGCATTTTGGCGGACGAACTTGGGGACGGGACCTTCGGGGCTTATTTTTGGGCGCGGCTGTTCCCAGTAGCCCATTTTTGGCACACGGAGGCCGCCGCAAAGTCTCGCTCCATTCCGAGTCCGGCGGACGTTGGCCTGCCCCTCCCCCAAGGCTATAGCCCACCCATTTTTGGGCATTTTTGCGGCGCACGAACTTGGGGACGGGACCTTCGGGGCTTATTTTGGGTGCGGCTGTGCCCGCGCCTATTTTTCACACACAGAGGCCACTCGCAAAGTCTCTCTCCATTCCGAGTTCGGCGGATTTGTTGGCCAGCCCTTCCCCAAGGCAATAGCCCACCCGTTTTTTGGGCATTTTTACGGCGGACGAACTTGGGGACGGGACCTTCGGGGGCGTAGTTTTGATCGCGGCTATGCCCGCAGCCTATTTTTGGCACACGGAGGGTGCTCGTAAAGTCTCGCCCCATTCCGAGTCCGGCGGACTAAGTTGCCCAGCCCCTCCCCCCAAGGCTATAGCCCACCTGTTTTTTGGGCATTTTTGCGGCGGACGAACGTGGGGACGGGACCAATGGGGTCTTGTATTGGGGCGCAGCTCTGACCGCTGCCGAGTTTGGGCCCACGGAGGGTGCTCGCAAAGTCTCGCCCCATTCCGAGTCCGCGGATTTGTTGGCCAGCCCTCCCCAAGGCTATAGCCCACCCGCTTTTTTGGGCATTTTGCGGGACGAACTTGGGGACGGGACCTTCGGGGCTTATTTTTGGGCGCGGCTGTGCCCCGGCCTATTTTTGGCACACGGAGGGTGCTCGCAAAGTCTCGCCCCATTCCGAGTCCGGCGGACGAAGTTGGCCAGCCCCTCCCCCCAAGGCTATGGCCCACCCGTTTTTTGGGCATTTTTGCGGCGGACGAACTTGGGGACGGGACCTCCGGGGGCTTATATTTGGGCGCAGCTGTGCCCGCGGCCTATTTTTACCACACGGAGGGTGCTCGCAATGTCTCGCCCCATTCCGAGTCCGGCGGACGAAGTTGGCCAGCCCCTCCCCCCAAGGCTATAGCCCACCCGTTTTTTGGGCATTTTTGCGGCCGACGAACTTGGGGACGGGACCTTCGGGGGCTTATTTTTGGGCGCAGCTGTTCCCGCGGCCTATGTTTGGCACACAGAGGGTGCTCGCAAAGTCTCGCCCCATTCCGAGTCCGGCGGACGAAGTTGGCCAGCCCCTCCCCCCAAGGCTATGGCCCACCCGTTTTTTGGGCATTTTTGCGGCGGACGAGCTTGGGGACGGGACCTCCGGGGGCTTATATTTGGGCGCAGCTGTGCCCATGGCCTATTTTTACCACACGGAGGGTGCTCGCAATGTCTCGCCCCATTCCGAGTCCGCGGATTTAGTTGGCCAGCCCTCCCCTGAAGGCTATAGCCCACCCGCTTGGGCATTTTGCGGCGGACTAACTTGGGGATGGGACCTTCGGGGCTTATTTTTGGGCGGCTGTGCCCACGGCCTATTTTTGGCACACGGAGGGCGCTCGCAAAGTCTCGCCCACCCGAGTCCGGCGGACAGTTGGCCAGCCCTCCCCAAGGCTATAGCCCACCCGTTTTTTGGGAATTTTTGCGGCGGACGTAATTGGGGACGGTACCTTCTGGGGCTTTTTGTTTGGCGCGGCTGTGCCCTCGTCCTATTTTTGGTACACGGAGGACATTTGCAAAGTCTCGCCCCATTCCGATTCCGGCGGATGGTTAGCCCCCGCCCCAAGGCTATAGCCCACCCGCTTTTGGGCATTTTTGCGGTGGACAAACTTGGGGACGGGACCTTCGGGGCTTATTTTTGACGCGGCTGTGCCGGCCTATTTTTGGCACACGGAGGGCGCTCGTGTCTCGCCCCATTCCGAGTCCGCGGACGGTTGGCCAGCCCCTCCCCAAGGCTATAGCCCACCCGCTTTTGGGAATTTTTGCGGCGGACGAACTTGGGGACGGGACCTTCGGGGCTTATTTTGGGCGCGGCTGTGCCTGGGCCTATTTGGCACAGGAGGGCGCTGCAAAGTCTAGCCCCATTCCGAGTCCGGTGGACGAAGTTGGCCCGCCCCTCCCCCCAAGGCTATAGCCCACCCATTTTTTGGGCATTTTTGCGGCGGGCGAACTTGGGGACGGGACCTTCGGGGGCTTATTTTTGGGCGAGGCTGTGCCCGCAGCCTTTTTTTGGCACACGGACGGCGTTCGCAAAGTCTCGCCACATTCCTAGTCCGGGCGGACGGCGAGGCCAGCCCTCCCCAAGGCTATAGCCCACCCGCTTTTTGGGCATTTTTGCGGCGGACGAAATTGGGGACGGGACCTTCGGGGCTTATTTTTGGCGCGGCTGTGCCTGCGGCCTATTTTTGGTGGACGGAGGGCCTCGCAAAGTCTCGCCCCATTCCGAGTCCGCGGATTTGGCCAGCCCTCCCCCAAGGCTATAGCCCACCCGCTTTTGGGCATTTTTATGCGGCGGACGAACTTGGGGACGGGACCTTCGGGGCTTATTTTTGACTCGGCTGTGCCAGCGGCCTATTTTTTTGGCACACAGAAGCCACTGCAAAGTCTCATCCCATACCGAGTCCGCGGATGAAGTTGACCAGCCCTCCCCCAAGGCTATAGCCCACCCGCTTTTGGGTTTTTTCGGGACGAACTAGGGACGGGACCTTCGGGGCTTATTTTTGGGCGTGGCTGTGCCTCTATTTTTGGTACACGGAGGACATTTGCAAAGTCTCGCCCCATTCCGAGTCCGGCGGATTGTTGGCCAGCCCCTGCCCCAAGGCTAGCCCACCCGCTTTTGGGCATTTTGCTGTGGACAAACTTGGGGATCGGACCTTCGGGGCTTATTTTTGACGCGGCTGTGCCGCCGGCCTCATTTTTGGCACACGGAGGGCGCTCAGAAGTCTCGCCGCATTCCGACTCCGGCGGATTTAGTTGGCCAGCCCCTCCCCCAAGGCTATAGCCCACCCGCTTTTTTGGGCATTTTTGCGGCGGACGAACTTGGGGCTGGACCTTCGGCTTATTTTTGGGCGCGCTGTGCCCGCGCTCTATTTTTGGCACACGGAGGGCGTTCGCAGTCTCGCCACATTCCGAGTCCGGGCGGACGAGTGGGCCAGCCCCTCCCCCCAAGGCTATAGCCCACCCGTTTTTTGGGCATTTTTGCGGCGGACGAACTTGGGGACGGGACCTTCGGGGGATTATTTTTGGGCGCGGCTGTGCCCGCGGTCTATTTGTGGTACACGGAGGGCGCTCGCAAAGTCTCGCCCCATTCCGAGTCCGGCGGACGAAGTTGGCCAGCCCCTCCCCCCAAGGCTATAGCCCACCCGTTTTTTGGGTATTTTTGCGGCGGACGAACTTGGGGACGGGACCTTCGGGGCGTATTTTGGCTGTGCCTGCGGCCTATTTTTGGACGGTGGGCCCTCGCAAAGTCTCGCCCATTCCGAGTCCGGCGGACGAGTTGACCAGCCCTCCCCAAGGCTATAGCCCACCCGTTTTTTGGGCATTTTTGCGGCGGTCTATCTTTGGTAAGGGTTCTTCTGGGGCTTAATTTTGTGCGCGGCTGTAAACGCGTGCTATTTTTGGAAAAGGAAGGCGCTCGCAAAGTCTCGCCCCATTCCGAGTCCGGCGGACGAAGTTGGCCAGCCCCTCCCCAAGGCTATAGCCCACCCGCTTGGGCATTTTTGGCGGACGAACTTGGGGACGGTACCTTCGCGGCTTATTTTTGCGCTGTGCCTGCGGCCTATTTTTTGTAGACGGAGGGCCCTCGCAGTCTCGCCCATTCCGAGTCCGCGGACGGTTGGCCAGCCCTCCCCCAAGGCTATAGCCCACCCGCTTTTGGGCATTTTTACATGGGCGGACGAACTTGGGGACGGGACCTTCGGGGCTTATTTTGACTCGTGCCCACGGCCTATTTTTGGCACACAGAAGCCACTCGCAGTCTCGTCCCCATACCGAGTCCGCGGATGAAGTTGACCAGCCCTCCCCCAAGGCTATAGCCCACCCGCTTTTTGGGAATTTTTGCGGCGGACGAACTTGGGGACGGGACCTTCGGGCTTATTTTTGGGCGGCTGTGCCTGTGGCCTATTTTTGGCACAGGAGGGCGCTCACAAAGTCTTGCCCCATTCCGAGTCCGCGGAAGTTGGCCCGCCCCTCCCCAAGGCTATAGCCCACCCATTTTTGGGCATTTTTGCGGGCGAACTTGGGGACGGGACCTTCGGGCTTATTTTTGGGCGCGGCTGTGCCCGCAGCCTTTTTTGGCACACGGACGGGCGTCGCAAAGTCTCGCCACATTCCTAGTCCGCGGATTTGGTAGGCCAGCCCTCCCCCAAGGCTATAGCCCACCCGCTTTTGGGCATTTTTATGGCGGACGAAATTGGGGACGGGACCTTCGGGGCTTATTTGGGCGCGGCTGTGCCCGCGGCCTATTTTTGGCACAGGAGGGTGCAAAGTCTCGCCCATTCGAGTCCGGCGGACGAGTGTGGCCAGCCCCTCCCCAAGGCTATAGCCCACCCGCTTGGGCATTTTTATGCGCGGACGAACTTGGGGACGGGACCTTCGGGACTTATTTTTAAGGGCTGTGCCTGCGCCTATTTTTGGTAGACGGAGGGCCTCGCAAAGTCTCGCCCCATTCCGAGTCCGCGGATGGCCAGCCCTCCCCAAGGCTATAGCCCACCCGCTTTTGGGCATTTTTGCGGGACGAACTTGGGGACGGGACCTTCGAGGGCTTATTTTTGATCGCGGCTGTGCCCGGCCTATTTTTGGCACACGGAGGGATTTGCAAAGTCTCGCCCCATTCCGAGTCCGCGGACAAGTGGGCCAGCCCCCTGCCCCAAGGCTATAGCCCACCCGCTTTTTGGCATTTTTGCGGACGAACTTGGGGACGGGACCTTCGGGGCTTATTTTTGACGCGGCTGTGCTTGTGGCCTATTTTGCACACGGAGGGCACTCATAAAGTCTCGCCCCATTCCGAGTCCGCGGACGGTTGGCCAGCCCTCCCCCAAGGCTATAGCCCACCCGCTTTTTGGGCATTTTGCGGCGACGAACTGGGACGGGTCCTTCGGGGCTTAGTTTTGGGCGAGACTGTGCCCACGGCCTATTTTTGGCACACAAAGGGTGCTCGTAAAGTCTCGCCCCATTCCGAGTCCGCGGACGACGCAGCAGCCCCTCCCCCAAGGCTATAGCCCACCCGCTGGGCATTCGCGGACGAACTTGGGGACGGGACCTTCGGGGCTTATTTTTCGCGCGGCTGTGCGATGGCCTATTTTTGGCACACGGAGGGATTTGCAAAGTCTCGCCCCATTCCGAGTCCGGCGGATGAAGTGGGCCAGCCTCGCCCCAAGGCTATAGCCCACCCGCTTTTGGCATTTTTGCGACGAACTTGGGGACGGGTCCTTCGGGGCTTAGTTTTGGGCGCGACTGTGCCCACGGCCTATTTTTGGCACACAAGGGTGCTCGTGAAGTCTTGCCCCATTCCGAGTCCGGGCGGACGACGTTTGGCCAGCCCCTCCCCAAGGCTATAGCCCACCCGTTTTTGGGCATTTTGCGGACGAATCCCTGGACGGGTCCTTCGGGGCTTAGTTTTGGGCGAGACTGTGCCCACGGCCTATTTTTGGTACACAAAGGGTGCTCAGTAAGTCTCGCCCCATTCCGAGTCCGGCGGACGACGTTGGGCAGCCCCTCCCCCCAAGGCTATAGCCCACCCGTTTTTTGGGCATTTTTGCGGCGGACGAACTTGGGGACGGGACCTTCGGGGAATTATTTTTCGGCGCGGCTGTGCGCACGGCCTATTTTTGGCACACGGAGGGCGCTCATAAAGGCTCGCCCCATTCCGAGTCCGGCGGATTTAAGTTGGCCAGCCTCCCCAAGGCTATAGCCCACCCGCTTTTGGGCATTTTTGCGGCGGATTTAACTGGGACGGGTCCTTCGGGGCTTAGTTTTGGGCGCGACTGTGCCCACGGCCTATTTTTGGCACACAAAGGGTGCTCATAAAGTCTTGCCCCATTCCAGTCCGGGCGGACGACGTTGGGCAGCCCCTCCCCCCAAGGCTATAGCCCACCCGTTTTTTGGGCATTTTTGCGGCGGACGAACTTCGGGACGGGTCCTTCGGGGGCTTAGTTTTGGGCGCGACTGTGCCCACGGCCTATTTTTGGCACACAAAGGGTGCTCGTAAGTCTCGCCCCATTCCGAGTCCGGGCGGACGACGCTTGGGCAGCCCTCCTCCCAAGGCTATAGCCCACCCGCTTTTTTGGGCATTTTTGCGGCGACGAACTTGGGGACGGGACGTTCGGCGCTTATTTTTGCAGCGGCTGTGCCCACGGCCTACTTTGGCACACGGAGGGTGCTCGTGTCTCGCCCCATTCCGAGTCCGCGGATCGAAGGTGGCCAGCCCTCCCCCAAGGCTATCACCCACCCGCTTGGGCATTTTTGCGGCGGACGAACTTGGGGACGGACCTTCGGGGCTTATTTTGGGCGCGGCTGTGGTCGCAGCCTATTTTTGGTACACGGAGGGCGCTCGCAAAGTCTCGCCCCATTCCGAGTCTCTGGGACGGTTGGCCAGCCCTCCCCCGAAGGCTATAGCCCACCCGCTGGGCATTTTTATGGGCGTACGATTTACTTGGGGACGGGCCTTCGAGGGCTTATTTTTATGGCTGTGCCTGCGGCCTATTTTTGCACACGGGGGCACTCGCAAAGTCTCGCCCATTCCGAGTCCGCGGATTTGTTGGCCTGCCCCTCCCCCCATGGCTATAGCTCACCCGTTTTTTGGGAATTTTTGCAGCGGACGAACTTGGGGACGGGACCTTCAGGGGCTTATTTTTGGGCGCGGCTGTGCCCGCGGCCTATTTGTGGCACACGGAGGGCGCTCGCAAAGTCTCGCCCCATTCCGAGTCCGGCGGACGAAGTTGGCCAGCCCCTCCACCAAAGGCTATAGCCCACCCGTTTTTTGGG
Source organism: Citrus mangshanensis (assembly GCA_030449895.1). Classification (NCBI taxonomy): domain Eukaryota; kingdom Viridiplantae; phylum Streptophyta; class Magnoliopsida; order Sapindales; family Rutaceae; genus Citrus; species Citrus mangshanensis. The sequence continues at coordinate 91,548 of JASUUJ010000159.1, forward strand.
CATTTTTGCGGCGGACGAACTTGGGACGGGACCTTCGGGGGCTTATTTTTGACGCCAGCTCCAAGCGCCTATTTTTGCACACACGGAGGCCGCCGCAAAGTCTCGCCCCATTCCTAGTCCGCGGATTGTTGGCCAGCCCTCCCCCCATGGCTAAAGCCAACTGTTTTTTGGGCATTTTTGCGGCGGACGAACATGGGGACGGGACCTTCGGGGGCTTATTTTTTCAGCTGTGCCCAAGGCCTATTTTTGGCACACGGGGCCGCCAGAAGTCTCGCCGCATTCCGAGTCCGCGGATTTGTCGGCCGGCCCTCCCAAGGCTATAGCCCACCCGTTTTTTGGGCATTTTTGCGGCGGACGAATTTGGGGACGGGACCTTCGGCGCTTATTTTTAAGGGCGGCTGTGCTCAAGGCCTACTTTTGGCACACGGAGGGTGCTCGCAAAGTCTCGCCCCATTCCGAGTCCGCGGACGGGTGGCCAGCCCTCCCCAAGGCTATCACCCACCCGTTTTTTGGGCATTTTTGCGGCGGACGAACTTGGGGACGGGACCTTCGGGGGCTTATTTTTGGGCGCGGCTGTGGTCACGGCCTATTTTTGGCGCACGGAGGGCGCTCGCAAAGTCTCGCCCCATTCCGAGTCTGGGGACGAAGTTGGCCAGCCCTCCCCAAAGGCTATAGCCCACCCGCTTTTGGGCATTTTGCGGACGAACTTGGGGACGGGACCTTCGGGGGCTTATTTTTGGGCGCGGCTATGCCCGTGGCCTATCTTTGGCACACGGTGGGCACTCGCAAAGTCTCGCCCCATTCCGAGTCCGGCGGACGAAGTTGGCCTGCCCCTCCCCCCATGGCTATAGCTCACCCGTTTTTTGGGAATTTTTGCAGCGGACGAACTTGGGGACGGGACCTTCGGGGGCTTATTTTTGGGAGCGGCTGTTCCCGCGGACTATTTTTGGCACACGGAGGCCGCTCGCAAAGTCTCGCCTCATTCTGAGTCCGGCGGACGATGTTGGGCAGCCCCTCCCCCCAAGGCTATAGCCCACCCGTTTTTTGGGCATTTTTGCGGCGTACGAACTTGGGGACCGGACCTTCGGGAGCTTATTTTGGGCGCGCTGTGCCTGCCTATTTTTGGCACACGGAGGGCGCCGCACAGTCTGGCCCGATTCCGAGTCCGGCGGACGAAGGTGGCCAGCCCTCCCCCAAGGCTATAGCCCACCCGCTGGGCCTTTTTCGGCGGACGAACTTGGGGACGGGACCTTCGGGGCTTATTTTTGGGAGCGGCTGTGGTCACGGCCTATGTTTGGCACACGGAGGGCGCCGCAAAGTCTCGCCTTTCCGAGTCCGCGGACGGTTGGCCAGCCCCTCCCCAAGGCTATAGCCCACCCGCTTTTAGGTATTTTCGGCGGACGAACTTGGGGACGGGACCTCGGGACTTATTTTTGGGCGCGGCTGTGCCTATTTTTGCCACACGGGGCCATAAAGTCTCGCCCCATTCCGAGTCCGCGGACGAAGTTGGCCAGCACCTCCCCAAGGCTATAGCCCACCCGCTGGGGATTTTGCGGACGAACTTGGGGACGGGACCTTCGGGGCTTATTTTGGGCGCGCCTGTGCCCGCAGCCTACTTTTGGCACACGGAGGGTGCTCGCAAAGTCTCGCCCCATTCCGAGTCCGGCGGACGAAGGTGGCCAGCCCTCCCCAAGGCTATAGCCCACCCGTTTTTTGGGCATTTTTGCGGCGGACGAACTTGGGGACGGGACCTTCGGGGCTTATTTTTGGGCGGGCTGTGCCCGCGTCTTTTTGTGGCACACGGAGGGCGCCGCAAAGTCTCGCCCCATTCCGAGTCCGACGGACGAAGTTGGCCTGCCCCTCCCCATGGCTATAGCTCACCCGCTTTTGGCATTTTTGCAGCGGACGAACTTGGGACGGGACCTTCGGGGGCTTATTTTTGTGCGCGGCTGTGCCCGTGGCCTATTTTTGGTACACGGAGGCCGATCGCAAGGTCTCGCCCATTCTCGAGTCCGCGGACGATGTTGGGCAGCCCCTCCCCAAGGCTATAGCCCACCCGCTTTGGGCATTTTTGCGACGAACTTGGGGACGGGACGCTCGGGGCTTATTTTTGCGCGGCTGTGCCAGCGGCCTATTTTTGGTACACGGAGGGCGCCGCACAGTCTCGCCCCATTCCGAGTCCGGGCGGATTTGCGAGTGGCCAGCCCCTCCCCCAAGGCTATAGCCCACCTGCTGGGCCTGCGGCGGACAAACTTGGGGACGGGACCTTCAGGGCTTATTTTTGGGAGCGGCTGTGCTCGCGGCCTATGTGTGGCACACGGAGGGCGCCGCAAAGTCTCGCCCCATTCCGAGTCCGGGTACGGTTTGCCAGCCCTCCCCAAAGGCTATAGCCCACCCGTTTTTGGGTATTTGGTGGGACGAACTTGGACGGGACCTTCGGGGCTTATTTTGGGTACGGCTGTGCCCGCGCCCTATTTTTGGCACACAGAGACCACTCGTAAAATCTCGTCCCCATTCCGAGTCCGGCGACGGTTGGCCAGCCCCTCCCCAAGGCTATAGCCCACCCGCTTTTTTTTGCGGCGGACGAACTTGGGGACGGGACCTTCGGGATTATTTTGGGTGCGGCTGTGCCCGCACCGTATTTTTGGCACACGGAGGCCACTCGCAAAATCTCTTCCCATTCCGAGTCCGCGGATTTAAGTTGGCCAGCCCTTCCCCAAGGCTATAGCCCACCCGCTTTTGGGCATTTTGCGGCGGACGAACTTGGGGACGGGACCTTCGGGGACTTATTTTTCGTGCGGCTGTGCCCGCACCCTATTTTTGGCACACGGAGGCCACTTGCAAAATCTCGTCCCATTCCGAGTCCGGGCGGATTTGTTGGCTAGCCCCTCCCCAGGCTATAGCCCAACCGTTTGTTGGGCATTTTTATGCGGCGGACGAACTTGGGGACGGGACATTCGGGGCTTATTTTTGGGCGTAGCTGTGCCGCGGCCTACTTTTGGCACACGGAGGGCGCCGCAAAGTCTCACTCCATTCCGAGTCCGGCGGATTTAAGGTGGCTGAGCCCTCCCAAGGCTATAGCCCACCCGTTTTTTGGGCATTTTTGCGGCGGACGAACTTGGGGATGGGACCTTCGGGGGCTTATTTTTGGGTGCGGCTGTGACCGCAGCCTACTTTTGGCACACGGAGGGAGCTCGCAAAGTCTCGCCCCATTCCGAGTCAGGCGGACGAAGGTGGCCAGCCCTCCCCAAGGCTATAGCCCACCCGCTTTTGGGCATTTTTGCTGGACGAACTTGGGGACGGGACCTTCGGGGGCTTATTTTTGGGCGCGGCTGTGGTCGCTGCCTATTTTTGGCACACGGAGGGCGCTCGCAAAGTCTCGCCCCATTCCGAGTCAGGCGGAAGTTGGCCAGCCTCTCCCCAAGGCTATAGCCCACTCGCTTTTGGGTATTTTTACGGACGAAGTCGGGACGGACCTTCGGGGCTTATTTTTGGGCGCTGTGCCTGCTGCCTATTTTTGCACACGGATGGCGCTGCAATGTCTCGCCCATTCCGAGTCCGCGGATTTATTTGGCCAGCCCTCCCCCAAGGCTATAGCCCACCCGCTTTTGGGCATTTTTTGCGGCGGACGAACTTGGGGACGGACCTTCGGGAGCTTATTTTTGGGCGCGGCTGTGCCCGCGGCCTAATTTTGGCACACACGGAGGGCGCTGCAAAGTCTCGCCCCATTCCGAGTCAGGCGGATTGGCCAGCCCTCCCCAAGGCTATAGCCCACTGCTTTTGGGTATTTTGCGCGGACGGTCGGGACGGACCTTCGGGGCTTATTTTGGGCGCGGCTGTGCCCGGCCTATTTTTGGCACACGGATGGCGCTGCAATGTCTCGCCCCATTCCGAGTCAGGCGGACGGTTGGCCAGCCCCTCCCCCAAGGCTATAGCCCACTCGCTTTTGGGTATTTTTGCGGCGGACGAAGTCGGGGACAGGACCTTCGGGGCTTATTTTGGGCGCTGGCCTATTTTTGGCACACGGATGGCGCTCGCAATGTCTCGCCCCATTCCGAGTCCGGCGGACGGTTGGCCAGCGCCTCCCAAGGCTATAGCCCACCCGCTTTTGGGGCATATTTACGCGGATGAACTTGGGGGACGGGACCTTCGGGACTTATTTTTGGGTGCGGCTGTGCCCAAGGCTATTTGTGGCGAACAGAGGGCGCTCGCAATGTCTCGCCCATTCCGACTCCAGCGGACGAAGCGGCCAGCCCTCCCCCAAGGCTATAGCCCACCCGCTTTTTGCGCATTTTGCGGCGGACGAACTAGGGGACGGGACCTTCGAGTTTATTTTTGGCGCGGCTGTGCCCGCGGCCTATTTGTGGCACACGGAGGCGCCGAATGTCTCGCCCCATTCCGACTCCGCGGACGGTTGGCCAGCCCCTCCCCAAGGCTATAGCTCACTGATTTTTGGGCATTTTTGCGGGCGGACGGTCGGACGGACCTTCGGGTCTTATTTTGGTCGCGCTGTGCCGCTTCTATTTTTGGCACACGGATGGCGTCTGCAATGTCTCGCCCCATTCCGAGTCCGCGGACGAAGTTGGCCAGCCCCTCCCCCCTAGGCTATAGCCCACCCGTTTTTTGGGCATTTTTGCCGCCGTCGAACTTGGGGACGGGACCTACGGGGGCTTTTTTTGGGCGCAGCTGCGCCCTCAGCCTATTTTTGGCACACGGAGGGTGCTCGCAATGTCTCGCCCCCATTCGACTCCGCGGACGAAGTTGGCCAGCCCTCCCCCAAGGCTATAGCCCACCCGCTTGGGTATTTTTGCGGCGGACGGTCGGGACGGACCTTCGGGGCTTATTTGGCGCTGTGCCCGCGGCTCTATTTTTGGCACACGGAGGGCATTCCGCAGTCTCGCCCCATCTCCGAGTCCGGCGGACGAAGTTGGCCAGCCTCCCCAAGGCTATAGCCCCACTCTGCTTTTTTGGGCATTTTGCGGCGGATTTAACTTGGGGGTCGTGGCCTTCGGGGCTTATTTTGGGCGCGGCTGTGCCCACGGCCTATTTTTGCACACGGAGGCCACTCGCAAAATCTCGCCCCATTCCGAGTCCGGCGGACGAAGTTGGCCAGCCCTCCCCAAAGGCTATAGCCCACCCGCTTGGGCATTTTTGCGCCGGACGAACTTACGGACGGACCTTCGGGGCTTATTTTTGGGTGCGGCTGTGCCCACGCCTATTTTTGGCACACGGAGGCCACTTTCGCAAAATCTCGCCCCATTCCGAGTCCGGGCGGATTTGAAGTTGGCTAACCCTCCCCCCAAGGCTATAGCCCACCCGTTTTTTGGCCATTTTTGCGGCGGACGAACTTGGGGACGGGACCTTCGGGACTTATTTTGGGTGCGCTGTGCTCCGCTTCTTTTGGCACACGGAGGCTACTCGCAAATCTCGCCCCATTCCGAGTCCGCTGACGAAGTTGGCCAGCCCTCCCAAGGCTATAGCCCACCTGCTTTTGGGCATTTTGCGGACGAACTTGGGACGGGACCTTCGGGGCTTATTTTTGGGCGCAGGTCTGCCGCGTCTACTTTGGCACATGGAGGGTGCTCACAAAGTCTCGCCCATTCCGAGTCCGCGGATCTAAGGTGGCCTGCCCATCCCCCAAGGCTATAGCCCACCCGCTTTTTGGTATTTTTGGGACGAACTTGGGGACGGGACTCCGGGGCTTATTTTTCGGCGCGGCTGTGCCCGCTGCCTACTTTTGGCACACGGAGGGTGCTCGCAAAGTCTTGCCCTATTCCGAGTCCGGGCGGATTTGGTGGCCAGCCCCTCCCAAGGCTATAGCCCACCCGCTGGGCATTTTTGCGACGAACTTGGGGACTGGACCTTCGGGATTATTTTTGGGCGTGGCTGTGCCCGCAGCCTATTTGTGGCACACGGAGGGTGCTCGCACAGTCTCGCCCCATTCCGAGTCCGGGCGGGTTGGCCAGCCCTCCCGGCTATAGCCCACTGCTTTTTGGGTATTTTTGCGGCGGACGGTCGGGACGGACCTTCGGGGCTTATTTTTGGGCGCTGTGCCCGCGGCCTATTTTTGCACACGGATGGCACTCGCAATGTCTCGTCCCATTCCGAGTCCGCGACCAAGTTGGCCAGCGCCTCCCAAGGCTATAGCCCAGCCGCTTGGGCATATTATGGCGGGACAACTTGGGGACGGACCTTCTGGGACTTAATTTTGGTGCTGTGCCCGGTCTATTTGTGGCACACGGAGGGCGCCGTAATGTCTCGCCCCATTCGACTCCGGCGACTTGCTTGGCCAGCCCTCCCCAAGGCTATAGCCCACTCGATTTTGGGCATTTTTGCGGCGGACGAAGTCGGGACGGACCTTCGGGGCTTATTTGGGCGCTGCTGCTGCCTATTTTTGGCACACGGATGGCGCTCGCAATGTCTCGCCCCATTCCGAGTCCGGCGGACGGTTGGCCAGCCCTCCCCCAAGGCTATAGCCCACCCGTTTTTTGGGCATTTTTGCGGCCGACGAACTTGGGGACGGTACCTCCGGGGGCTTTTTTTGGGCGCAGCTGCGCCCACGGCCTATTTTTGGCACACGGAGGGTGCTCGCAATGTCTCACCCCATTCCGACTCCGGCAGACGAAGTTGGCCAGCCCCTCCCCCCAAGGCTATAGCCCACTCGTTTTTTGGGCATTTTTGCGGCGGACGGTCGGGACGGGACCTTCGGGCTTATTTTGGGCGCGCTGTGCCCGCGGCTATTTTGGCACACGGAAGGCACTCGCAAAGTCTCGCCCCATTCCGAGTCCGGCGGACGAGTTGGCCAGCCCTCCCCCAAGGCTATAGCCCACTCGCTTTTGGGCATTTTTATGGGCGGACGAACTTGGGGTCGGGACCTTCGGGGGCTTATTTTTGGGCGCGGCTGTGCCCATGGCCTATTTTTGGCACACGGATGGCACTCGCAGTCTCGCCCACTCCGAGTCCGGCGGACGGGGGCCAGCCCTCCCCATGGCTATAGCTCACCCGTTTTTTGGGCATTTTTTCAGCAGACGAACTTGGGGACGGGACCTTCGGGGGCTTATTTTTGGCACACGGAGGCCGCCGCAAAGTCTCACCCCATTCTGAGTCCGCGGACGATGTTGGGCAGCCCTCCTCCCAAGGCTATAGCCCACCCGCTTTTTGGGCATTTTGACGAAACTTGGGGACGGACCTTCGGGAGCTTATTTTTGGGCGCGGCTGTGCCAGCGGCTATTTTTGCACACGGTGGGCGCCGCACAGTCTCGCCCCATTCCGAGTCCGCGGACGGGTGGCCAGCCCTCCACCCAAGGCTATATCCAACCTGTTATTTGGGCATTTTTGCGGCGGATTTTAACTTGGCGCCTGCCTTCGGGCGGTTATTTTTGGCGAGGCTGTGTCCGCGCCTTTCTTGGCACGCTGGAGGCCGGCCGCAAAGTCTCACGCCATTCCGAGTCCGGGGACGGGTTGGCCAGCCCCACCTCCCAAGGCTATAGCCCACCCGCTTTTGTTGTCTTTTTCCGCTTGACGAACTTGCTGCCCGGCCTTCGGTAGCAGTTATTTTTGCGCGCTGTGCCCGTGGCCTATTTTTGGCACACGGAGGCCGCCGCAAAGTCTCGCGCATTCCGAGTCCGCAGACGGTTGGCCAGCCCCACCCCCAAGGCTATAGCCCACCCGCTTTTGTGGCCTTTTTCCGCTGTGCAGACTTGGCGCCCGGCCTTCGGGCGGTTGGCGCGCTGTGGCCGCGCTTATTTTTGGCACACGGAGGCCACTGCAAAGTCTCGCACCTTTCCGAGTGCGGCGGACAAAGTAGGCCAGCCCCACCACCCAAAGCTATAGCCCACCCGCTTTTGTGGCCTTTTTCCGCTGGACGAAATTGGCGCCCGGCCTTCGGGCTGTTATTTTGGGCTGCGCTGTGCCTCGCGGCCTCTTCATGGCACACGGAGGCCGCTTAAAGTCTCGCCATTCCGAGTCCGGCGGACGAAGTGGGCCAGTTCCACCCCCAAGGCTATAGCCCACCCGCTTTGTGGCCTTTTTCCGCTGGACGAAATTGGCGCCCGGCCTTCGAAGCGGTTATTTTGGGCGCGCTGTGCCGCGGCTATTTTTAGCACACCCGGGCCGCAGTCTCGCGCCATTCCGAGTCCGGCGGACGGTTGGCCAGCCCCACCCACCAAGGCTATAGCCCACCCGTTTTGTGGCCTTTTTCCGCTGGACGAACTTGGCGCCCGGCCTTCGGGCAGCTTGTTTTTGGCGCGGCTGTGCCCGCTTGCCTATTTTTGCACACGAAGGCCGCCGTAAAGTCTCGTGCCATTCCGAGTCCGCGGATTTAAGGCGGCCAGCCCCACCCCCCTGCTATAGCCCACCCGCTTTGTGGCCTTTTTCCGCTGGATGAACTTGGCGCCTGCCTTCGGATGTTATTTTTGACGCGGCTGTGCCCGCTGCCTATTTTTGGCACACGGAGGCCGCCGCAACGCCTCACACCATTCCGAGTCCGGCGGACGAAGTTGGCCAGCCCCACCCCCAAGGCTATAGCCCACCTTTTGTGGCCTTTTTCCGCTGGACGAACTTGGCGCCCGCCTTCGGGCGGTTATTTTTAAGGCGCTGGGTCCGCGCCTCTTCTTGGCATCGCTGGAGGCCGCCGCAAAGTCTCACGCCATTCCGAGTCCGGGACGGATTTGGCCAGCCCCACTTCCCAAGGCTATAGCCTACCCGTTTTTGTTGTCTTTTTCCGCTGGACGAACTTGCCGCCCCGGCCTTCGTGCGGTTATTTTTGGGCGCGGCTGTGACCTAGGCCTATTTTTGGCACACGGAGGCCGCCGCAAAGTCTCACGCCATTCCAAGTCCGCGGACGGTTTGCCAGCCCCAGCATCAAGGCTATAGCCCACCCGCTTGTGTCCTTTTTCCGCTGGACGAACTTGGCGCCCGCCTTCGGAGGTTATTTTTGGGCGCGGCTGTGGCCGGGACTATTTTTGGCTCACCGAGGCCGCCGCAAAGTCTCGCGCCATTCCGAGTCCGTGGATGAAGTTGGCGCCCATTCCGAGTCCGGGGTACGGTTTGCCAGCCCTTCCCCAAAGTCTATAGCCCACCCGCTTTTTGGGCATTTTTGCGGACGAACTTGGACGGGACCTTCGGGGCTTATTTTTGGTGCGGCTGTGCCCGTCATTTTTGGCACACGGAGGCCACTCGCAAAATCTCGCCCCATTCCGAGTCCGCGGATTTGGGCCAGCCCTCCCCCCAAGGCTATAGCCCACCCGCTTTTTGGGCATTTTTGCCGGACGAACTTGGGGACTGGACCTTCGGGACTTATTTTTGGGTGCGGCTGTGCCCACACCGTATTTTTGGCACACGGAGGCCACTCGCAGAAATCTCGTCCCATTCCGAGTCCGCGGACGAAGTTGGCCAGCCCTTCCCCAAGGCTATAGCCCACCCGCTGGGCATTTTTGCGGCGGACGAACTTGGGGACGGACTCGGGACTTATTTTTCGGTGCGGTGCCCGCACTCCTATTTTTGGCACACGGAGGCCACTCGCAAAATCTCGCCCCATTCCGAGTCCGCGGATTTGAGTTGGCCAGCCTCCCCCAGGCTATAGCCCAACCGCTTGTTGGCATTTTGCGGCGATTTAACTTGGGGACGGACATTCGGGGCTTATTTGGGCGTAGCTGTGCCGCTGCCTACTTTTGGCACACGGAGGGCGCCAAAGTCTCACCCCATTCCGAGTCCGCGGACGAAGGTGGCCAGCCCTCCCCCAAGGCTATAGCCCACCCGCTTTGGGCATTTTTGCGGCGGATGAACTTGGGGACGGGACCTTCGGGGCTTATTTTGGGCGCGGCTGTGCCCACGGCCTATTTGTGGCACACGGAGGGCGCCGCAAAGTCTCGCCCCATTCCGAGTCAGGCGGACGGTTGGCCAGCCCTCTCCCCAAGGCTATAGCCCACCCGCTTTTTGGGCATTTTACGGACGAAATTGGGGACGTGACCTTCGGGCCTTATTTTTGGCGTGGCTGTGCCCGTGGCCTATTTTTGGCACACGGACAGTGCTCGCAAAGTCTCGCCCATTCCGAGTCAGGCGGACGTTGGCCAGCCCTCCCCCAAGGCTATAGCCCACTGCTTGGGTATTTTGCGGACGAAGTCGGGACGGACCTTCGGGGCTTATTTTTGGCGCGGCTGTGCCCGCGCCTATTTTTGGCACACGGATGGCGCTCGCAATGTCTCGCCCCATTCCGAGTCCGGCGGACGAAGTTGGCCAGCGCCTCCCAAGGCTATAGCCCACCCGCTTTTTTGGGTATATTTACGGCGACGAACTTGTGGGACGGGACCTTCTGGGACTTATTTTTGGGTGCGGCTGTGCCTGGGCGCGGCTATTTGTGGCAAACAGAGGGCGCTCGCAATGTCTCGCCCATTCCGACTCCGCGGACGGCGGGCCAGCCCCTCCCCAAGGCTATAGCCCACCCGCTTTTGCGCATTTTTGCGGCGGACGAACTTGGGGACGGGACCTTCGGGAGCTTTATTTTTGGGCGCGGCTGTGCCGCGCCTATTTTTGGCACACGGAGGGTGCCTGCAAAGTCTCGCCCCATTCCGAGTCCGGCGGATTTGTTGGCCAGCCCTCCCCAAGGCTATAGCCCACCCGCTTTTGGGCATTTTTGCGGCGGACGAACTTGGGGACGGGACCTGGGGCTTATTTTGGGTGCAGCTGTGTTCATGGCTCATTTTTGGCTCACAGAGGGCACTCTCAAAGTCTCGCCCCATTCCCAGTCCGCAGACGAAGTTGGCCAGCCCTCCCCCAAGCCTATAGCCCACCCGCTTTTTGGGCATTTTTGGCGGACGAAATTGGGGACGGGACCTTCGGGTCTTATTTTAGGCTGCAGTGCCTGCGGTCTATTTTTGGAACACGGAGGGCGCCGCAGTCTCGCCCATTCCGAGTCCGCGGATGAAGCTGGCCAGCCCTCCCCAAGGCTATAGCCCACCCGCTTTTGGGTATTTTTACGGCGGACGAACATGGGTACGGGACCTTCGGGGGTTTATTTTTGGGCGCGGCGGTGTCCACGGCCTATTTTTGGCACACGGAGGCCGCACGCAAAGTCACGGGCCATTCCGAGTCCGGCGGACGATGGGCCAGCCCTCCACCCAAGGCTATAGCCCACCCGCTTTTGGGCATTTTTGCGCGGATGAACTTGGGGATGGGACCTTCGGGGCTTATTTTTGGGCGCGGCTGTGCATGCAGCCTATTTTTGGTACACGGAGGCCGCCGCAGTCTCGCTCTATTCCGAGTCCGCGGACGGTTGGCCAGGCCCTCCCCGGCTATAGCCCACCCGCTTGACATTTTTGCGGCGGACGGTTCGGGACGTGACTTCGGGTCTTATTTTTGGGCGCTGTGCCTATTTTTTGGCACAAGGAGGGTGCTTCGTAATGTCTCGCCCCATTCCGAGTCCGCGGACGAAGTTGGCCAGCCCTCCCCAAGGCTATAGCCCACCCGCTTTTTGGGCAATTTTGCGGCGACGCAACTTGGGGACGGACCTTCGGGGCTTATTTTTGGGCTGTGCCTGGCCTATTTTTGGCACACGGAGGGTTTCTCGCAATGTCTCGCCCCATTCCGAGTCCGCGGATTTGTTGGCCAGCCCTCCTCCCCCAAGGCTATAGCCCACCCGCTTTTGGGCATTTTTGTGTGGACGAACTTGGGGACGGACCTTCGGGGCATATTTTTGGGCGCGCTGTGCCTGCGGCCTATTTTTGGTACACGGAGGGTGCTCGCAGTCTCGCCTCCATTCCGAGTCCGCGGATTTAGTTGGCCAGCCCCTCCACCCAAGGCTATAGCCCACCCGCTTTTGGGCTTTTTTGCGGGCGACGAACTTGGGGACGGGACCTCGGGGCTTTATTTTTGGGCGCGCCAGTGCCCGCGTCCTATTTTTGGTACACGGAGGGCGCTGCAAAGTTCGCCCCATTCCGAGTCCGGGTGATTTGTTGGCTGCAGCCCTCCCCCAAGGCTATAGCCCACCCGCTTTATGGGCATTTTTGCGGCGGACGAACTTGGGGACGGACCTTCAGGGGCTTATTTTTGCGTGGCTGTGTTCGCGCCTATTTTTGGTACACGCAGGGCGCTCGCAAAGTCTCGCCCATTCCGAGTCCGGCGGATTGGCCAGCCCTCCCCCAAGGCTATAGCCCACCCGCTTTTTTGGGCATTTTTGGACGAAACTTGGGGACGGGACCTTCGGGGCTTATTTTTGGGTGCGGCTGTGCCCGCTGCCTATTTTTGGTACACGGAGGGCGCCGCAGTCTCGCCCCATTCCGAGTCCGGCGGATTTAGTTGGCCAGCCTCCCCCAAGGCTATAGCCCCCACCCGCTGGGCATTTTTGGCGGACGAACTTGGGGACAGGACCTTCGGGCTTATTTTTACGCTGTGCCCGCGGCCTATTTTTACACACACGGAGGGCGCTGAAACTCGCCCCATCTCCAAGTCCGCGGACGAAGTTGGCCAGCCCTCCCCCAAGGCTATAGCCCACCCGCTTTTTTGGGCATTTTTGCGGCGGACGAACATGGGGACGGGACCTTCGGGGCTTATTTTGGGCGCGGCTGTGTTCGCAGCCTATTTTTGGTACACGGAGGGTGCTCGCAAACTCGCCCCATTCCGAGTCCGGGCGGATTTGTTGGCCAGCCCCTCCACCCAAGGCTATAGCCCACCCGCTTTTGGGCTTTTGCACGAACTTGGGGACGGACCTTCGGGGCTTATTTTTGGGTACGCCTGTGCCTGCCTATTTTTGGTACACGGAGGGCGCCGCAGTCTCGCCCATTCCGAGTCCGGGTGACGTTTGGCCAGCCTCTCCCCCAAGGCTATAGCCCACCTGCTGGGCATTTTTGCGGACGAACTTGGGACGGGACCTTCAGGGGCTTATTTTTGGGCGCGGCTGTGTTCGCAGCCTAGTTTTGTACACGCAGGGCGCTGCAGTCTCGCCCATTCCGAGTCCGGGGATTTGTTGGCCAGCCCTCCCCAAGGCTATAGCCCACCCGCTTTTTGGGCATTTTCATGGGGACGAACTTATGGACGGACCTTCGGGGCTTATTTTTGGGCGCGCTGTGCCCGCGTCTTTTTGGTACACGGAGGGCGCCGCAAAGTCTCGCCTCATTCCGAGTCCGCGGACGAAGTTGGCCAGCCCTCCCCAAGGCTATAGCCCCCACCCGCTTTTTTGGGCATTTTTATGGCGGACGAACTTGGGGACCGGACCATCGGGGCTTATTTTTGGGCGCGGCTGTGCCCGGCATATTTTTGGCACACGGAGGGCGCCGTAAACTCGCCCCATTCCCAGTCCGCGGATTTGTTGGCCAGCCCTCCCCAAGGCTATAGCCCACCTGCTTTTGGGCATTTTATGGGCGAACTTGGGGACGGGACCTTCGGGGCTTATTTTTGGGCGCGCTGTGTTCGCGGCCTATTTTTGGCACACGCAGGGTGGCTGCTAAGTTTCGCCCCATTCCGAGTCCGGCGGACGAAGTTGGCCAGCCCCTCCCCCCAAGGCTATAGCCCACCCGTTTTTTGGGCATTTTTGCGGCGGACGAACTTGGGGACGGGACCTTCGGGGGCTTATTTTTGGGCTCGGATGTGACCACGGCCTATTTTTGGCACACGGAGGGGGCTCGCAATGTCTCGCCCATTCCGAGTCCGCGGATTTGTTGGCCAGCCCTCCCCCAAGGCTATAGCCCGCCTGCTTTTTGGGCATTTTTGCGGCGGGCGAACTTGGGGACGGGACCTTCAAGCACTTGGGCGCTGCTGTGCCTGCGTCTATTTTTGGCACACGGAGGGTGCTCACAAAGTCTCGCCTCATTCCGAGTCCGCGGACGGTAGGCCAGCCCCTCCCCAAGGCTATAGCCCACCCGCTTTTGGGCATATTTGCGCGGACGAACTATGGGACGGGACCTTCGGGGCTTATTTTGCGCGCTGTGACCGCGGCCTATTTTTAGTACACGGAGGTTGCTCGCAAAGTCTAGCCCCTTTCCGAGTCCGGCGGACGAAGTTGGCCATCCCCTCCCCCCATGGCTATCGCCCACCCGTTTTTTGGGCATTTTTGCAGCGGATGAACTTGGGGACGGGACCTTCGGGGGTATATTTTTGGGCGCGGCTGTGCCCGTGGCCTATTTTTGGCACACGGAGGGCGCTTGCAAAGTCTCGCCCCATTCCGAGTCCGGCGGACGAAGTTGGCCATCCCCTCCCCCCAAGGCTATAGCCCACCCGTTTTTTGGTCATTTTTGCGGCGGACGAACTTGGGGACGGGACCTTCGGGGACTTATTTTGGGCGCGGCTGTGCCTGCGCCTATTTTTGGTACACACGGAGGGCGCCGCAAACTCGCCCCATTCCGAGTCCGGCGGACGAAGTTGGCCAGCCCCTCCCCCCAAGGCTATAGCCCACCCGTTTTTTGGGCATTTTTGCGGCGGACGAACTTGGGGACGGGACCTTCGGGGACTTAATTTTGGGTGCGTCTGTGCACGCGGCCGATTTTTGGCACATGGAGGGCGTTCGCAAAGGCTCGCCCCCATTCCGAGTCCGCGGACGGTTGGCCAACCCTCCCCTGAAGGCTATAGCCCACCCGCTTTTGGCCATTTTTACGGCGGACGAACTTGGGGACGGGACCTTCGGGGCTTATTTTTAAGGCTGCTGTGCCTGCGGCCTATTTTTGGCACACGGAGGGCGCCAAAAAGTCTCGCCACATTCCGAGTCCGGCGGACGAAGCTGACCAGCCCTCCCCAAGGCTATAGCCCACCCGCTTTTTTGGGCATTTTTGCAAGGCGGATTTAACTTGGGGACGGGACCATAGGTGGCTTATTTTTGGGCTGTACCCACGGCCTATTTTTGGCACACGGAGGGCGCGCCAAGTCTCGCCTCTATTCCGAGTCCGCGGACGGTTGGCCAGCTCCTTTCCCCAAGGCTATAGCCCACCCGTTTTTCTGTCCTTTTTCCCCTGGACGAACTTGGCGCCCCGGCCTTCGGGCGGATATTTTTGGGTGCGGCTGTGCCTCGCGCTCATTTTTTGGCACACAAAGGCGGCTCAGTGTCTCGCGACATTCCGAGTCCGCGGACGAGTTGGCCAGCCCCAACCCCAAGGCTATAGCCCACCCGTTTTTGTGGCCTTTTTCCGCTGGACGAACTTGGCGCCCGGCCTTCGGCAGAGCGGCTGCGCCCGCAGCCTATTTTTGGCACACGGAGGCTGCTTCGCAGTCTCGCGCCATTCCGAGTCCGCGGACGAAGTTGGCCAGCCCCACCCCTGGCTATAGCCCACCCGCTTTTGTGGCCTTTTTCCGCTGGACGAACTTGGCGCCCGGCCTTCGAGCTGGTTATTTTTGGGCGTGGCTGTGTACGCGCCTATTTTTGGCACACGGAGGCCACTCGCAAAGTCTCGCGCCATTCCGAGTCCGGGACGGCGGGCCAGCCCCACCCCCAAGGCTATAGCCCACCATTTTTGTGGCCTTTTTCCGCTGGACGAACTTGGCGCCCCGGCCTTCGGGCGGATATTTTTGGGCGCGGCTGTGCCCGCGGCCTATTTTTAGCACACGGAGGGCGCTCGAAAAGTCTCACCCCATTCCGAGTCCGCGGACGGGTTGACCAGCCCCGACCCCCAAGGCTATAGCCCACCCGTTTTTTGGGCATTTTTGCGGCGGACCAACTTGGGGACGGGACCATAGGGGGCTTATTTTTGGGCGCGGCTGTGCCCACGGCCTATTTTTCGCACACGGAGGGTGCTCGCAAAGTCTCGCCTATTCCGAGTCCGCGGACGGTTGGCCAGCCCTCCCCATGGCTATAGCCCACCCGCTTTCTGTCCTTTTTCCGCTGGACGATCTTGGCGCCCGGCCTTCGGCGGATATTTTTGGGCGCGCTGTGCCTGGGCCTATTTTTTACCGAGGCCGCCGCAAAGTCTCGCGCCATTCCGAGTCCCGCTGGATGAAGTTGGCCACCCCACCACCCAAGGCTATAGCCCACCCGTTTTTGTGGCCTTTTTCCGCTGGACAAACTTGGCGCCCCGGCCTTCGGGCGGATATTTTTGGGCGCGGCTGTGCCCGTGGCCTATTTTTGGCTCACCGAGCCCACTCGCAAAGTCTCGCGCCATTCCGAGTCCCGCGGATGAAGTTGGCCACCCCCACCACCCAAGGCTATAGCCCACCCGCTTTTGTGGCCTTTTTCCGCTGGACGAACTTGGCGCCCGGCCTCGGGCGGTTATTTTGGGTGCGGCTGTGCCCGCGGGCCTATTTTTGGCTCTATCGAGGCCGCCGCAAAGTCTCGGCTATTCCGAGTCCGGGCGGATTTAGTCGGCCAGCCCCACCCCCTAAGGCTATAGCGCACCCGCTTTTCTGGCTTTTTCCGCTGGATTTAACTTGGTCCTCCCGCCTTCGGGGTTATTTTTGGGCGCGGCTGTACTTGCGTCCTATTTTTGGCACACGGAGGCCGCCCGCAAAGTCTCGCGCCATTCTGAGTCCGGCGGACGGTCGCCAGCCCCACCCCCAAGGCTATAGCCCACCCGCTTGTGGCCTTTTTCCGCTGGTCGAACTTGGCCCCCGGCCTCGGTGTGGTTATTTTTGGGCGCGCTGTGCCCGCGGCCTATTTTTGACGCATGGACGCCGCTCGCAAAGTCTCGCGCCATTCCAAGTCCGGGGGACGAAGTTGGCCAGCCCCCCCCCCCAAGGCTATAGCCCACCCGTTTTTGTGGGCATTTTCCGCTGGTGGTACTTGGCCCCCCGGCCTTAGGGGGGTTGTTTTTGGGCGCGGCGGTGCCCGCGGCCTATTTTTGGCACACGGACGCCGCTCGCAAAGTATCGCGCCATTCCGAGTCCGGGGGACGAAGTTGACCAGCCCCACCCCCCAAGGCTATAGCCCACCCATTTTTGTGGCCTTTTTCCGCAGGAGGAACTTGGCGCCCCGGCCTTCGGGGGGTGATTTTTGCGCTGTGCCTGTGGGCCTATTTTTCGCACACGGAGGGTGCTCGCAAAGTCTCGGCCCATTCCGAGTCCGGCGGACGAAGTCGGCCAGCCCCACCCCCCAAGGCTATAGCCCACCCGTTTTTGTGGCCTTTTTCCGCTGGTCGAACTTGGCCCCCCGGCCTTCGGGGGGTTATTTTTGGGCGCGGCTGTGCCCGCGGCCTATTTTTGGCACACTGACGCCGCTCGCAAAGTCTCACACCATTCCTAGTCCGGCGGATGAAGTTGGCCACCCCCACCACCCAAGGCTATAGCCCACCCGTTTTTGTGGCCTTTTTCCGCTGGACGAACTTGGCGCCCCGGCCTTCGGGCGGTTATTTTTGGGCGCGGCTGTGCCCGTGGCCTATTTTTGGTTCACTGAGGCCGCCGCAAAGTCTCGCTTATTCTGAGTCCGGCGGACGAAGTCGGCCAGCCCCACCCCCAAGGCTATAGCCCACCCGCTTTTGTGGGCCTTTTCCGCTGGTTTAACTTGGCCCCCGGCCTTCGGGTTATTTTTGGGCGCGGCTGTGCTGCTGCCTATTTTTGGCACACGGACGCCGCCGCAAAGTCTCACACCATTCCGAGTCCGGGACAAATTTGGCCAGCCCCACTCCTGCTATAGCCCACCCATTTTTGTGGCCTTTTTCCGCAGGACGAACTTGGTGCCCCGGCCTTCGGGCGGTTATTTATGGGCGCGGCTGTGCCCGCAGGCTATTATTGGCACACGGATGTCGCCACAACGCCTTATGCACCCGAGTCCGCGGACGAAGTTGGCCAGCCCCACTTCCCCAAGGCTATAGCCCACCAGTTTTTGTGGCCATTTTCCGCTGGACGAACTTGCGCCTGCCTTCAAGGTTATTTTGGGCGCGGCTGTGCCTGGGTCTATTTTTGGCACACGCAGGCCGCCGCAGTCTCGCGCCATTCCGAGTCCGCGACGAAGTCGGCCAGTCCCACCCCCAAGGCTATAGCCCACCCGCTTTGTAGGCCTTTTTCCGCTGGACGAATCTTGGCGCCCGGCCTTCGGGCAGTTATTTTTGGGCGCGGCTGTGCCCAAGGCCTATTTTTGGCACACGGAGGGCGCCGCAAAGTCTCGCGCCATTCCGAGTCCGCGGATGAAGTTGGCCACCCCTACCACCCAAGGCTATAGCCCACCCGCTTTTGTGGCCTTTTTCCGCTGGACGAACTTGACGCCCGGCCTTCGGGCGGTTATTTTTGGGCGCGGCTGCCTGCGGGGCCTATTTTTGGCTCACGAGGCCGCCGCAAAGTCTCGCTATTCTGAGTCCGGCGGACGAAGTCGCCAGCCCCACCCCCAAGGCTATAGCCCACCCGCTTTTGTGGCCTTTTTCCGCTGGTCGAACTTGGCCCCCGCCTCGGGGTTATTTTGGGCGCGCTGTGCCCGCGGCCTATTTGGGGCTCACGGACGCCGCGCGCAAACTCTCACACCAGTCCGAGTCCGGGGGACTAAGTTCCCCAGGCCCTACCGCCAAGGCTATAGCCCACCCATTTTTGTGGTCTTTTTCCGCAGGACGAACTTGGCGCCCGGCCTCAAGGGCGGTTATTTATGGGCGCGGCTGTGCCTGCAGCCTATTTTTGGCACACACGGATGTCGCCACAACGTCTTTGCGTAATTCCGAGTCCGGGCGGATTTAAGTTGGCCAGCCCCACTCCCCCAAGGCTATAGCTCACCAGTTTTTGTGGCCATTTTCCGCTGGACGAACTTGGCGCCCCGGCCTCAAGGAAAGAGCGGTTATTTTTGGGCGCGCTGTGCCTGTCTATTTTTGGCACACGAGGCCGCCGCAAAGTCTCGCGCCATTCCGAGTCCGGGCGGATTTGAGGCCAGTCCCACTCCCCAAGGCTATAGCCCACCCGCTTTTGTGGCCTTTTTCCGCTGGACGAACTTGGCGCCTGCCTTCGGCAGTTATTTTTGGGCGCGGCTGTGCCCATGCCTATTTTTGGCACACGGAGGGCGCCGCAAAGTCTCGCGCCATTCCGAGTCCGGCGGATGAAGTTGGCCACCCCCACCACCCAAGGCTATAGCCCACCCGTTTTTGTGGCCTTTTTCCGCTGGACGAACTTGGCGCCCCGGCCTTCGGGTGGTTATTTTTGGGCGCGGCTGTGCCCGTGGCCTATTTTTGGCTCACCGAGGCCGCTCGCAAAGTCTCGCGCCATTCCGAGTCCGGCGGATGAAGTTGGCCACCCCCACCACCCAAGGCTATAGCCCACCCGTTTTTGTGGCCTTTTTCCGCTGGACGAACTTGGCGCCCCGGCCTTCGGGAGGTTATTTATGGGCGCGGCTGTGCCCGTAGCCTATTTTTGGCTCACCCAGGCCGCTCGCAAGTCTCGCACCATTCCGAGTCCGGCGGACGAAGTTGGCCAGCCCCACCCCTCAAGGCTATAGCCCACCCGTTTTTGTGGCCATTTTCCGCTGGACTAACTTGGAGCCCCGGCCTTCGGGCGGTTATTTTTGGGCGCGGCTGTGCCCGCGGTCTATTTTTGGCTCACGCAGGCCGCTCGCAAAGTATCGCGCCATTCCGAGTCCGGGGGACGAAGTTGGCCAGCCCCACCCCCCAAGGCTCTAGCCCACCCGTTTTTGTTGCCTTTTTCCGCAGGACGAACTTGGCGCCCCGGCCTTCGGGCGGTTATTTATTGGCGCGGCTGTGCCCGCAGCCTATTTTTGGCGCACGGATGTCACTCACAACGTCTTGCGCAATTCCGTGTCCGGCGGACGAAGTTGGCCAGCCCCACCCCCCAAGGCTATAGCCCACCCGTTTTTGTGGCCATTTTCTGCTGGACGAACTTGGCGCCCGCCTTCGGGCGGTTATTTTGGCACGGCTGTGCCCGCGGTCTATTTTTGGTACACGCAGGCCGCCGCAGTCTCGCGCCATTCCGAGTCCGGGCGGACGAAGTCGCCAGTCCCACTCTGCTATAGCCCACCCGCTTTTGTGGCCTTTTTCCGCTGGACGAACTTGGCGCCCGGCCTTCGGGCAGTTATTTTTGGCGCTGTGCCCGTGGGGCCTATTTTTGCACACGGAGGGCGCTGCAAAGTCTCGCGCCATTCCGAGTCCGCGGATGAAGTTGGCCACCCCACCACCCAAGGCTATCGCCCACCCGCTTTTGTGGCCTTTTTCCGCTGACGAACTTGGCGCCCGGCCTTCGGGCTGTTATTTTTGGGCGCGCTGTGGCCGGGACTATTTTTGGCTCACCGAGGCCGCCGCAAAGTCTCGCCATTCCGAGTCCGGGATGAAGTTGGCCACCCCCACCCCCCAAGGCTATAGCGCACCCGTTTTTGTGGCCTTTTTCCGCTGGACGAACTTGGCGCCCCGGCCTTCGGGCGGTTATTTTTAGGCGCGGCTGTGCCCGTGGCCTATTTTTGGCTCTCCGAGGCCGCCGCAGTTCAAGGCTATTCCGAGTCCGCGGACGAAGTCACCAGCCCCACCCCCAAGGCTATAGCGCACTGCTTTTGTGGCTTTTTTCCGCTGGATTTAACTTGGCCCCCGCCTTCGGGGTTATTTTTGGGCGCGGCTGTACCAAGGCCCTATTTTTGGCACACGGAGGCCGCTCGCAAAGACTCGCGCCATTCTGAGTCCGGCGGACGAAGTCGGCCAGCCCCACCCCCCAAGGCTATAGCCCACCCGTTTTTGTGGCCTTTTTCCGCTGGTCGAACTTGGCCCCCCGGCCTTCGGGCGGTTATTTTTGGGAGCGGCTGTGCCCGCGGCCTATTTTTGTCACACGGACGCCGCTCGCAAAGTCTCGCGCCATTCCGAGTCCGGGGGACGAAGTTGGCCAGCCCCACCCCCCAAGGCTATAGCCCACCCGTTTTTGTTGCATTTTTCCGCTGGACGGACTTGGCGCCCTGTCCTTCGGGTGGTTATTTTTGGGCACGGCTGTGCCCGCGGCCTATTTTTGGCACACGGAGGCCGCTCGCAAAGTCTCGCGCCATTCCGACTCCGGCGGACAAAGTTGGCCAGCCCCACCCCCAAGGCTATAGCCCACCTGTTTTTGTGGCCTTTTTCCGCTGGACGAACTTGGCGCCCCGGCCTTCGGGTGGTTATTTTTGGGTGCGGCTGTGCCCGCGGCCCATTTTTGGCACACAGAGGCCGCTCGCAAAGTCTCGCGCCATTCCGAGTCCGGCGGACGAAGTTAGCCAGCCCCACCCCCCAAGGCTATAGCCCACCCGTTTTTGTGGCCTTTTTCCGCTGGACGAAATTGGCGCACCGGCCTTCGGGCAGTTATTTTTGGGAGCGGCTGTGCCCGCGGCCTATTTTTGGCACACGGAGGCCGCTCACAAAGTCTCGCGCCATTCCGAGTCCGGCGAACGAAGTTGGCCAGCCCCACCCCCCAAGGCTATAGCCCACCCGTTTCTGTGGCCTTTTTCCGCTGGACGAACTTGACGCCCCGGCCTTCGGGTGGTTATTTTTGGGCGCGGCTGTGCCCGCGGCCTATTTTTGGCACACAGAGGCCACTCGCAAAGTCTCGCACCATTCCGAGTCCGGCGGACGAAGTTGGCCAGCCCCACCCCCCAAGGCTATAGCCCACCCGTTTTTGTGGCCATTTTCCGCTGGACGAACTTGGCGCCGGCCTTCGGGCGGTTATTTTGGGCGCGGCTGTGCTCAAGGCCTATTTTTGCTACACGGAGGTCAGCCAGAAGTCTCCCGCCATTCCGAGTCCGGGCGGACGAAGTTGTCCAGCCCCACCCCCAAGACTATAGCCCACCCGCTTTTGTGGCCATTTTCCGCTGGACGAACTTGGCGCCCGGCCTTTCAAGGTTATTTTGGCGCGGCTGTGCCTGCTCTATTTTTGGCACACAGAGGCCACTCGCAAAGTCTCGCACCATTCCGAGTCCGCGGATTTAGTTGGCCAGCCCCACCCCCCAAGGCTATAGCCCACCCGCTTGTGGCCTTTTTCCGCTGGACGAACTTGGCGCCCGGCCGCCGGGCGGTTATTTTTGCTGCTGTGCCTGCGGCCTATTTTTGGCACATTTGAGGCCGCCGCCAAGTCTCGCGCCATTTCGAGTCCGCGGACGGTTGGCCAGCCCCACCCCCAAGGCTATAGCCCACCCGCTTTTGTGGCCTTTTTCCGCGGATTTAACTTGGCGCCCGGCCGCCGGCGGTTATTTTGGCGCGGCTGTGCCTGCGGCCTCATTTTTTTGGCACATTGAGGCCGCCAAGTCTCGCGCCATTTCGAGTCCGCGGACGGTTGGCAAGCCCCACCCCCAAGGCTATGGCCCACCTGCTTTTTGTGGCCTTTGTCCGCTGGACGAACTTTTGCGCCCGCCCTTCAGGCGGCTATTTTTGTTCGCTGTGCCCGCTGACTATTTTTTTGGCACACTGAGGCCGCCGCAGAGTCTCGCGCCATTTCGAGTCCGGCAGACGGTTGGCCTGCCCCACCCCCAAGGCTATAGCCCACCCGCTTTTGTTGCATTTTTCGCTGGACGGAATTGGCGCCTGGCCTTCGGTGGTTATTTTGGGCGCTGTGCTCATATTTTTTGCACACGGAGTCCGCTCGCAAGTCTCGCGCCATTCCGAGTCCGGCGGACGGTTGGCCAGCCCCACCCCCTGCGCTATAGCCCACCCGCTTTTGTGGCCTTTTGCGCTGGACGAACTTTGCGCCTGGCCTTCGGGTGGTTATTTTGGACGCTGCTGTGCCCGCGCCTATTTTTGGTACACAGAGGCCGCTCCCAAAGTCTCGCCATTCCGAGTCCGGGGCGGAGAAGTTAGCCAGCCCCACCCCCAAGGCTATAGCCCAACCGGGCCAGTTTTGTGGCCATTTTCCGCTGGACGAACTTGGCGCCCCGGCCTTCGGGCGGTTATTTTTGGGCGCGGCTGTGCCCGCGGCCTATTTTTGGCACACGGAGGCCGCTCGCAAAGTCTCGCGCCATTCCGAGTCCGGCGGACGAAGTTGGCCAGCCCCACCCCCAAGGCTATAGCCCACCTGTTTTTGTGGCCTTTTTCCGCTGGACGAACTTGGCGCCCCGGCCTTCGGGTGGTTATTTTTGAGCGCGGCTGTGCCCGCGGCCCATTTTTGGCATACAGAGGCCGCTCGCAAAGTCTCGCGCCATTCCGAGTCCGGCGGTCGTAGTTAGCCAGCCCCACCCCCCAAGGCTATAGCCCACCCGTTTTTGTGGCCTTTTTCCGCTGGACGAACTTGGCACACCGGCCTTCGGGCAGGTATTTTTGGGCGAGGCTGTGCCCGCGGCCTAATTTTGGCACACGGAGGCCGCTCACAAAGTCTCGCGCCATTCCGAGTCCGGCGAACGAAGTTGGCCAGCCCCACCCCCCAAGGCTATAGCCCACCCGTTTCTGTGGCCTTTCTCCGCTGGACGAACTTGACGCCCCGGCCTTCGGGTGGTTATTTTTGGGCGCGGCAGCGGCTTATTTTTTGCACACGGAGTCCGTTCGCAAAGTCTCGCGCCATTCCGAGTCCGGCGGACGAAGTTGGCCAGCCCCACCCCCCAAGGCTATAGCCCACCCGTTTTTGTGGCCTTTTTGCGCTGGACGAACTTTGCGCCCCGGCCTTCGGGTGGTTATTTTTGGGCGCGGCTGTGCCCACGGCCTATTTTTGGCACACGGAGTCCGTTCGCAAAGTCTCGCGCCATTCCGAGTCCGGCGGACGAAGTTGGCCAGCCCCACCCCCCAAGGCTATAGCCCACCCGTTTTTGTGGCCTTTTTGCGCTGGACGAACTTTGCGCCCCACCCTTCGGGTGGTTATTTTTAGGCGCGGCTGTGCCCGCGGCCTATTTTTGGCACACAGAGGCCGTTCCCAAAGTCTCGCGCCATTCCGAGTCCGGCGGAGAAATTAGCCAGCCCCACCCCCCAAGGCTATAGCCCACCCGTTTTTGTGGCCATTTTCCGCTGGACGAACTTGGCGCCCCGGCCTTCGGGCGGTTAGTTTTGGGCGCGGCTGTGTCCGCGGCCTATTTTTGCCATACGGAGGCCGCCAGAAGTCTCCCGCCATTCCGAGTCCGCGGACGGTTGGCCAGCCCCACCCCCAAGGCTATAGCCCACCCGCTTTTTTGGCCTTTTTGCGCTGGACGAACTTTGCGCCCGACTTCGGTGGTTATTTTGACGCGGCTGTGCCTGCGGCCTATTTTTTTGCACACAGAGGCCGCCTCCCAAAGTCTCGCGCCATTCCGAGTCCGCGGAGAAGTTAGCCAGCCCCACCCCCAAGGCTATATCCCACCTGCTTTTGTGGCCATTTTCCGCTGGACGAACTTGGCGCCCGGCCTTCTGGCGGTTATTTTGGTGCCTGCTTTATTTTTGTTGACACGGAGGTTGCCGCAAAGTCTCGCGCCATTCCGAGTCCGCGGACGGTTGGCCAGCCCCACCCCCAAGGCTATAGCCCACCTGTTTTTGTGGCCTTTTTCCGCTGGACGAACTTGGCGCCCCGGCCTTCGGGGTGGCATTTTGAGCGCGGCTGTGCCAAGGCCCATTTTTGGCACACAGAGGCCGCTCGCAAAGTCTCGCGCCATTCCGAGTCCGGCGGACGAAGTTAGCCAGCCCCACCCCCCAAGGCTATAGCCCACCCGTTTTTGTGGCCTTTTTCCGCTGGACGAACTTGGCACACCGGCCTTCGGGCAGGTATTTTTGGGCGAGGCTGTGCCCGCGGCCTAATTTTGGCACACGGAGGCCGCTCACAAAGTCTCGCGCCATTCCGAGTCCGGCGGACGAAGTTGGCCAGCCCCACCCCCCAAGGCTATAGCCCACCCGTTTTTGTGGCCTTTTTGCGCTGGACGAACTTTGCGCCCCGGCCTTCGGGTGGTTATTTTTTGGCGCGGCTGTGCCCGCGGCCTATTTTTGGCACACAGAGGCCGCTCCCAAAGTCTCGCGCCATTCCGAGTCCGGCGGAGAAATTAGCCAGCCCCACCCCCCAAGGCTATAGCCCACCCGTTTTTGTGGCCATTTTCCGCTGGACGAACTTGGCGCCCGGCCTTCGGCGGTTAGTTTTGGGCGCGGCTGTGCTCAAGGCCTATTTTTGCCATACGGAGGCCGCCAGAAGTCTCCCGCCATTCCGAGTCCGCGGACGGTTGGCCAGCCCCACCCCCAAGGCTATAGCCCACCTGTTTTTGTGGCTGCCCGCTGACGAACTTGGCGCCCGCCTTCGGGAGGTTATTTTTGGGTGCGGCTGTGCCCGGTCCATTTTTGGCACACAGAGGCCGCTTGCAAAGTCTCGCGCCATTCCGAGTCCGCGGATTTGGTTGGCCAGCCCCACCCCAAGGCTATAGCCCACCTGTTTTTGTGGCCTTTTTCCGCTGACGAACTTGGCGCCCGGCCTTCCACCCGCTTTTGTGGCCTTTTTCCGCTGGACCAGCCACAATTTTTGGGCGCTCCGCTGGCCTCCCCAAGGCTATAGCCCACCCGGTGGCCTTTTTCCGCTGTTGACGCCCGCCTTATTTTTGGGAGGCGGTTGTGCCCAGCCTTATTTTTTGCACTCGGAGTCCGTTCGCAAAGTCTCGCGCCATTCCGAGTCCGGCGGAAGAAGTTGGCCAGCCCCAACCCCCAAGGCTATAGCCCACCCGTTTTTGTGGCCTTTTTCCGCTGGACGAACTTGGCGCCCCGGCCTTCGGGCGGTTATTTTTGGGCGCGGCTGTGCCCGCGACCTATTTTTGGCACACGGAGGCCACTCGCAAAGTCTCGCGCCTTTCCGAGTCCGGCGGACGAAGTGGGCCAGCCCCTCCCCCCAAGGCTACAGCCCACCCGTTTTTGTGGCCTTTTTCCGCTGGACGAACTTGGCGCCCCGGCCTTCGGGATTTGGGCGCGCTGTGCTCGCGGCCTATTTTTGGCACACGGAGGCCGCCGCAAAGCCTCGCCCCATTCCGAGTCCGGCGGACGGCGGGCCAGCCCTCCCCCTACAGCCCACCCGCTTTTGTGGCCTTTTTCCGCTGGACGAACTTGGCGCCCGGCCTTCGGGTGGATATTTTTGGGCGCGCTGTGCCCGCGGCCTATTTTTGGCACACAGAGGCGGCTCGTAAAGTCTCGCGACATTCCGAGTCCGGCGGACGAACTTGGCCAGCCCCACTCCCCAAGGCTATAGCCCACCCGTTTTTGTGGCCTTTTTGCGCTGGACGAACTTTGCGCCCCGGCCTTCGGGTGGTTATTTTTGGACGCGGCTGTGCCCGCGGCCTATTTTTGGCACACAGAGGCTGTTCCCAAAGTCTCGCGCCATTCCGAGTCCGGCGGAGAAGTTAGCCAGCCCCACCCCCCAAGGCTATAGCCCAACCGTTTTTGTGGCCATTTTCCGCTGGACGAACTTGGCGCCCCGGCCTTCGGGCGGTTATTTTGGGAGCGGCTGTGCCCGCGGCCTAATTTTTGCACACGGAGGCCGCCGCAGTCTCGCGCCATTCCGAGTCCGGCGGATTTAGTTGGCCAGCCCCACCCCCAAGGCTATAGCCCACCTGTTTTTGTGGCCTTTTTCCGCTGGACGAACTTGGCGCCTGCCTTCGGGTGGTTATTTTGAGCGCGGCTGTGCCCGCGCCCATTTTTGCACAGAGGCCGCCGCAGTCTCGCCATTCCGAGTCCGGGCGGATGAAGTTAGCCAGCCCCACCCCCAAGGCTATAGCCCACCCGCTTTTTGTGGCCTTTTTCCGCTGGACGAACTTGGCACACCGCCTTCGGCAGGTATTTTGGCGAGGCTGTGCCCGCGGCCTAATTTTGGCACACGTAGGCCGCTCACAAAGTCTCGCGCCATTCCGAGTCCGGCGAACGAAGTTGGCCAGCCCCACCCCCCAAGGCTATAGCCCACCCGTTTCTGTGGCCTTTCTCCGCTGGACGAACTTGACGCCCGGCCTTCGGGTGGTTATTTTTGGGCGCGGCTGTGCCTGCCTATTTTTTTGCACACGGAGTCCGTTTCGCAAAGTTCAAGCCATTCCGAGTCCGCGGACGGTTGGCCAGCCCCACCCCCAAGGCTATAGCCCACCCGCTTTTGTGGCCTTTTTGCGCTGGACGAACTTTTGCGCCCGGCCTTCGGTGGTTATTTTTGGGCGCGGCTGTGCCCACGGCCTATTTTTGGCACACGGAGTCCGTTTCGCAAAGTCTCAAGGCCATTCCGAGTCCGGCGGATTTAGTTGGCCAGCCCCACCCCCAAGGCTATAGCCCACCCGCTTTTGTGGCCTTTTGCGCTGGACGAATCTTTGCGCCCCAGCCTTCGGGTGGTTATTTTTAGGCGCGCTGTGCCTGCGCCTATTTTTGGCACACAGAGGTCGCCTCCCAAAGTCTCGCGCCATTCCGAGTCCGGGGCGGAGAAATTAGCCAGCCCCACCCCCAAGGCTATAGCCCACCCGCTTTTGTGGCCATTTTCCGCTGGACGGTCTTGGCGCCCGGCCTTCGGGCGGTTAGTTTTGGGCGCGGCTGTGTCCGCGTCCTATTTTTGGCATACGGAGGCCGCCAGAAGTCTCCCGCCATTCCGAGTCCGCGGACGAAGTTGGCCAGCCCCACTTCCCCTAAGGCTATAGCCCACCCGCTTTTGGCCTTTTTGCGCTGGACGAACTTTTGCGCCCGACTGGTGGTTATTTTTGACGCGGCTGTGCCCGCCTATTTTTGGCACACAGAGGCCGCTCCCAAAGTCTCGCGCCATTCCGAGTCCGGCGGAGAAGTTAGCCAGCCCCACCCCCAAGGCGATAGCCCACCGGGTTTTGTGGCCATTTTCCGCTGGACGAACTTGGCGCCCGGCCTCAAGGAAGTTATTTTGGGCGCGGCTGTGCCCAAGCGGTCCTATTTTTGGCACACGGAGGCCGGGCCGCAAAGTCTCGCGCCATTCCGTGGCCGGCGGTCTATGTTGGCCTGCCCCACCCCCAAGGCTATAGCCCACCTGTTTTTGTGGCCTTTTTCCGCTGGACGAACTTGGCGCCCCGGCCTTCGGGTGGTTATTTTTGAGCGCGGCTGTGCCCGCGGCCCATTTTTGGCACACAGAGGCCGCTCGCAAAGTCTCGCGACATTACTAGTCCGGCGGACGAAGATAGCCAGCCCCACCCCCAAGGCTATAGCCCACCCGCTTGTGGCCTTTTTCCGCTGGACGAACTTGGCACACCGGCCTTCGGCAGGTATTTTTGGGCGAGGCTGTGCCCGCGTCTAATTTTGCACACGGAGGCCGCCACAAAGTCTCGCGCCATTCCGAGTCCGCGGACGTTGGCCAGCCCCACCCCCCCAGGCTATATCCCAACCGTTTTTGTTGCCTTTTTGCGCTGGACGAACTTTTCCCCCCGGCCTTCGGTTGTTTAATTTTTCGCGCGGCTGTGCACGAGGCCTATTTTTGTCACACAGAGGCCGCTCCCAAAGTCTCGCGCCATTCCGAGTCCGGCGGAGGAATTAGCCAGCCCCACCCCCAAGGCTATAGCCCACCCGCTTTTGTGGCCATTTTCCGCTGGACGAATCTTGCGCCCGGCCTTCAAGGAAGTTAGTTTTGGCCGCGCCTGTGCTCGGGCCTATTTTTGCCATACGGAGGCCGCCGTAAGTCTCCTGGGCCATTCCGAGTCCGGAGGACGAAGTTGGCCAGCCCCACCCCCAAGGCTATAGCCCACCTGTTTTTGTGGCCTTTTTCCGCTGGACGAACTTGGCGCCCCGGCCTTCCACCCGTTTTGTGGCCTTTTTCCGCTGGACGAACCTGGCGCACCGCCTTCGGGCAGTAATTTTGGCGCTGCTGTGCCTGCGCCTATTTTTGGCACACAGAGGCCGCCGCAAAGTCTCGCGCCATTCCGAGTCCGTGACGGTTAGCCAGCCCCACTCCCCAAGGCTATAGCCCACCCGCTTTTGTGGCCTTTTCCGCTGGACGAACCTGGCGACCGCCTTCGGCAGTAATTTTGGGCGCTGCTGTGCCAGCGGCCTATTTTTGGCACACGGAGGCCGCCACAAAGTCTCGCGCCATTCCGAGTCCAGCTAACGGTTGGCCGGCCCCACCCCCAAGGCTATAGCCCACCCGTTTCTGTGGCCTTTTTCCGCTGGACGAACTTGACGCACCGGCCTTCGGGTGGTTATTTTTGGGCGCGGTTGTGCCCGCGGCCTATCTTCGGCACACGGCGGCCGCTCGCAAAGTCTAGCGCCATCCCGAGTCCCGCGGAAGAAGTCGGCCAGCCCCAACCCCCCAGGCTCTAGCCCACGCGATTTTGTGGCCTTTTTCCGCTGGACGAACTTGGCGCCCGCCTTCAAGGGCCATATTTTTGCGCGGCTGTGCCCACCTATTTTTGGCACACGGAGGCCACTCGCAGTCTCGCGCCTTTCCGAGTCCGCGGATGAAGTTGGCCAGCCACAACCCCCAAGGCAATAGCCCAACCGATTTTGTTTCCTTTTCCTCTGACGAACTTGGCGCCCGGCCTTCAAGGGTTATTTTTGGGCGCGGCTGTGCTCGCGGCCTATTTTTGGCACACGGAGGCCGCTCGCAAAGCCTCGCCCCATTCCGAGTCCGGCGGACGAAGTGGGCCAGCCCCTCCCCCCAAGGCTACAGCCCACCCGTTTTTGTGGCCTTTTTCCGCTGGACGAACTTGGCGCCCCGGCCTTCGGGTGGATATTTTTGGGCGCGGCTGTGCCCGCGGCCTATTTTTGGCACACAGAGGCGGCTCGTAAAGTCTCGCGACATTCCGAGTCCGGCGGACGAACTTGGCCAGCCCCACTCCCCAAGGCTATAGCCCACCCGTTTTTGTGGCCTTTTTCCGCTGGACGAACTTGGCGCCCCGGCCTTCGGGCGGTTATTTTTGGGCGCGGCTCTGCCCGCGGCCTATTTTTGGCACACGGAGGCCGCTCGCAAAGTCTCGCGCCATTCCGAGTCCGGCGGATGAAGTTGGTCAGCCCCACCCCCCAAGGCTATAGCCCACCCGTTTTTGTGGCCTTTTTCCGCTGGACGAACTTGGCGCCCCGGCCTTCGGGCGGTTATTTTTGGGCGCGTCCTATTTTTGGCACACAGAGGCCACTCGCAAAGTCTCGCGCCATTCCGAGTCCGGCGGACGGTTGGCCAGCCCCACCCCCAAGGCTATAGCCCACCTGTTTTTGTGGCCTTTTTCCGCTTGGACGAACTTGGTGCCCCGGCCTCCGGGCGGTTATTTTTTGACGCGGCTGTGCCCGCGTCTATTTTTGGCACATGGAGGTCACTGCAGTCTCGCGCCCCTTCCGAGTCCGGAGGACGGTTGGCCAGCCCCACCCCCCAAGGCTATAGCCCACCCGTTTTGTGGCCATTTTATGCTGGACGAACTTGGCCCCCCGGCCTTCAGGCGGTAATTTTTGGGAGAGGCAGAGCCCGCCGCCTATTTTTGGCACACGGAGGCCGCTCGCAAAGTCTCGCGCCATTCTGAGTACGGCGGACGAAGTTGGCCAGCCCCACCCCCCAAGGCTATAGCCCACCCGTTTTTGTGGCCTTTTTCCACTGGACGAACTTGGCGTCCCGGCCTTCGGGCGGTTATTTTTGGGCGCGGCTGTGCCTCAAGGCCTATTTTTGGCACACCGAGGCCGCTCGCAAAGTCTCGCGCCATTCCGAGTCAGGCGGACGAAGTTGGCCAGCCCCACCCCCCAATGCTATAGACAAACCGAGTTTGTGGCATTTTTACACGGGACGAACTTTGCGTCCCGGCCGTCGGGCGGTTATTTTTGGCGCTGCCTCGCGCCTATTTTTGGCACACGGAGGCCGCCGCAGTCTCGCGCCATTGCAGTCCGGGCGGACGAAGTTTAGGGCCAGCCCCACCCCCAAGGCTATAGCCCACCCGCTTTTGTGGCCTTTTTCCGCTGGACGAACTTGGCGCCCGGCCTTTCAAGGTTATTTTTGCGCTGTGCTCAAGGCCTATTTTTGGCACACGGAGGCCGCCGAAAGTCTCGCGCCATTACGAGTCCGCGGATTTGTTGGCCAGCCCCACCCCCAAGGCTATAGCCCACCCGCTTTTGTGGCCTTTTTCCGCTGGACGAACTTGGCGCCCCTTCCTTCGGGAGGTTATTTTGGGCGCGCTGTGCTCGCGTCTATTTTTGGCACACGGAGGCCGCTCGCAAAGTCTCGCGCCATTCCGAGTCCGGCGGATGAAGTTGGCCAGCCCCACCCCCCAAGGCTATAGCCCACCCGGTTTTGTGGCCTTTTTCCGCTGGACGAACTTGGCGCCCCGGCCTTCGGGGGGTTATTTTTGGGGGCGGCTGTGCCCGCGGCCTATTTTTGGCACACGGAGGCCGCTCGCAAAGTCTCGCACCATTACGAGTCCGGGCGGACGGTTGGCCAGCCCCACCCCCAAGGCTATAGCCCACCCATTTTTGTGGCCTTTTTCCGCTGGACGAATCTTGGCGCCCCGCCTTCAAGGGATTTTTGGGTGCGGCAGTGACCGCAGCCTATTTTTTACACACGGAGGCCGCTCCAAAAGTATCGCGCCATTCCGAGTCCGGCGGACAAAGTTGGCCAGCCCCACCCCCCAAGGCTATAGCCCCCCCGTGTTTGTGGCCGTGTTCCGCTGGACGGTCTTGGCGCCCGGCCTTCGGCGGTTATTTTTGGCGCGCTGTGCCTGCGTCTATTTTTAGCACACGGAGGCCGCTTCGCAAAGTCTCGCGCCATTCCGAGTCCGCGGACGGTTGGCCAGCCCCACCCCCAAGGCTATAGCCCACCCGCTTTTGTGGCCTTTTTCCGCTGGACGAACTTGGCGCCCGCACATTGGGCGGTTATTTTGGCGCCGCTGTGCCGCGGCCTATATTTGGCACACGGAGGCCGCCGCAAAGTCTCGCACTATTCCGAGTCCGGGCGGATTTGGCCAGCCCCACCCCCAAGGCTATAGCCCACCCGCTTTTGTGGCCTTTTTCCGCTGGACGACTTGGCGCCCGCCTTCGGGCGGTTATTTTTGGGCGCGGCTGTGACCGTAGCCTATTTTTTGCACACGGAGGCCGCCAAAAGAATCGCGCCATTCCGAGTCCGGACGGATTGGCCAGCCCCACCCCCAAGGCTATAGCCCACCCGCTTTTGTGGCCTTTTTCCGCTTGGACGATCTTGGCGCCCGCCTTCGGGTCGGTTATTTTTGGCGCGGCTGTGCCCGCAGATCCTATTTTTATCACACGGAGGCCGCCGCAAAGTCTCGCGCCATTCCGAGTCCGCGGACGAAGTTGGCCAGCCCCACCCCCAAGGCTATAGCCCACCCGCTTTTTGTGGTCTTTTTCCGCTGGACGAACTTGGCGCCTGCCTTCAAGGTTATTTTTGGCACGGCTGTGCCTGGGCGCGTAATTTAGCACACGGAGGCCGCCGCAAAGTCTCGCCATTCCGAGTCCGGGACGGTTGGCCAGCCCCACCCCCTAAGGCTATAGCCCACCCGCTTTTGTGGCCTTTTTCCGCTGGACGAACTTGGCGCCCGGCCATTGGGCGGTTATTTTTGTGCCCGCCTATATTTGGCACACGGAGGCCGCCGCAGTCTCGCACAATACGAGTCCGGCGGACGAAGTTGGCCAGGCCCACCCCCCAAGGCTATAGCCCACCCGTTTTTGTGGCCTTTTTCCGCTGGACGAACTTGGCGACCCACCCTTCGGGCGGTTATTTTTTGGCACGGCTGTGCCCGTGGCCTATTTTTACACTGAGGCCGCCAAAGTCTCGCGCATTCCGAGTCCGGGCGGACGCAGTTGGCCAGCCCCACCCCCAAGGCTATAGCCCACCCGCTTTTGTGGCATTTTTCCTGGACGAACTTGGCGCCCCGCCTCACGGGCGGTTATTTTTGGGCTGTGCCCGCTGCCTATTTTTGGCACACGGAGGCCGCCGCAAAGTCGCGCGCCATTCCGAATCCGCGGACGGTTGGCCGCCCCACTCCCCAAGGCTATAGCCCACCCGCTTTTGTGGCCTTTTTCCGCTGGACGAACTTGGCGCCTTCGGGCGGTTATTTTTGGTGCGGCTGTGCCCGGCCTATTTTTGGCACACGGAGGCCGCCGCAAAGTCTCGCGCCATTGCGAGTCCGCGGACGGTTGGCCAGCCCCACCCCCAAGGCTATAGCCCACCCGCTTTTGTGGCCTTTTTCCGCTGGACGGTCTT
Organism: Citrus mangshanensis; assembly: GCA_030449895.1. Taxonomy (NCBI): domain Eukaryota; kingdom Viridiplantae; phylum Streptophyta; class Magnoliopsida; order Sapindales; family Rutaceae; genus Citrus; species Citrus mangshanensis. The sequence goes on from JASUUJ010000159.1 coordinate 124,425, forward strand.
GCGCCTTCGGCCGGTTATTTTTTAGCACGGCTGTGTGCTGCCTATTTTTGCACACGGAGGCCGCTCAGAATTCTCGCGCCTTCCGAGTCCGGCGGATTTAGTTGGCCAGCCCCACCCCCAGGCTATAGCCCACCTGCTTTTGTGGCCTTTTTCCGCTGGACGAACTTGGCGCCCCGGCCTTCGGGTGGTTATTTTTGAGCGCGGCTGTGCCCGCGGCCTATTTTTGGCACACGGAGGCCCATCGCACAGTCTCGCGCCATTCCGAGTCCGGCGGACGAAGTTGGCCAGCCTCCCCAAGGCTATAGCCCACCCGCTTTGTGGCCTTGTTCCGCGGGACGAACTTGGCGCCCCGGCCTTTGGGTGGTTATTTTAGCGCGCGGCTGTGCCCGCGGCCTATTTTTGGCACACGGAGGCCTCTCGCAAAGTCTCGCGCCATTCCGAGTCCGGCGGACGAAGTTGGCCAACCCCACCCCCCAAGGCTATAGCCCACCTGTTTTTGTGGCCTTTTTCCGCTGGACGAACTTGTGCCCCGGCCTTCGGCGGTTATTTTTGACGCGCTGTGCCCGCGCCTATTTTTGGCACATGGAGGTCACTCGCAGTCTCGCCCATTCCGAGTCCGGAGGACGGTTGGCCAGCCCCACCCCCAAGGCTATAGACCACCCGCTTTTGTGGCCTTTTTCCGCTGGACGAACTTGGCGCCCCGGCCTTCGGGCGGTTATTTTTGGGTGCGGCTGAGCCCAGCGCCTATTTTTACACACAGAGGCCACTCGCAAAGTCTCGCCATTCCGAGTCCGGCGGACGAAGCGGGCCAGCCCACTCCCCAAGGCTATAGCCCACCTGTTTTGTGGCCTTTTTCCGCTGGACGAACTTGGTGCCCCGCCTTCGGCGGTTATTTTTGACGCGGCTGTGCCTGCGGCCTATTTTTGGCACATGGAGGTCACTCGCAGTCTCGCGCCATTCCGAGTCCGGAGGACGGTTGGCCAGCCCCACCCCCAAGGCTATAGCCCACCCGCTTTGTGGCCTTTTTCTGCTGGACGAACTTAAGGCCCCGCCTTCAAGGTTATTTTTAAGGCGCTGTGTATTTTTGGCACACGAGGCCGCCGCAGTCTCGCGCCATTCGAGTCCGCGACGAAGCGGGCCAGCCCCACTCCCAAGGCTATAGCCCACCCGCTTTTGTGGCCTTTTTCCGCTGGACGAACTTGGCGCCCGGCCTTCGGCGGTTATTTTTGGGAGCGGCTGTGCCCACGGCCTATTTTTGCAAACGGAGGCCGCTGCAAAGTCTCGCACCATTACGAGTCCGCGGACGTTGGCCAGCCCCACCCCCCAAGGCTATAGCCCACCCATTTTTGTGGCCTTTTTCCGCTGGACGAACTTGGCCCCCGGCGTTATTTTGGGCGCTGTGACCGCAGCCTATTTTTTACACACACGGAGGTCCGCCCAAAAGTATCGCGCCATTCCGAGTCCGGGCGGACAAAGTTGGCCAGCCCCACCCCCAAGGCTATAGCCCACCCGCTTTTGTGGCCTTTTTCCGCTGACGAACTTGCGCCCGCCTCGGCGTTATTTTTGCCCGATGTCCTTTTTCCGCTGGATTTAACTTGGCGCCTTTATATTTTTCGAGGCCGCAGCGGCTATCGCGCCATTCCGAGTCCGCGGTTGGCCAGCCCCACCCCAAGGCCTAGCCCACCTGCTTTTGTGGCCTTTTCCGCTGGACGAACCTTCGGGCCGGGTTATTTTTTGCCGCCCCATCCTATTTTTATCACACGGAGGCCGCCGCAGTCTCGCGCCATTCCGAGTCCGCGGACGGTTGGCCAGCCCCACCCCCAAGGCTATAGCCCACCCGCTTTTTGTGGCCTTTTTCCGCTGGAGGCGCCATGGGCGGTTATTTTGATATTTGCACACGGAGGCCGCCGCAGTCTCGCTGATTCCGGAGTCCGCGGATTCGGTTGGCCAGCCCCACTTCAAGGCTATAGCCCACCTGCTTTTGTGGCCTTTTTCCGCTGGATTGGCGCCCCGCATTGGGCGGTTATTTTGCTGGCCGCGGCCTATATTTGGCACACGGAGGCCGCCTCTCGCCATTCCGAGTCCGCGGATTTTCGAAGTTGGCCAGCCCCACCCCCAAGGCTATAGCCCACCCGCTTTTGTGGCCTTTTTCCGCTGACGAACTTGGCGCCCCGGCCATTGGGCGGTTATTTTTGGGCGCCACAGCCTATTTTTTGGGAGGCCGTCACGAAGTTGGCCAGCCCCACCCCCCAAGCTTTTTGTGGCCTTTTTCCGCTGGACGAACTTGGCGCCCGATTTTTGGGCACCGGGCGAGAGCCTATTTTTTTGCACACGGAGGAATTTCCGAGTCCGGCGGTTGGCCAGCCCCTCCCTGCTATAGCCCACCCGCTTTGTGGCCTTTTTCCGCTGGACGTCTTGCGCGGGTCGGTTATTTTTGGCGCGCTGGCTGGCCATTCCGAGTCCTTGGCCAGCCCCACCCCAAGGCTGGCCAGCCCACCCGCTTTTGTGGCCTTTTTCCGCTGGATTTAACATTGGCGCCCGTACATTTTTGGGCGGTTATTTTTTTGGCGCCGCTGTGTCGGGCCTATATTTGGCACACGGAGGCCGCCGCAAAGTCTCGCGCCATTCCGAGTCCGGACGGTTGGCCAGCCCCCACCCCCAAGGCTATAGCCCACCCGCTTTTTGTGGCCTTTTTCCGCTGGACGAACTTGGCGCCCGGCCTTCGGCGGTTATTTTTGGGCGCGGCTGTGACCGTAGCCTATTTTTGCACACGGAGGCAGCCAAAAGAATCGGCCATTCCGAGTCCGGGCGGACGGTTGGCCAGCCCCACCCCCAAGGCTATAGCCCACCCGCTTTTGTGGCCTTTTTCCGCTGGACGATCTTGGCGCCCGGCCTCGGTCGGTTATTTTTGGGCGGCTGTGCCTGGCCTATTTTTGGCACGGAGGCCGCCGCAGTCTCGCGCCATTCCGAGTCCGGGACGGTTGGCCAGCCCCACTTCTGGCTATAGCCCACCCATTTGTGGCCTTTTTCCGCTGGACGAACTTGGCGCCTGCCTTCGGTTATTTGGGCGCTGCTGTGACCGCAGCCTATTTTTTACACGGAGGCCGCAAAAGTCTCGCGCCATTCCGAGTCCGGCGGATTGTTGCCAGCCCCACTTCCAAGGCTATAGCCCACCCGCTTTTGTGGCCTTTTTCCGCTGGACGAACTTGGCGCCCGCCTTCGGGCGGTTATTTTTGCTGCTGTGCCCGCGTCTATTTTTAGCACACGGAGGCCGCTTGCAAAGTCTCGCGCCATTCCGAGTCCGGGGCGGACGAAGTTGGCCAGCCCCACCCCCAAGGCTATAGCCCACCCGCTTTTGTGGCCTTTTCCGCTGGACGAACTTGGCGCCCGTACATTTTTGGGCGCTGCCTATTTTGCCGCGGCCTATATTTGGCACACGGAGGCCGCCGCAAAGTCTCGCTGCCATTCCGAGTCCGCGGATTGAAGTTGGCCAGCCCCACCCCCAAGGCTATAGCCCACCCGTTTTGTGGCCTTTTCCGCTGGACGAACTTGGCGCCCGGCCTCGGGCGGTTATTTTTGGGCGCGGCTGTGACCGTAGCCTATTTTTGCACACGGAGGCCGCCAAAAGAATCGCGCGAGTCCGGGTGGACGAAGTTGGCCAGCCCCACCCCCAAGGCTATAGCCCACCCGCTTTTGTGGCCTTTTTCTGCTGGACGAACTTGGCGCCCGCCTTCGTCATTTTTGCTGATTTTTTTATTGGAGGCCTGCCAAAGTCTCGCTTATTGCGAGTCCGGGCGGACGGTTGGCCAGCCCCACCCCCAAGCTATAGCCCACCCGCTTTTTGTGGCCTTTTTCCGCTGGACGAACCCCCGCCTTCGGGTTATTTTTGGACGCGCTGTGCCCGCCTATTTTTGGCACATGGAGGTCACTCGCAGTCTCAAGCGCCATTCCGAGTCCGGAGGACGACGTTGGCCAGCCCCACCCCCCAAGGCTATAGCCCACCCGTTTTTGTGGCCTTTTTCCGCTGGACGAACTTGGCGCCCCGGCCTTCGGGCGGTTATTTTTGGGTGCGGCTGAGCCCGCGGCCTATTTTTGGCACACAGAGGCCACTCGCAAAGTCTCGCGCCATTCCGAGTCCGGCGGACGAAGTGGGCCAGCCCCACCCCCCAAGGCTATAGCCCACCTGTTTTTGTGGCCTTTTTCTGCTGGACGAACTTGTCGCCCCGGCCTTCGGTTATTTTTGACGCGCTGTGCCCGCCTATTTTTGGCACATGGAGGTCACTCGCAAAGTCTCGCGCCATTCCGAGTCCGAGGACGGTTGGCCAGCCCCACCCCCAAGGCTATAGCCCACCCGCTTTGTGGCCTTTTTCTGCTGGACGAATTTGGCGCCCCGCCTTCGGCGGTTATTTTTGCTGGCTCATTTTTGGCACACGGAGGCCGCCGCAAAGTCTCGCGCCATTGCGAGTCCGCGGACGAAGTTGGCCAGCCCCACCCCCAAGGCTATAGCCCACCCGCTTTTGTGGCCTTTTTCCGCTGGACGAACTTGGCGCCTTCGGGCGGTTATTTTTGGGAGCGCTGTGCCCACGGCCTATTTTTGGCAAACGGAGGCCGCCGCAAAGTCTCGCACCATTACGAGTCCGCGGACGAAGTTGGCCAGCCCCACCCAAGGCTATAGCCCACCCATTTTGTGGCCTTTTTCCGCTGGACGAACATGGCGCCCGGCCTTCGGCGGTTATTTTTGGGCGCGGCTGTGACCGCAGCCTATTTTTACACACGGAGGCCGCCCAAAGTATCGCGCATTCCGAGTCCGCGGACAAAGTTGGCCAGCCCCACCCCCCAAGGCTATAGCCCACCCGTTTTTGTGGCCTTTTTCCGCTGGACGAACTTGGCGCCCCGGCCTTCGGGCGGTTATTTTTTGGCGCGGCTGTGCCCGCGGCCTATTTTTAGCACACGGGGGCCGCTCGCAAAGTCTCGCGCCATTCCGAGTCCGGCGGACGAAGTTGGCCAGCCCCACCCCCCAAGGCTATAGCCCACCCGTTTTTGTGGCCTTTTTCCGCTGGACGAACTTGGCGCCCTGTACATTGGGCGGTTATTTTTGGGCGCCGCTGTGCCGGCGGCCTATATTTGGCACACGGAGGCCGCTCGCAAAGTCTCGCGCCATTCCGAGACCGGGCGGAAGTTGGCCAGCCCCACCCCCCAAGGCTATAGCCCACCCGTTTTTGTGGCCTTTTTCCGCTGGACGAACTTGGCGCCCCGGCCTTCGGGCGGTTATTTTTGGGCGCGGCTGTGACCGTAGCCTATTTTTTGCAAACGGAGGCCGCTCGAAAAGAATCGCGCCATTCCGAGTCCGGCGGACGAAGTTGGCCAGCCCCACCCCCCAAGGCTATAGCCCACCCGTTTTTGTGGCCTTTTTCCGCTGGACGAACTTGGCGCCCCGGCCGTCGGGCGGTTATTTTTTGGCGCGGCGGTGCCCGCAGCCTATTTTTTTGCAAACGGAGGCCGCCAAAAGAATCGCGCCATTCCGAGTCCGCGGATTAGTTGGCCAGCCCCACCCCCCAAGGCTATAGCCCAGCCGTTTTTGTGGCCTTTTTCCGCTGGACGAAGTTGGCGCCCCGGCCTTCGGTCGGTTATTTTTTGGCGCGGCTGTGCCCGCATCCTATTTTTATCACACGGAGGCCGCCGCAAAGTCTCGCGCCATTCCGAGTCCGGGCGGACGGTTGGCCAGCCCCACCCCCAAGGCTATAGCCCACCTGTTTTTGTGGCCTTTTTCCGCTGGACGAACTTGGTGCCCCGCCTTCGGCGGTTATTTTGACGCGGCTGTGCCCGCGCCTATTTTTGGCACATGGAGGTCACTCGCAAAGTCTCGCGCCATTCCGAGTCCGGAGGACGAAGTTGGCCAGCCCCACCCCCCAAGGCTATAGCCCACCCGTTTTTGTGGCCTTTTTCCGCTGGACGAACTTGGCGCCCCGGCCTTCGGGCGGTTATTTTTGGGTGCGGCTGAGCCCGCGGCCTATTTTTGGCACACAGAGGCCACTCGCAAAGTCTCGCGCCATTCCGAGTCCGGCGGACGAAGTGGGCCAGCCCCACCCCCCAAGGCTATAGCCCACCTGTTTTTGTGGCCTTTTTCCGCTGGACGAACTTGGTGCCCCGGCCTTCGGGCGGTTATTTTTGGACGCGGCTGTGCCCGCGGCCTATTTTTGGCACATGGAGGTCACTCGCAAAGTCTCGCGCCATTCCGAGTCCGGAGGACGAAGTTGGCCAGCCCCACCCCCCAAGGCTATAGCCCACCCGTTTTTGTGGCCTTTTTCTGCTGGACGAACTTGGCGTCCCGGCCTTCGGGCGGTTATTTTTGGCGCTGTGCCTGGCCTATTTTTGGCACACGGAGGCCGCCGCAAAGTCTCGCGCCATTGCGAGTCCGCGGACGGTTGGCCAGCCCCACCCCCAAGGCTATAGCCCACCCGCTTTTGTGGCCTTTTTCCGCTGGACGAACTTGGCGCCCGGCCTCGGCGGTTATTTTTGGGAGCGGCTGTGCCCACGGCCTATTTTTGGCAACGGAGGCCGCCGCAAAGTCTCGCACCATTACGAGTCCGCGGACGGTTGGCCAGCCCCACCCCCAAGGCTATAGCCCACCCATTTTTGTGGCCTTTTTCCGCTGGACGAACATGGCGCCCGGCCTTCGGGCGCGGCTGTGACCGCAGCCTATTTTTTACACACGGAGGCCGCCCAAAAGTATCGCGCCATTCCGAGTCCGGCGGATTTAAGTTGGCCAGCCCCACCCCCAAGGCTATAGCCCACCCGCTTTTGTGGCCTTTTTCCGCTGGACGAACTTGGCGCCCGGCCTTCTTATTTTTGCCTGTGCCTATTTTTAGCACACGGGGCCGCCAGTATTCCAGTCCGTAGCCCCACCCCAAGGCTATTTTTATGCACGGAGGCTCGCGCCATTCCGAGTCCGGGCGGACGGTTGGCCAGCCCCACTCCCCAAGGCTATAGCCCACCCGCTTTTGTGGCCTTTTTCCGCTGACGATTGGCGCCCGGCCTTCGGCGGTTATTTTTGGGCGCTGTGCCCGCCTATTTTTGGCACACGGAGGCCGCCGCAAAGTCTCGCGCCATTCCGAGTCCGCGGACGAAGTTGGCCAGCCCCACCCCCAAGGCTATAGCCCACCCGCTTTTGTGGCCTTTTTCCGCTGGACGAACTTGGCGCCTTCGTTATTTTTGGGCGCGCTGTGCCGTATTTTTTTCACACGGAGGCCGCTGCAGTCTCATTCCGAGTCCGCGGACGTTGGCCAGCCCCACCCCCAAGGCTATAGCCCACCCGCTTTTGTGGCCTTTTTCCGCTGGACGAACTTGGCGCCCGGCCTTCGGGCGGTTATTTTGCGCTGCTGTGCCCGTGCCTATTTTTATCACACGGAGGCCGCCGCAGTCTCGCGCCATTCCGAGTCCGGGCGGACGGTTGGCCAGCCCCACCCCCAAGGCTATAGCCCACCCGCTTTTGTGGCCTTTTTCCGCTGGACGAACTTGGCGCCCCGGGCGGTTATTTTTGGGCGCTGTGCCTATTTTTTGGCACACGGAGGCTGCAGTCTCGCGCCATTCCGAGTCCGGCCAGCCGGCTATAGCCCACCCGCTTTTGTGGCCTTTTTCCGCTGGATTACCCAGCCGCGGACGGCCAGCCCCAAAGGCTATAGCCCACCCGCTTTTGTGGCCTTTTTCCGCTGGACGAACTTGGCTGGCCTTCATTTTTGGCACACGAGGCCGCCGCAAAGTCTCGCGCCATTCCGAGTCCGCGGACGGTTGGCCAGCCCCACCCCCAAGGCTATAGCCCACCCGCTTTGTGGCCTTTTTCCGCTGGACGAACTTGGCGCCCGCCTTCGGGCGGTTATTTTGGGCGCGGCTGTGACCGTGAGCCTATTTTTGGCACACGGAGGCCGCAAAGTATCGCGCCATTCCGAGTCCGCGGACGGTTGGCCAGCCCCACCCCCAAGGCTATAGCCCACCCGCTTTTGTGGCCTTTTTCCGCTGGACGAACTTGGCGCCCGCCTTGGGCGGTTATTTTTGCCGCTGTGCCCGCCCTATTTTGGCACACGGAGGCCGCCAGTCTCGCGCCATTCCGAGTCCGGCGGACGAAGTTGGCCAGCCCCACCCCCCAAGGCTATAGCCCACCCGTTTTTGTGGCCTTTTTCCGCTGGACGAACTTGGCACCCCGGCCTTCCGGCAGTTATTTTTTGGCGCGGCTGTGGCCGCGGCCTATTTTTGGCACACGGAGGCTGCACGCAAAGTCTCGCGCCATTCCGAATCCAGCGGACGAAGTTGGCCAGCCCCACCCCCCAAGGCTATAGCCCACCCGTTTTTGTGGCCTTTTTCCGCTGGACGAACTTGGCGCCCCGGCCTTCGGGCGGTTATTTTTGGGCGCGGCTGTGACCGCAGCCTATTTTTGGCACACGGAGGCCGCTCGCAAAGTCTCGCGCCATTCCGAGTCCGGCGGACGAAGTTGGCCAGCCCCACCCCCCAAGGCTATAGCCCACCCGTTTTTGTGGCCTTTTTCCGCTGGACGAACTTGGCGCCCCGGCCTTCGGGCGGTTATTTTTTGTCGCGGCTGTGTCCGCGGCCTATTTTTAGCACACGGAGGCCGCTCGCAAAGTCTCGCGCCATTCCGAGTCCGGGCGGATTTGTTGGCCAGCCCCACCCCCAAGGCTATAGCCCACCCGCTTTTTGGCCTTTTTCCGCTGGACGAACTTGGCGCCCGCCTCGGGCGGTTATTTTGGCTGTGTCCGTGGCCTATTTTTGGCACACGAGGCCGCCGCAAAGTCTCGCGCATTCCGAGTCCGGACGGTTGGCCAGCCCCACCCCCAAGGCTATAGCCCACCCGCTTTTGTGGCCTTTTTCCGCTGGACGAACTTGGCGCCCGGCCTATTTTTGGCCATTCCGAGTCCGCGGATGGCTATAGCCCACCCGCTTTTGTGGCCTTTTTCCGCTGACGAACTTGGCGCCCGGCCTTCGGGCGGTTATTTTTGGCGCGGCCAGCCTATTTTTGGCACACGGAGGCCGCAGTCTCGCGCCATTCCGAGTCCGGGACGGTTGGCCAGCCCCACCCCCAAGGCTATAGCCCACCCGCTTTGTGGCCTTTTTCCGCTGGATCTTGGCGCCCGCCTTCGGGCGGTTATTTTTGGGCGCGCTGTGCCTATTTTTGGCACACGGAGGCTGCAGTCTCGCGCCATTCCGAGTCCGCGGACGGTTGGCCAGCCCCACCCCCAAGGCTATAGCCCACCCGCTTTTGTGGCCTTTTTCCGCTGGACGAACTTGGCGCCCGGCCTTCGGGCGGTTATTTTTGTTATTTTTGGCACACGGAGGCCGCCGCAAAGTCTCGCCATTCCGAGTCCGCGGACGGTTGGCCAGCCCCACCCCCAAGGCTATAGCCCACCCGCTTTTGTGGCCTTTTTCCGCTGGACGAACTTGGCGCCCGGCCGGTTATTTTTGGGCGCGGCTGTGCCCACGGCCTATTTTTGGCACACGGAGGCTGCTCGCAGTCTCGCCATTCCGAGTCCGCGGACGGTTGGCCAGCCCCACCCCCAAGGCTATATAGCCCACCCGCTTTTTGTGGCCTTTTTCCGCTGGACGAACTTGGCGCCCGGCCTCGGGCCTTGTATTTCCTGCTGTTTTACACGGAGGCCGCCGGTCTCGCGCCATTCCGAGTCCGCGGATTGGCCAGCCCCACCCCCAATGCTATAGCCCACCCGCTTTTGTGGCCTTTTTTCCGCTGGACGAACTTGGCGCCTGGTTTTTTTGGCGCGGCTATTTTTGCACACGGAGGCCGCCAAAGTATCGCGCCATTCCGAGTCCGCGGACGGTTGGCCAGCCCCACCCTAACGCTATAGCCCACCCGCTTTTGTGGCCTTTTTCCGCTGGCCGAACTTGGCGCCCGGCCTTCGGATTTTTGGCGCGGCTGTGACCGCCTATTTTTTGCATACGGAGGCCGCGCGCCATTACGAGTCCGCGGACGAAGTTGGCCAGCCCCCCCCCCCAAGGCTATAACCCACCCGCTTTTGTGGCCTTTTTCCGCTGGACGAACTTGGCGCCCGGCCATTGAGCGGCTCACACGGAGGCCGCCGCAAAGTCTCACGCCATTACGAGTCCGAGGACGGTTGGCCAGCCCCACCCCCATAGCCCACCCGCTTTTGTGGCCTTTTTCCGCTGGACGAACTTGGCGCCCGGCCTTCGCGGTTATTTTTGGCGCCATGGCCTATTTTTGGCACACCGAGGCCGCTCGCAAAGTCTCGCGCCATTCCGAGTCCGGCGGACGAAGTTGGCCAGCCCCACCCCCCAACGCTATAGCCCACCCGTTTTTGTGGCCTTTTTCCGCTGGACGAACTTGGCGCCCCGGCCTTCGGGAGGTTATTTTTTGGCGCGGCTGTGCCCATGGCCTATTTTTGGCACATGGAGGCCGCTCGCAAAGTATCGCGCCATTCCGAAAGGGCGGATTTGGCCAGCCCCACCCCCAAGGCTATAGCCCACCCGCTTTTGTAGCCATTTTGCGCTGGACGAACTTGGCGCCCGGCCTTCGGGCGTTTATTTTTGGCAGCTTATTTTTGGCAGACGGAGGCCGCCGAAGTCTCGCCCATTCCGAGTCCGCGGACGGTTGGCCAGCCCCACCCCCAATGCTATAGCCCACCCGCTTTTGTGGCCTTTTTCCGCTGGACGAACTTGGCGCCCGCCTTCCGGGCGTTATTTTGGCGCGCTGTGGCCGCGGCTATTTTTGGTACACGGAGGCCGCCGAAAAGTATCGCGCCATTCCGAGTCCGGCGGACGGTTGTCCAGCCCCACCCCCAACGCTATAGCCCACCCGCTTTTGTGGCCTTTTTCCGCTGGACGAACTTGGCGCCCGCCTTCGGCGAAAGGGCGCGGCTGTGACCGCAGCCTATTTTTTGCATACGGAGGCCGCTTAAAAGTATCGCGCCATTACGAGTCCGCGGACGGTTGGCCAGCCCCACCCCCAAGGCTATAGCCCACCCGTTTTTGTGGCCTTTTTCCGCTGGACGAACTTGGCGCCCGGCCATTGAGCGGTTATTTTGGCGCCGCTGTGCCTATATTTGGCACACGGAGGCCGCCGCAGTCTCACGCCATTACGAGTCCGGGAGGACGGTTGGCCAGCCCCACCCCCAAGCCTATAGCCCACCTGCTTTTGTGGCCTTTTTCCGCTGGACGAACTTGGCGCCCGCCTTCCGCCTGTTATTTTTGGCGCGGCTGTGCCTATGGCCTATTTTTGGCACACCGAGGCCGCCGCAAAGTCTCGCCATTCCGAGTCCGCGGACGGTTGGCCAGCCCCACCCCCAACGCTTATAGCCCACCCGCTTTTGTGGCCTTTTTCCGCTGGACGAACTTGGCGCCCGCCTTATTTTTTGGCGCTGTGGCCGCGCTATTTTTGGCACACGGAGGCCGCACGCAGTGTCGCGCCATTCCGAGTCCGGGCGGACGGTTGGCCAGCCCCACCCCCCAAGCCTATAGCCCCCCCGTTTTTGTGGCCTTTTTAGGCTGGACGAACTTGGCGCCCGACCTTCGGCGCGATTTTTTGGCGCGCTGTGCCTGCAGCTTATTTTTGGCAGACGGAGGCCGCCAGTCTCGCTCCATTCCGAGTCCGCGGATTTGTTGGCCATCCCCACACCCTAAGGCTATAGCCCACCCGTTGTTGTGGCCTTTTTCCGCAGGACGAACTTGGCGCCGGCCGCTGGCGATTTTCGGGCGCGGCTGTGACCGCGGCCTAATTTTGGCACACGGAGGCTGCTCGCAAAGTCTCGCGCCATTCCGAGTCTGGCGTACGAAGTTGGCAAGCCCCACCCCCCAAAGCCATAGCCCACCCGTTTTTGTGGCCTTTTTCTGCTGGACGGACTTGGCGCCCGGCCTTTGGGTGGTTATTTTTGGGTGCGGCTGTGACCGCTGCTTATTTTGGCACACGGAGGCCGCCGCAAAGTCTCGCGCCATTCCGAGTCCGCGGACGGTTGGCCAGCCCCACCCCCAAGGCTATAGCCCACCCGCTTTTGTGGCCTTTTTCCGCTGGACGAACTTGGCGCCCGGCCTTCGGGCAGTTATTTTTGGGCGCGCTATGCCCGCCTCTTCTTGGCACACGGAGACTGCTCGCAGGCTCGCACCATTCCGTGTCCGCGGACGGTTGGCCAGCCCCACCCCCAATGCTATAGCCCACCCGCTTTTGTGGCCTTTTTCCGCTGGACGAACTTGGCGCCCGGCCTTCGGTTATTTTTGCGCTGTGCCCGCAGCCTCTTCTTGGCACACGGAGGCCGCCGCAAAGTCTCGCACCCGAGTCCGCGGACGGTTGGCCAGCCCCACCCCCAATGCTATAGCCCACCCGCTTTTGTGGCCTTTTTCCGCTGGACGAACTTGGCGCCCGGCCTTCCAGCGGTTATTTTGCGCGGCTGTGGCCGCGCCTTTTTTGGCACACGGAGGCCGCCAAAAGTATCGCGCCATTCCGAGTCCGCGGACGGTTGGCCAGCCCCACCCCCAACGCTATAGCCCACCCGCTTTGTGGCCTTTTTCCGCTGGACGAACTTGGCGCCCGCCTCGGCGGTTATTTTTGGGCGCGGCTGTGACCGCAGCCTATTTTTTGCACACGGAGGCCGCTCGAAAAGTATCGCGCCATTACGAGTCCGGCGGACGAAGTTGGCCAGCCCCACCCCCCAAGGCTATAGCCCACCCGTTTTTGTGGCCTTTTTCCGCTGGACGAACTTGGCACCCGGCCATTGAGCGGTTATTTTTGGGCGCCGCTGTGCCCGCGGCCTATATTTGGCACACGGAGGCCGCTCGCAAATTCTCACGCCATTACGAGTCCGGAGGACGAAGTTGGCCAGCCCCACCCCCCAAGCCTATAGCCCACCCGTTTTTGTGGCCTTTTTCCGCTGGACGAACTTGGCGCCCCGGCCTTCGGGCGGTTATTTTTTGGCGCGGCTGTGCCCATGGCCTATTTTTGGCACACCGAGGCCGCTCGCAAAGTCTCGCGCCATTCCGAGTCCAGCGGACGAAGTTGGCCAGCCCCACCCCCAACGCTATAGCCCACCCGTTTTTGTGGCCTTTTTCCGCTGGACGAACTTGGCGCCCGCCTTCCGGCATTTTTGGCGCTGCTGTGGCCGCGCCTATTTTTGGCACACGGAGGTCGCACGCAGTGTCGCGCCATTCCGAGTCCGCGGATTTGGTTGGCCAGCCCCACCCCCCAAGCTAATAGACCACCCGTTTTTGTGGCCTTTTTCCGCTGGACGAACTTGGCGCCCCGGCCTTCGGGCGGTTATTTTGGGCGCGGCTGTGACCGCAGCCTATTTTTTGCACACGGAGGCCGCTCGCAAAGTCTCGCCCATTGCGAGTCCGGGCGGACGGTTGGCCAGCCCCACCCCCAAGGCTATAGCCCACCCGCTTTTGTAGCCTTTTGCGCTGGACGAACTTGCCGCCCGGCCTTCGGACGTTATTTTTGGCGCGGCTGTGCCCGCAGCTTATTTTTGGCAGACGGTGGCCGCCAGAAGTCTCGCTCCATTCCGAGTCCGGCGGACGAAGTTGGCCATCCCCAACCCCCAAGGCTATAGCCCACCCGTTGTTTTGTCTTTTTTCCGCGGGACGAACTTGGGGCCCCGGCTGTCGGGCGGTTATTTTTGGGTGCAGCTGTGACCGTGGCCTATTTTTGGCACATGGAGGCCGCCAAAAGTATCGCGCCATTCCGAGTCTGGCGGACGTCGCCAGCCCCACCCCCAAGGCTATAGCCCACCCGCTTTTGTGGCCTTTTTCCGCTGGACGAACTTGGCGCCCGGCCTTCGGGCAGTTATTTTTGGCGCGGCTGTGGCCGCCTATTTTTGGCACACGGAGGCCGCCGCAAAGTCTCACGCCATTCCGAGTCCGGGGGCCAGCCCCATTCCCCAAGGCTATAGCCCACCCGTTGTTGTGTCCTTTTTCCGCGTGACGAACTTGGCTCCCCGGCCTTCGGGCGGTTATTTTTGGGCGCGGCTGCGCCAAAGGCTTATTTTGGGCACACGGAGGCCGCTCGCAAAGTCTCGCGCCATTGCGAGTCCGCGGACGGTTGGCCAGCCCCACCCCCAAGGCTATAGCCCACCCGTTGTTGTGGCCTTTTTCCGCTGGACGAACCTGGCGCCCAAGCTGGGCGGTTATTTTTGGGCAAGGCTGTGACTGCGCCTATTTTTGGCACACGGAGGCTGCCGCAAAGTCTCGCGCCATTCCGAGTCCGCAGACGGTTGGCCAGCCCCACCCCCAAGGCTATAGCCCACCCGTTGTTGTGGCCTTTTTCTGCAGGACGAATCTTGCGCCCGGCCTTCAGGCCGTTATTTTTGGCGCGCCGCGCCAACAGCCTATTTTCGCACACGGAGGCCGCTCGCAAAGTCTCGCGCCATTCCGAGTCCGGCGGACGAAGTTGGCCAGCCCCACCCCCCAAGGCTATAGCCCACCCGTTTTTGTGGCCTTTTTCCGCTGGACGGACTTGGCGCCGTGGCCTTCGGGCGGTTATTTTTGGTCGCAGCTGTGTCCACGGCCTATTTTTGGCACACGGACCTGCTCAGAATGTCCCGCGCCATTCCGAGACCGGTTGGCCAGCCCCACCGCCCAAGGCTATAGCCCACCCGTTGTTGTGGCCTTTTTCCGCTGGACGAACTTGGCGCCCGGCCTTGGGCGGTTATTTTGGGCGCTGTGCGGCCTATTTTTGGCACATGGAGGCTTGCTCTGCAAAGTCTCGCGCCATTCCGAGTCCGGCGGACGAAGTGGGCCAGCCCCACCCCCCAAGGCTATAGCCCACCCGTTTTTGTGGCCTTTTTCCGCTAGACGAACTTGGCGCCCCGGCCTTCGGATGCTTATTTTTCGGCGCGGCTGTGTCCACGGCCTATTTATGGCACACGGAGGCCGGTCGCAAAGTCTCATGCCATTACGAGTCCGGCGGATGAAGTTGGCCAGCCCCACCCCCCAAGGCCATAGCCCACCCATTTTTGTGGCCTTTTTCCGCTGGACGGACTTGGCGCCCGCCTTCGGTCCGTTATTTTTGGCGCTGTGCTGCGGCCTATTTTTGGCACACAGAGGCCTCTCGCAAATTCTCGCGCCATTCCGAGTCCGGCGGACGAAGTCGGCCATCCCCACCCCCCAAGGCTATAGCCCACCCGTTTTTGTGGCCTTTTTCCGCTGGACGGACTTGGCTCCCCGGACTTCAGGCCGTTATTTTTGGGCGCGGCTGTGCCAACAGCCTATTTTTGGCACACGGAGGCCGCTCGCAAAGTCTAGCGCCAATCCGAGTCCGGCGGACGAAGTCGCCATCCCCACCCCCAAGGCTATAGCCCACCCGCTTTTGTGGCCTTTTTCCGCTGGACGTACTGGGCTCCCCGTACTTCAGGCCGTTATTTTTGGGCGCGGCGGGGCAACCTGCCTATTTTTGGCACACGGAGACCGCTCGCAAAGTCTCGCGCCATTGCGAATCCGGGCGGATTTGTCGCCAGCCCCACCCCCAAGGCTATAGCCCACCCGTTGTTGTGGCCTTTTTCCGCTGGACGAACTTGGCGCCCGGCCTTCGGCTGTTATTTTTGGGCTGTGACCGCGCTATTTTTGGCACACGGAGGCCGCCGCAAAGTCTCGTGCCATTCCGAGTCCGGGCGGTTGGCCAGCCCCACCGCCAAGGCTATAGCCCACCCGCTTTTGTGGCCTTTTTCCGCTGGACGAACATGGCGCCCGGCCTTCGGCGGTTATTTTTGGGCGCCGCTGTGCCGCTGCCTATTTTTGGCACACGGAAGCCATTCGCAAAGTCTCGTGCATTCCGAGTCCGCGGACGGTTGGCAAGCCCCACTCCCCAAGGCTATAGCCCACCCGCTTTTGTGGCCTTTTTCCGCTGTAATGAATTGCGCCCGCCTTCGGGCGGTTATTTATGGGCGCGCATATTTTTGGTACACGGAGGCTGCTCAGTGTCTCGCTCCATTCCGAGTCCGCGGACGGTTGGCCAGCCCCACCCCCAAGGCTATAGCCCACCCGCTTTTGTGGCCTTTTTCCGCTGGACGAACTTGGTACCCCGCCTTCAAGGGCGTTATTTTTGGCGCGGCTGTGCCTGGACTATTTTTGGCACACGGAGGCCGCCGCAGTCTCGCCATTCCGAGTCCGGCGGATTTGGGCCAGCCCCACCCCCAACGCTATACCCCACCCGGTTTTGTTGCCTTTTTCCGCTGGACGAAATTCGGGCCCCGGCCTTCGGCGGTTATTTTTGGGTGCGGCCTATTTTTGGCACACGGACGCCGCTCGTAAAGTGTCACTCCATTCCGAGTCCGTCGGACGAAGTTGGCCAGCCCCACCCCCCAAGGCTATAGCCCACCCGTTTTTGTGGCCTTTTTCAGCTGGACGAACTTGGCGCCCGCCTTCGGGCGGTTATTTTGGGTGCGGCTGTGCATATTTTTGGCACACGGAGGCCGCCGCAAAGTCTCGCCATTCCGAGTCCGGGCGGACGTAGGCCAGCCCCACCCCCGACGGCTATAGCCCACCCGTTTTTGTGGCCTTTTTCCGCTGGACGGACTTGGCTCCCCGGCCTTCGGGCGGTTATTTTTGGGCGCGGCTGCGCCAAAGGCCTATTTTGGGCACACGGAGGCCGCTCGCAAAGTCTCGCGCCATTCCGAGTCCGGCGGACGAAGTTGGCCAGCCGAAACCCCCAAGGCTATAGCCCACCCGTTTTTGTTGCATTTTTCCGCTGGATTTAACCTGGCGCCCCGCTGGCGGTTATTTTTGGGCGCGCTGTGACATGCCTATTTTTGGCACACGGAGGCCGCCGCAAAGTCTCGCCATTCCGAGTCCGCGGACGAAGTTGGCCAGCCGAAACCCCCAAGGCTATAGCCCACCCGTTGTTGTTGCATTTTTCCGCTGGACGGACTTGGCTCCCTGGCCTTCGGGCGGTTATTTTTGGGTGCGGCTGTGTCCGCGGCCTTTTTCTGGAACACGGAGACCACTCGCAAAGTCCCGCGCCAATCCGAGACCGGCGGACGAATTTGGCCATCACCACCCCCCCAGGCTAAAGCCCACCCGGGTTTGGGGCCATTTTCAACTGGCCGAAATTGGCGCCCGGCCTTATTTTTGGGCGCTGTGCCCGGCCTGTTTTTGGCACATGGAGGCCGCCGCAGTCGCGCGCCATTTCGAGCCCGGGCGGACGGTTGGCCAGCCCCACCCCCAAGGCTATAGCCCACCCGCTTTTGTGGCCTTTTTCCGCTGACGAACTTGGTGCCCCGCCTTCGGCGGTTATTTTTGCGCGCTGCGCCTATTTTTGGCACACGGAGGCCGCCGCAAAGTCTCGCGCCATTCCGAGTCCGGCGGATGAAGTCGGCCAGCCCCACCCCCCCAGGCTATAGCCCACCCGGTTTTGTTGCCTTTTTACGCTGGACCAACTTGGGGCCCCGGCCTTCGGGCGGTTATTTTTGCGCTGCGCCAAGCCTATTTTTGGCACACGGAGGCTTGCTCACAAAGTCTCGCGCCATTCCGAGTCCGCGGACGAAGTCGCCAGCCCCACTCCCCAAGGCTATAGCCCACCCGCTTTTGTGGCCTTTTTCCGCTGGACGAACTTGGCGCCCGGCCTTCGGGCGGTTATTTTTGCGCTGCGCCTATTTTTGGCACACGGAGGCCGCCGCAAAGTCTCGCGCCATTTCGAGTCCGCGGACAAAGTGGGCCAGCCCCACCCCCCAAGGCTATAGCCCACCCGTTTTTGTGGCCTTTTTTCGCAGGATAGAATTGGCTCCGTGGCCTTCGGGCGGTTATTTTTGTGCGCGGCTGTGTCCGCGTCTATTTTTGGCACACAAAGGCCGCCGCAAAATCTCGCATTCCGAGTCCGCGGACGGGCGGCCAGCCCCACCCCCCAAGGCTATAGCCCACCCGTTTTTGTGGCCTTTTTCCGCTGGACGGACTTGGCGCCCCGGCCTTCGGGAGGTTATTTTTGGGCGCGGCTGTGCCTGCGGCCTATTTTTGGCACACGGAGGCTGCTCGCAAAGTCTCGCGCCATTTCGAGTCCGGCGGACGAAGTTGGCCAGCCCCACCCCCCAAGGCTATAGCCCACCCGTTTTTGTGGCCTTTTTCCGCTGGACGAACTTGGTGCCCCGGCCTTCGGGCGGTTATTTTTTGGCGCGGCTGCGCCCATGGCCTATTTTTGGCACACGGAGGCCGCTCGCAAAGTCTCGCGCCATTTCGAGTCCGGCGGACGAAGTTGGCCAGCCCCACCCCCCAAGGCTATAGCCCACCCGTTTTTGTGGCCTTTTTCCGCTGGACGAACTTTGCGCCCCGGCCTTCAGGCGGCTATTTTTGGGCGCGGCTGTGTCCACGGACTATTTTTGGTACACGGAGGCCGCTCGCAAAGTCTCGCGCCATTTCGAGTCCGCAGACAAAGTTGGCCAGCTGAAACCCCCAAGGCTATAGCCCACCCGCTTTTGTTGCATTTTTCCGCTGGACGGACTTGGCGCCTGGCCTTCGGGCGGTTATTTTGGGTGCGGCTGTGTCCGCAGCCTTTTTCTGGCACACGGAGACCACTGAAAGTCCCGCCGCCATTCCGAGACCGCGGACGGTTGGCCATCCCCACCCCCAGGCTATAGCCCACCCGCTTTTGTGGCCATTTTCCGCTGGACGAACTTGGCGCCCGCCTTCGGCGGTTATTTTGGGCGCGCTGTGCCTGGCCTATTTTTGCCACACGGAGGCCGCCGCAATGTCTCCCGCCATTCCGAGTCCGCGGACGGTTGGCCAGCCCCACCCCCAAGGCTATAGACCACCCTTTTTGTGGCCTTTTTCCGCTGGACGAACTTGGCGCCCGCCTTCGGGCGGTTATTTTTGTGCGCGGCTGTGTCCGCGCCTATTTTTGGCACACAAAGGCCGCCGCAAAATCTCGCGCCATTCCGAGTCCGGGCGGATTTAGTTGGCCAGCCCCACCCCCTATAGCCCACCCGTTTGTGCGGCCTTTTTCAGCTGGACGGACTTGTCGCCCCTGCCTTCGGGCGGTTATTTTGGTGCGAGTCTGTGACCGCTGACTATTTTTGTCGAACTGAGTCCGCTCGCAAAGTCTCGCGCCATTCCGAGTCCGGCGGACGAAGTCGGCCAGCCCCACCCCCCACGGCTCTAGCCCACCCGCCTCTGTGGCCTTTTTCCGCTGGACGAACTTGGTGCCCCGCCTTCGGGCGGTTATTTTTGCGCTGCGCCTGCGCCTATTTTTGGCACACACGGAGGCCGCCGCAAAGTCTCCCGCCATTCCGAGTCCGCGGACGTCGGCCAGCCCCACCCCCAAGGCTATAGCCCACCCGCTTTTGTGGCCTTTTTCCGCTGGACGAACTTGGCGCCCGGCCTTCGGGCGGTTATTTTGGCACGGCTGTGCCTGCGGCCTATTTTTGCACACAGAGGCCGCCGAAAATCTCGCGCCATTCCGAGTCAGGCGGACGGTTGGCCAGCCCCACCCCGAAGGCTATAGCCCACCCGCTTTTGTGGCCTTTTTCCGCTGGACGAACTTGGCGCCCGGCCTTCGGCGGTTATTTTTGGCTGTGCCTGCGGCCTATTTTTGGCACACGGAGGCCGCCGCAAAGTCTCGCGCCATTTCGAGTCCGCGGACGGTTGGCCAGCCCCACCCCCCAAGGCTATAGCCCACCCGTTTTTGTGGCCTTTTTCCGCAGGACGAACTTTGCGCCCCGGCCTTCAGGCGGCTATTTTTGGGTGCGGCTGTGCCCGCGGACTATTTTTGGCACACAGAGGCCGCTCGCAAAGTCTCGCGCCATTTCGAGTCCGGCAGACAAAGTTGGCCAGCCGAAACCCCCAAGGCTATAGCCCACCCGTTTTTGTTGCATTTTTCCGCTGGACGTACTTGGCGCCCTGGCCATCGGGCGGTTATTTTTGGTGCGGCTGTGTCCGCGCCTTTTCTGGCACACGGAGACGACTCAAAGTCCCGCGCCATTCCGAGACCGCGGACGAAGTTGGCCATCCCCACCCCCAAGGCTATAGCCCACCCGCTTTTGTGGCCATTTTCCGCTGGACGAACTTGGCGCCCGGCCTTCAAGGTTATTTTTGGGCGCGGCTGTCCGCGCGGCCTATTTTTGCCACACGGAGGCCGCTCGCAATGTCTCCCGCCATTCCGAGTCCGGTGGACGAAGTTGGCCAGCCCCACCCCCCAAGGCTATAGACCACCCTTTTTTGTGGCCTTTTTCCGCTGGACGAACTTGGCGCCCCGGCCTTCAGGCGGTTATTTTTGTGCGCGGCTGTGTCCGCGGCCTATTTTTGGCACACAAAGGCCGCTCGCAAAATCTCGCGCCATTCCGAGTCCGGCGGACGAAGTTGGCCAGCCCCACCCCCCAAGGCTATAGCCCACCCGTTTTTGTGGCCTTTTTCCGCTGGACGGACTTGGCGCCCCGGCCTTCGGGAGGTTATTTTTGTGCGCGGCTGTGCCTGCGGCCTATTTTTGGCACACGGAGGCCGCTCGCAAAGTCTCGCGCCATTTCGAGTCCGGCGGACGAAGTTGGCCAGCCCCACCCCCCAAGGCTATAGCCCACCCGTTTTTGTGGCCTTTTTCCGCTGGACGAACTTGGTGCCCCGGCCTTTTTTTTTGCGCGCCTCATTTTTGGCACACGGAGGCCGCCGCAAAGTCTCGCGCCATTCCGAGTCCGCGGATCGGCCAGCCCCACCCCCAAGGCTATAGCCCACCCGCTTTTGTGGCCTTTTTCCGCTGGACGAACTTGGCGCCCGGCCTTCGGCGGTTATTTTTGGCGCTGTGCCTGCGGCCTATTTTTGGCACACGGAGGCCGCCGCAAAGTCTCGCGCCATTTCGAGTCCGCGGACGGTTGGCCAGCCCCACCCCCAAGGCTATAGCCCACCTGCTTTTGTGGCCTTTTTCCGCTGGACGAACTTTGCGCCCGGCCTTCAGGCGGCTATTTTTGGCACGGCTGTGCCCGGACTATTTTTGGCACACGGAGGCCGCCGCAAAGTCTCGCGCCATTTCGAGTCCGCAGACAAAGTTGGCCAGCCGAAACCCCAAGGCTATAGCCCACCCGCTTTTGTTGCATTTTTCCGCTGGACGGACTTTACCTGTCCTTCGGGCGGTTATTTTTGGTACGGCTGTGTCCGCGCCTTTTCTGGCACACGGAGACCACTGAAAGTCCCGCGCCATTCCGAGACCGGGCGGACGGTTGGCCATCCCCACCCCCAAGGCTATAGCCCACCCGCTTTTGTGGCCATTTTCCGCTGGACGAACTTGGCGCCCGGCCTTCGGCGGTTATTTTGGGCGCGCCTGTGCCTGCGGCCTATTTTTTCCACACGGAGGCCGCTCGCAATGTCTCCTGCCATTCCAAGTCCGCGGACGGTTGGCCAGCCCCACCCCCAAGGCTATAGCCCACCCTTTTTGTGGCCTTTTTCCGCTGGACGAACTTGGCGCCCGGCCTTCGGGCGGTTATTTTTGTGCGCGGCTGTGTCCGCGCCTACTTTTGCACACAAAGGCCGCCGCAAAATCTCGCGCCATTCCGAGTCCGGGCGGATTTGGGGCCAGCCCCACCCCCAAGGCTATAGCCCACCCGCTTTTGTGGCCTTTTTCCGCTGGACGGACTTGGCGCCCGCCTTCGGGCGGTTATTTTTGGTGCGGCTGTGCTCATGGCCTATTTATGGCACACGGAGGCCGCTTGCAAAGTCTCGCGCCATTCCGAGTCCGCGGACGAAGTCGCCAGCCCCACCCCCAAGGCTATAGCCCACCCGCTTTTGTGGCCTTTTTCCGCTGGACGAACTTGGTGCCCCGCCTTCGGGCGATTTTTGCGCGGCTGCGCCCGCCTATTTTTGGCACACGGAGGCCGCCACAAAGTCTCGCGCCATTCCGAGTCCGGCGGACGAAGTCGGCCAGCCCCACCCCCCAAGGCTATAGCCCACCCGTTTTTGTGGCCTTTTTCCGCTGGACGAACTTGGCGCCCCGGCCTTCGGGCGGTTATTTTTGGGCACGGCTGTGCCTGCGGCCTATTTTTGGCACACAGAGGCCGCTCGCAAAATCTCGCGCCATTCCGAGTCAGGCGGACGAAGTTGGCCAGCCCCACCCCCCAAGGCTATAGCCCACCCGTTTTTGTGGCCTTTTTCCGCTGGACGAACTTTGCGCCCCGGCCTTCAGGCGGCTATTTTTGGGCGCGGCTGTGCCCGCGGACTATTTTTGGCACACGGATGCCGCTCGCAAAGTCTCGCACCATTTCGAGTCCGGCAGATGAAGTTGGCCGGCCCAACCCCCCAAGGCTATAGCCCACCCGTTTTTGTTGTATTTTTCCGCTGGACGGACTTGGCGCCCTGGCCTTCGGGCGGTTATTTTTGGGCGCGGCTGTGCCCGCGGCCTATTTTTGACACACGGAGGCCGGTCGCAAAGTCTCGCACCATTCCGAGTCCGGCGGACGAAGTCGGCCAGCCCCACCCCCCAAGGGTATAGCCCACCCGTTTTTGTGGCCTTTTTCCGCTGGACGGACATGGCTCCCCGGCCTTCGGGCGGTTATTTTTGGGCGCGACTGTGTCCGCGGCCTATTTTTGGCAAACGGAGGACACTCGCAAAGTCCCGCACCATTCTGAGACCGGTGGACGAAGTGGGCCATCCCCACCCCCCTAGGCTATAGCCCACCCGTTTTTGTGGCCATTTTCCGCTGGACGAACTTGGCGCCCCGGCCTTCGGGCAGTTATTTTTGGGCGCGGCTGTGCCCGCGGCCTATCTTTGGCACACGGAGGCCGCTCGCAAAGTCTCCCGCCATTCCGAGTCCGGCGGACGAAGTTGTCCAGCCCCACCCCCCAAGGCTATAGCCCACCCGTTTTTGTGGCCTTTTTCCGCTGGACGAACTTGGCGCCCCGGCCTTCGGGCGGTTATTTTTGTGCGCGGCTGTGTCCGCGGCCTATTTTTGGGACACAGAGGCCGCTCGCAAAATCTCGCGCCATTCCGAGTCAGGCGGACGAAGTTGGCCAGCCCCACCCCCCAAGGCTATAGCCCACCCATTTTTGTGGCCTTTTTCCGCTGGACGATCTTGCGCCTTCGGCCGACATTTTTGGCGTGGCTGTGGCCACGCCTATTTTTGGCACACGGATGCCGCCGAAGTCTCGCGCCATTCCGAGTCCGCGGACGGCGGGCCAGCCCCACCCGCCAAGGCTATAGCCCACCCGCTTGTGGCCTTTTTCCGCTGGATGAACTTGGCGCCCGGCCTTCGGGCGGTTATTTTTAGCGCTGCTGTGCCTATTTTTGGCACACGGAGGCCGCCGCAAAGTCTCGCGCCATTCCGAGTCCGGCGGACGAAGTTGGCCAGCCCCACCCCCCAAGGCTATAGCCTACCCGTTTTTGTGCCCTTTTTCCGCTTGACGAACTTGGCGCCCCGGCCTTCGCAGTTTTTTTGGGCGCGCTGTGCCCGCCTATTTTTCATACACGGAGGCCGCTCGCAAAGTCTCGCGCCATTCCGAGTCCGGCGGACGAAGTCGGCCAGCCCCACCCCCCAAGGCTATAGCCCACCGGTTTTTGAGGCCATTTTCCGCTGGACGGACTTGGCGCCCTGGCCTTCGGGCGGTTATTTTTTGTCGCGGCTGTGTCCGCGGCCTATTTTTGGAACACGGAGGACGCTCACAAAGTCCCGCGCCATGCTTAGACCGGCGGACGAAGTTGGCCATCCCCACCCCCCAAGGCTATAGCCCACCCGTTTTTGTGGCCATTTTCCGCTGGACGAACTTGGCGCCCCGCCGTCGGGGGGGTTTTTTTTGGGAAGGCTGTGCCAGCGGCCTATCTTTGGCACACGGAGGCCGCTCCCAAAGTCTCCCGCCATTCCGAGTCCGGCGGACGAAGTTGTCCAGCCGCACCCCCCAAGGCTATAGCCCACCCGTTTTTGTGGCCTTTTTCCGCTGGACGAACTTGGCGCCCCGGCCTTCGGGCGGTTATTTTTGTGTGCGGCTGTGTCCGCGGCCTATTTTTGGCACACAGAGGCCGCTCACAAAATCTCGCGCCATTCCGAGTCAGGCGGACGAAGTTGGCCAGCCCCACCCCCAAGGCTATAGCCCACCCGTTTTTGTGGCCTTTTTCCGCTGGACGAACTTTGCGCCCCGGCCTTCCGGCGGTTATTTTTGGGCGCGGCTGTGCCCGCAGACTATTTTTGGCACACGGAGGCCGCTCGCAAAGTCTCGCGCCATTTCGAGTCCGCAGACGGTTGGCCAGCCGAAACCCCAAGGCTATAGCCCACCCGCTTTTGTTGCATTTTTCCGCTGGACGGACGTGGCGCCTGGCCTTCGGGCGGTTATTGTTGGGTGCGGCTGTGTCCGCGCCTTTTTCTGGCACACGGAGACCACTCACAAAGTCCCGCGCCATTCCGAGACCGCGGACGGTTGGCCAGCCCCACCCCCAAGGCTATAGCCCACCCGCTTTTGTGGCCTTTTTCCGCTGGACGAACTTGGCGCCCGGCCTTCGGGCGGTTATTTTTGGGCGCTGCTGTGCCTGCCTATTTTTGGCACACGGAGGCCGCTCGCAATGTCTCCCGCCATTCCGAGTCCGGCGGACGAAGTTGGCCAGCCCCACCCCCCAAGGCTATAGCCCACCCGTTTTTGTGGCCTTTTTCCGCTGGACGAACTTGGCGCCCCGGCCTTCGGGCGGTTATTTTTGGGCACGGCTGTGTCCGCGGCCTATTTTTGGCACACGGAGGACACTCGTAAAGTCCCGCACCATTCTGAGACCGGCGGACGAAGTGGGCCATCCCCACCCCCCTAGGCTATAGCCCACCCGTTTTTGTGGCCATTTTCCGCTGGACGAACTTGGCGCCCCGGCCTTCGGGCGGTTATTTTTGGGCGCGGCTGTGCCCGCGGCCTATCTTTAGCACACGGAGGCCGCTCGCAAAGTCTCCCGCCATTCCGAGTCCGGCGGACGAAGTTGTACAGCCCCACCCCCCAAGGCTATAGCCCACCGGTTTTTGTGCCTTTTTCCGCTGGATGAACTTGGCGCCCCGGCCTTCGGGCGGTTATTTTTGTGCGCGGCTGTGTCCGCGGCCTATTTTTGGGACACAGAGGCCGCTCGCAAAATCTCGCGCCATTCCGAGTCAGGCGGACGAAGTTGGCCAGCCCCACCCCCCCAGGCTATAGCCCACCCATTTTTGTGGCCTTTTTCCGCTGAACGAACTTGGCGCCCCGGCCTTCGGGCGGTTATTTTTGTGTGCGGCTGTGTCCGCGGCCTATTTTTGGCACACAGAGGCCGCTCACAAAATCTCGCGCCATTCCGAGTCAGGCGGACGAAGTTGGCCAGCCCCACCCCCCAAGGCTATAGCCCACCCATTTTTGTGGCCTTTTTCCGCTGGATGAACTTGGCGCCCCGGCCTTCGGGCGGTTATTTTTTTGCGCGGCTGTGCCCGCGGCCTATTTTTGGCACACGGAGGCCGCTCGCAAAGTCTCGCGCCATTCCGAGTCCGGCGGACGAATTTGGCCAGCCCCACCCCCCAAGGCTATAGCCTACCCGTTTTTGTGGCCTTTTTCCGCTTGACGAACTTGGCGCCCCGGCCTTCGCACGGTTATTTTTGGGCGCGGCTGTGTCGCGGCCTATTTTTCGTACACAGAGGCCGCTCACAAAGTCTCGCACCATTCCGAGTCCGGCGGATTTGTTGGCCAGCCCTCCCCCAAGGCTAGCCCACCCGCTGGGACTTTTGCGGCGCACTAACTTGGGGATGGGACGCTCAGGGGCTTATTTTTGACGCGGCTGTGGCCGCGCCTATTTTTGGCACACGGAGGGTGCTCTGGGAAGTCTCACCCCATTCCGAGTCCGCGGACGAGTTTGCCAGCCCTCCCCAAGGCTATAGCCCACCCGTTGTTTGGGCATTTTTGGGCGGACGAACTTGGGGACGGACCTTCGGGGCTTATTTTTGCGCGGCTGTGCCCGCGCCTATTTTTGGCACACGGAGGGCGCCGCAGTCTCGCCCCATTCCGAGTCCGGCGGACGATGTTGGCCGGACCCTCCCCCCAAGGCTATAGCCCACCCGTTTTTTGGGCATTTTTGCTGCGGACGAACTTGGGGACGGGACCTTCGGGGGCTTATTTTTGGGCGCGGCTTTTTTCGCGGCCTTCTTTTGGCACACGGAGGGCATTCGCAAAGACTCGCCCCATTCCGAGTCCGGCGGACGAAGTTGGCCAGCCCCTCCCACCATGGCTGTAGCCCACCCGTTGTTTGGGCATTTTTGCGGCTGACGAACTTGGGGACGGGAACTTCGGGGGCTTATTTATGGGCACGGCTGTGCCCGCGGCCTATTTTTGGCTCACGGAGGGCGCTCACAAATTCTCGCCCCATTCCGAGTCCGGCGGACGAAGTTAGCCAGGCCCTCCCCCCAAGGCTATAGCCCACCCGTTTTTTGGGCATTTTTGCGGCGGACGAACTTGGGGACGGGACCTTCTTGGGCTTATTATTGTGCGCAGCTGTGCCTGCAGCCTATTTTTGGCACATGGAGGCCTCTCGCAAAGTCTCGCCGCATTCCGAGTCCGCGGACGGTTGGCCAGCCCCTCCCCAAGGCTATAGCCCACCCGCTTTTGGGCATTTTTATGCGGCGGACGAACTTGGGGACGGGACCTTCGGGGCTTATTTTTGGGCACGGCTGTGCCCGCCTATTTTTGACTCACGGAGGGCGCCGCAAAGTCTCGCCTTTCCGAGTCCGCGGACGGTTAGCCAGGCCTCCCCCAAGGCTATAGCCCACCCGCTTTTGGGCATTTTTGCGGCGGACGAACTTGGGGACGGGACCTTCTTGGGCTTATTATTGTGCGCGGCTGTGCCCGCAGCCTAATTTTGGCACACGGAGGGACCTCGCAAAGTCTCGCCCCATTCCGAGTCCGCGGACGGTTAGCCAGCCCTCCCCCAAGGCTATAGCCCACCCGCTTTTTGGGCATTTTTGCGGACGAACTTGTGGACGGGACCTTCGGGGGCTTATTTTTGGGCGCGGCTGTGTCGGTGGCCTATTTTTAGCACACAGAGGGCGCTCGCAAAGTCTCGCCCCATTCCGAGTCCGGCGGATGAAGTTGGCCAGCCCCTCCCCCCAAGGCTATAGCCCACCCGTTTTTTGGGCATTTTTGCGGCGGACGAACTTGGGGACGGGACCTTTGGGGGATTATTTTTGGGTGCGGCTGTGGCCGCGGCCTATTTTTGGCACACGGAGGGTGCTCGCAAAGTCTCGCCCCATTCCGAGTCCGGCGGATGAAGATGGGCAGCCCCTCCCCCCAAGGCTATAGCCCACCCGTATTTTGGGAATTTTTGCGGCGGACGAACTTCGGGACGGGACCTTCGAGGGCTTATTTTTGGGCGTGGCTGTGCCCGCAGCCTATTTTTGGCACACGGAGAGTGCTCGCAAAGTCTCGCCCCATTCCGAGTCCGGCGGACGAAGTGGGCCAGCCCCTCCCCCCAAGGCTATAGCCCACCCGCTTTTGGGCATTTTTGGGCGGACGAACTTGGGGACGGGACCTTCGGGGCTTATTTTTGCGCGCCTGTGCCCGCGGCCTATTTTTCGTACACAGAGGCCGCCGCAAAGTCTCGCCCCATTCCGAGTCCGCGGATTTGTTGGCCAGCCCTCCCCAAAGGCTATAGCCCACCCGCTTGGGCATTTTTGCGGCGGACGAACTTGGGGACGGGACCTCGGGGCTTATTTTTGGGCGCCCGCAGCCTATTTTTGGCACACGGAGGGCGCCGCATAGTCTCGCCCCATTCCGAGTCCGCGGATTTGTTGGCCAGCCCTCCCCAAGGCTATAGCCCACCCGCTGGGCATTTTTACGGCGGACGAACTTGGGGACGGGACCTTCGGGCTTATTTTTGGGCGTGGCTGTGCCCACGGCCTATTTTTGGCACACGGAGGGTGCTCGCAAAGTCTCGCCCCATTCCGAGTCTGGCGGACGGTCGCCAGCCCTCCCCAAGGCTATAGCCCACCCGCTTTTTTGGCATTTTTGCGGCGGACGAACTTGGGGAAGGGACCTTCGGGGCTTATTATTGGAACTGTGCCTGCGGCATATTTTTGGCAGACAGAGGGCCCTCGCAAAGTCTCGCCCATTCCGAGTCCGCGGACGGTTGGCCAGCCCTCCCCAAGGCTATAGCCCACCCGCTTTTGGGCATTTTTGGGCGGACGAACTTGGGGACGGGACCTTCGGGGCTTATTTTGGCGCGGCTGTGGCCGCGCCTATTTTTGGCACACGGAGGGCGCTGCAAAGTCTCGCCCCATTCCGAGTCCGCGGATTTGTTGGCCAGCCCTCCCGCCAAGGATATAGCCCACCTGCTTTTGGGCATTTTTACGGAGGACGAACTTGGGGATGGGACCTTCGGGATTATTTTTGCGGCTGTGGCCGCCTATTTTTGGCACACGGAGGGCGCCGCAAATTCTCACCCCATTCCGAGTCCGCGGACGTTCGCCAGCCCTCCCCAAGGCTATAGCCCACCCGTTTTTTGGGCATTTTTGCCGCGGACGAACTTGGGGACGGGACCTTCGGGGGCTTATTTTTGGGCGCGGCTGTGCCCGTGGCCTCTTTTTGGCACACGGAGGGCGCTCGCAAAGTCTCGCCCCATTCCGAGTCCGGCGGATGAAGTTGCCAGCCCCAACCCCCCAGGCAAAGGCCCACCCGTTTTTTGGGCATTTTTGCGTCGACGAACATGGGGACGGGACCTTCGGGGGCTTAGTTTTGAGTGTGGCTGTGCCCGTGGCCTATTTTTGGCACACAGAGGGCGCTCGCAAAGTCTCGCCCCATTCCGAGTCCGGCGGACGAAGTTGGCCAGCCCCTCCCGCCAAGGATATAGCCCACCCGTTTTTTGGGCATTTTTGCGGCGGACGAACTTGGGGACGGGACCTTCGGGGGCTTATTTTTGGATGCGGCTGTGTCGGTGGCCTATTTTTAGCACACAGAGGGCACTCGCAAAGTCTCGCCCCATTCCGAGTCCGGCGGATGAAGTTGGCCAGCCCCTCCCCCCAAGGATATAGCCCACCCGTTTTTTGGGCATTTTGCGTCTCGAACTTGGGGACGGGACCTTCGGGGGCTTAGTTTTGAGCGCGGCTGTGCCAGCGGCCTATTTTTGGCACACGGAGGGCGCTCGCAAAGTCTCGCCCCATTCCGAGTCCGGCGGACGAAGTTGGCCAGCCCCTCCCGCCAAGGATATAGCCCACCCGTTTTTTGGGCATTTTTACGGCGGACGAACTTGGGGATGGGACCTTCGGGGGATTATTTTTGGGTGCGGCTGTGGCCGCGGCCTATTTTTGGCACACGGAGGGCGCTCGCAAATTCTCACCCCATTCCGAGTCCGGCGGACGAAGTTCGCCAGCCCCTCCCCCCAAGGCTATAGCCCACCCGTTTTTTGGGCATTTTTGCCGCGGACGAACTTGGGGACGGGACCTTCGGGGGCTTATTTTTGGGCGCGGCTGTGCCCGTGGCCTCTTTTTGGCACACGGTGGGCGCTCGCAAAGTCTCGCCCCATTCCGAGTCCGGCGGACGATGTTGGCCAGCCCCTCCCCCAAAGGCTATAGCCCACCCGTTTTTTGGGAATTTTTGCGGCGGAAGAACTTGGGGACGGGACCTTCGGGGGCTTATTTTTGGGCGCAGCTTTGCCCGCGGCCTAATTTTGGCACACGGAGGGCGCTCGAAAAGTCTCACCCCATTCCGAGTCCGCGGATTTGGCCAGCCCTCCCCAAGGCTATAGCCCACCCGCTTTTGGGCATTTTTGCGGCGGACGAACTTGGGGACGGGACCTTCGGGGCTTATTTTTGGGCGCGCTGTGCCTGCGCTTATTTTTGGCACACGGAGGCCGCCGCAAAGTGTCACCCCATTCCGAGTCCGCGGATTTGCGGCCAGCCCTCCCCAAGGCTATAGCCCACCCGCTTTTGGGCATTTTTGCGGCGGACGAACTTGGGGACGGACCTTCGGGGCTTATTTTTGGTGCGGCTATGGCCACGGCCTATTTTTGGCACACGGAGGGCGCTGCAAAGTCTCGCCCCATTCCGAGTCCGCGGACGAGTTTGCCAGCCCTCCCCAAGGATATAGCCCACCCGTTTTTTGGGCATTTTTGCGGCGGACGAACTTGGGGACGGGACCTTCGGGGGCTTATTTTTGGGCGCGGCTGTGCCCGTGGCCAATTTTTGGCAAACGGAGGGCGATAGCAAAGTCTCGCCCCATTCCGAGTCCGGCGGACGAAGTGGGCCAGCCCCTCCCCCCAAGGCTATAGCCCACCCGTTTTTTGGGCATTTTTGCGGCGGACGAACTTGGGGACGGGACCTTCGGGGGCTTATTTTTGGGCACGGCTGTGCCCGTGGCCTATTTTTGGCAAACGGAGGGCGATCGCAAAGTCTCGCCCCATTCCGAGTCCGCGGGATTTGTTGGCCAGCCCCTCCCCACAAGGCTATAGCCCACCCGTTTTTTGGGCATTTTTGCGGCGGATGAACTTGGGGACGGGACCTTCGGTGGCTTATTTTTGGGAGAGGCTGTGCCCACGGCCTATTTTTGGCACACAGAGGCCGCTCGCAAAGTCTAGCCCAATTCCGAGTCCGCGGATTTGTCGCCAGCCCTCCCCAAGGCTATAGCCCACCCGTTTTTTGGGCATTTTTGCGGCGGATGAACTTGGGGAAGGGACCTTCGGGGGCTTATTTTTGGGTGCGGCTGTGCCTGCAGCCTATTTTTGGCACACGGAGGCCGCTCGCAAAGTCTCGCCCTATTCCGAGTCCGCGGATTTGCTGGCTAGGTCCTCCCCCAAGGCTATAGCCCACCCGTTTTTTGGACAATTTTGCGGCGGACGAACTTGGGGACGTGACCTTCGGGGGCTTATTTTTGGGCGCGGCTGTGCCCGCGGCCTATTTTTGGCACACGGAGGGTGCTCGCAAAGTCTCGCCCCATTCCGAGACCGCGGATGAAGATGGCCAGCCCTCCCCAAGGCTATAGCCCACCCGTTTTTTGGGCATTTTTGCGGCGGATTTAACTGGACGGGTCCGCGGATTTGTCGCCAGCCCTCCCCAAGGCTATAGCCCACCCGCTTTTGGGCATTTTTGCGGATGAACTTGGGGACGGACCTTCGGGGCTTATTTTTGGGCGCGCTGTGCCTGCAGCCTATTTTTGGCACACGGAGGCCGCCGCAAAGCCTCGCCTATTCCGAGTCCGCGGACGGTTGGCCAGGCCCTCCCCCCAAGGCTATAGCCCACCCGTTTTTTGGACATTTTTGCGGCGGACGAACTTGGGGACGTGACCTTCGGGGGCTTATTTTTGGGCGCGGCTTTGCCCGCGGCCTATTTTTGGAACACGGAGGGTGCTCGCAAAGTCTCTCCCGATTCCGAGTCTGGCGGATGAAGATGGCCAGCCCCTCCCCCCAAGGCTATAGCCCACCCGTATTTTGGGAATTTTTGCGGCGGACGAACTTCGGGACGGGACCTTCGAGGGCTTATTTTTGGACGTGGCTGTGCCCGCGGCCTATTTTTGGCACACGGAGAGTGCTCGCAAAGTTTCGCCCCATTCCGAGTCCGGCGGACGAAGTTGGCCAGCCCCTCCCGCCAAGGATATAGCCCACCCGGTTTTTGGGCATTTTTGCGGCGGACGAACTTGGGGACGGGACCTTCGGGGGCTTATTTTTGGACGCGGCTGTGCCCGTGGCCTATTTTTGGCACACGGAGGGCGCTCGCAAAGTCTCGCCCCATTCCGAGTCCGGCGGATGAAGATGGGCAGCCCCTCCCCCCAAGGCTATAGCCCACCCGTATTTTGGGAATTTTTGCGGCGGACGAAGGACGGGAACGGAACTTCGAGGCCTTATATATGGTCGTGGCGGTGGCCGCAGGCTATGTTTGGCACACGGGGGGTGCTCGCAAGTCTCGCCCCATTCCGAGTCCGCGGGACGGCGGGCCAGCCCTCCCCAAGGCTATAGCCCACCCGCTTTTGGGCATTTTTGCGGCGGACGAACTTGGGGACGGACCTTCGGGGCTTATTTTTGGGTGCGCCTGTGCCCGCGGCCTATTTTTCGTACACAGAGGCCGCCAGAAGTCTCTGCCCCATTCCGAGTCCGCGGACGAAGTTGGCCAGCCCCTCCCCAAAGGCTATAGCCCACCCGCTTTTGGGGCATTTTTGCGGCGGACGAACTTGGGGACGGGACCTTCGGGCTTATTTTTGGGCGGGCTGTGCCCGCAGCCTATTTTTGGCACACGGAGGGCGCCGCATAGTCTCGCCCCATTCCGAGTCCGCGGATTTGTTGGCCAGCCCTCCCCAAGGCTATAGCCCACCCGCTTTTGGGCATTTTTACGGCGGACGAACTTGGGGACGGGACCTTCGGGCTTATTTTTGGGCGTGGCTGTGCCCACGGCCTATTTTTGGCACACGGAGGGTGCTCGCATAGTCTCGCCCCATTCCGAGTCTGGCGGACGAAGTCGGCCAGCCCCTCCCCCCAAGGCTATAACACACACGTTTTTTTGGCATATTTGCGGCGGACGAACTTGGGGAAGGGACCTTCGGGGCTTATTATTGTGTGCCTGCGGTATATTTTTGGCAGACAGAGGGCCTCGCAGTCTCGCCCCATTCCGAGTCCGCGGACGAAGTTGGCCAGCCCTCCCCAAGGCTATAGCCCACCCGCTTTTTGGGCATTTTTGCGGCGGTCGAACTTGGGGTTGGGACCTTCGGGGCTTATTTTTGGGCGGCTGTGCCTGTGGCCTATTTTTGGCACACAGAGGCCGCCGCAAAGTCTCGGCCCCATTCCGAGTCCGCAGATGAAGTTGACCAGCCCTCCCCCAAGGCTATAGCCCACCCGCTTTTGGGCATTTTTATGCGGCGGATGAACTTGGGGACGGGACCTTCGGGGCTTATTTTTGGGCGCAGCTGTGCCCGTGGCCTATTTTTGGCACACAGAGGCCGCCGCAAAGTCTCGCCCCATTCCGAGTCCGGCGGATGAAGTTGACCAGCCCTCCCCCAAGGCTATAGCCCACCCGCTTTTGGGCATTTTTGCGGACTAACTTGGGGACGGGACCTTCGGGGCTTATTTTTGGTGCGGCTGTGCCCGCCTATTTTTGGCACATGGAGGGGATTTGCAATGTCTCGCCCCATTCCGAGTCCGGCGGACGAAGTGGGCCTGCCCCTGCCCCAAGGCTATAGCCCACCCGTTTTTTGGGCATTTTTGCGGCGGACGAACGTGGGGACGGGACCATCGGGGGCTTATTTTTGGGCGCGGCTGAGCGCGCAGCCTAGTTTTGGCACACGGAGGGTGCTCGCAAAGTCTCGCCCCATTCCGAGTCCGCGGACGGTTGGCCAGCCCTCTCCCCAAGGCTATAGCCCACCCGCTTTTGGGCATTTTTGCGGCGGACGAACGTGGGGAGGGGGCCTTCGGGCTTATTTTTGCGCTGAGCGCGCAGCCTAGTTTTGGCACACGGAGGGTGCTCTGCAAAGTCTCGCCCATTCCGAGTCCGGCGGATTGGCCAGCCCTCCCCAAGGCTATAGCCCACCCGCTTGGGCATTTTTGCGGCGGACGAACTTGGGGACGGACCTTCGGGGCTTATTTTTGGGCGCGGCTGTGGTGGCCTATTTTTGCACACGGGGCCGCCAGAAAGTCTCGCCCCATTCCGAGTCCAGCGGACGAAGTTGGCCAGCACCTCCCGCCAAGGCTATAGCCCACCCGTTTTTTGGTGACTTTTGCGGCGGACGAACTTGGGGACGGGACCTTCGGGGGCTTATTTTTGGGCACGGCTGTGA
Organism: Citrus mangshanensis; assembly: GCA_030449895.1. NCBI lineage: Eukaryota > Viridiplantae > Streptophyta > Magnoliopsida > Sapindales > Rutaceae > Citrus > Citrus mangshanensis. Next base: position 158,073 of record JASUUJ010000159.1, read on the forward strand.
CGAGGCCTACTTTTGGCACATGGAGGGCGCTCGCAAAGTCTCGTCCCATTCCGAGTCCGGCGGACGAAGTGGGCCGGCCCCTCCCCCCAAGGCTATAGCCCACCCGTTTTTTGGGCATTTTTGCGGCGGACGAACTTGGGGACGGGACCTTCGGGGGCTTATTTTTGGGCGCGGCTGTGACCGCGGCCTATTTTTGGCACACGGAGGGCACTCACAAAGTCTCGACCCATTCCGAGTCCGTCGGACTAAGTTGGCCAGCCCTCCCCAAGGCTATAGCCCACTCGCTTTTGGGTATTTTTGCAAGGACGAACTTGGGGACGGGACCTTGGGGGCTTTTTTGGGTGTGGCTGTGCCCGCCTATTTGTGGCACATGGAGGGCGCTGCAAAGTCTCTCCCCATTCCGAGTCCGGCGGACGGGGCCAGCCCTCCCCCAAGGCTATAGCCCACTCGTTTTTTGGGCATTTTTGTGGCGGACGAACTTGGGGACGGGACCTTCGCGGCCTTATTTTTGGGTGCGGCTGTGTCCCCGGCCTATTTTTTGCACACGGAGGGCGCTCGTAAAGTCTCGCCCCATTCCGAGTCCGGCGGACGAAGTTGGCTACCCTCCCCCAAGGCTATAGCCCACCCGCTTTTTTGGGCATTTTGGCGGACGAAATTGGGGACGGACCTTCGGGGCTTATTTTTTGTGCCTGCGGGCCTATTTTTGGTACACGGAGGCCGCCGCAAAGTCTCGCCCCATTCCGAGTCCGCGGATTTGTTGGCCAGCCCCTCCCCAAGGCTATAGCCCACCCGCTTGGGCATTCTTGCGGCGGGCGAACTTGGGGACGGGACCTCCGGGGGCTTATTTTTGGGCGCGGCTGTGCCCGAGGCCTATTTTTTTCTCACGGAGGGCACTCACAAAGTCTCGACTCCATTCCGAGTCCGCTGGACTAAGCCCAGCCCTCCCCCAAGGCTATTGCCCACTCGCTTGGGTATTTTTGCGGACGAACTTGGGGACGGACCTTCGGGGCTTATTTTTGGGCACGGCTGTGTCCCCGGCCTATTTTTTGCACACGGAGGGCGCTCGTGAAAGTCTCGCCCATTCCGAGTCCGCGGACGGTTGGCTACCCTCCCCAAGGCTATAGCCCACCCGCTTTTTTGGGCATTTTTGCGGCGGACGAAATTGGGGACGGGACCTTCGGGGCTTATTTTTTTGTGCCTGTGGCCTATTTTTGGTACACGGAGGCCGCCGCAAAGTCTCGCCCCATTCCGAGTCCGCGGATTTGTTGGCCAGCCCTCCCCCAAGGCTATAGCCCACCCGCTTGGGCATTTTTGCGGCGGACGAACTTGGGGACGGGACCTTCGGGGCTTATTTTTGGGCGCGGCTGTGCCCGCTATTTTTGGCACACGGAGGGCACTCACAAAGTCTCGACTCCATTCCGAGTCCGCCGGACTGTTGGCCAGCCCTCCCCCAAGGCTATTGCCCACTCGCTTTTGGGTATTTTTGACGAACTTGGGGACGGACCTTCGGGGCTTTTTTGGGTGTGGCTGTGCCCGCGGCCTATTTGTGGCACATGGAGGGCGCCGCAAAGTCTCTCCCCATTCCGAAGTCCGCGGACGGCGGCCAGCCCTCCCCAAGGCTATAGCCCACCCGCTTTTTGGGCATTTTTGCGGACGAACTTGGGTACGGGACCTTCGGGGCTTATTTTTGGTGTGGTTGTGCCTCGGCCTATTTTTTGCACACGGAGGGCGGTCGCAAAGTCTCGCCCCATTCCGAGTCCGCGGACGGTTGGCCAGCCCCTCCCCAAGGCTATAGCCCACCCATTTTTGGGCATTTTTGCGGACGAACTTGGGGACGGGACCTTCGGGGCTTATTTTTGGGCGCGGCTGTGTCCGCGCCTATTTTTGCACACGGAGGGCGCTCGAAAGTCTCGCCCATTCCGAGTCCGCGGACGGTTGGCTACCCTCCCCAAGGCTATAGCCCACCCGCTTTTTGGGTATTTTTGCGGACGAAATTGGGGACGGGACCTTCGGGGCTTATTTTTGGCGCGGTGTGCCTGCCTATTTTTGGTACACGGAGGCCGCTCGCAAAGTCTCGCCTCATTCCGAGTCCGCGGATTTGGCCAGCCCTCCCCCAAGGCTATAGCCCACCCGCTTTTGGGCATTTTTGGGGGACGAACTTGGGGACGGGACCTTCGGGGCTTATTTTTGCGCTGCTGTGCCTATTTTTACCACACGGAGGGCACTCGGAAAGTCTCGCCCCATTCCGAGTCCGGGACGGTTGGCCAGCCCTCCCCAAGGTGAGCCCACCCGCTTTTTGGTGGCGGGACGAACTTGGGGACGGACCTTCAAGGGCGCTTTATTTTTGGGCACGGCTCGACCCCTATTTTTGGCAAACAGAGGTGCTCAGAAGTCTCGCCCCATTCCGAGTCCGCGGATTTAAACCAACCCCTTCCCCAAGGCTATAGCCCACCCGCTTTTGGGCATTTTTGCGGACGAACTTGGGGACGGGACCTTCGGCACTTTTTTTGGGCGCGGCTTTGTCCGCGACTATTTTTGGCACACGGAGGGCGCCACAAAGTCCCGCCCCATTCCGAGTCCGGGCGGATTTGGCCAGCCCCTCCCCAAGGCTATAGCCCACCCGCTTTTGGGGATTTTTGCGCGGAAGAACTTGGGGATGGGACCTCGGGGCTTATTTTTGGGCGCGGCCTTGTCCGCGCCTATTTTTGGCACTCGGAGGGGGCTCGCACAGTCTAACCCCATTCCGAGTCCGCGGATTTGCTGGCCAGCCCTCTCCCAAGGCTGTAGCCCACCCGATTTTGGGCATTTTTGCGGCGGATGAACTTGGGGACGGAAACTTCGGGTGCTTATTTTTGGGCGCGGCTGTGCCCGCGGCCTATTTTTTGCACATGGAGGGCGCTCGCAAAGTCTCGCCCCATTCCGAGTCCTGCGGACGAAGTTGGCCAGCCCCTCCCCCCAAGGCTATAGCCCACCCGTTTTTTGGGCATTTTTGCGGCGGACGAACTTTGGGACGGGACCTTCGGGCACTTTTTTTGGGCGCGGCTTTGTCCGCAGACTATTTTTGGCACACGGAGGGCGCTCACAAAGTCCCGCCCCATTCCGAGTCCGGCGGACGAAGTTGGCCAGCCCCTCCCCCCAAGGCTATAGCCCACCTGTTTTTTGGGCATTTTTGCGGCGGACGAACTTGGGGACGGGACCTTCGGGGGCTTATTTTTGGGTGCGGCTGTGCCCGTGGCCTATTTTTGGCAAACGGAGGGCGCTCGCAAAGTCTCGCCCCATTCCGAGTCCGCGGATTTGGGCCAGCCCCTCCCCCCAAGGCTATAGCCCACCCGTTTTTTGGGCATTTTTGCTGCGGACGAACTTGGGGACGGGAAGTTCGGGGGCTTATTTTTTGGTGTGGATGTGCCCGTGGCCTATTTTTGGCAAACGGAGGGCGCAGAAAGTCTCGCCCATTCCGAGTCCGGCGGACGAACTTGGGTAATGGACCTTCGGGGCTTATTTTTGGCGTGGCTGTGCCTGCGACCTATTTTTGGCACACGGAGGGCGCCGCAAAGTCTTGCCCCATTCCGATTCCGCGGACGAAGTTGCCCAGCCCTCCCCAAGGCTATAGCCCACCCGCTTTTTGGGCATTTTTGCGGCGGAAGAACCTGGGACGGACCTTCGGGGCTTATTTTTGGCGTGGCTGTGTCCGCGCCTATTTTTGGAACAGGAGGGCACTGCAAACTCTCGCCCCATTCTGAGTCCGACGGACGATTGGCCAGCCCTCCCCCAAGGCTATAGCCCACCCGCTTGGGCATTTTTGTTGCGGACGAACTTGGGGTCGGGACCTTCGGGGCGATTTTTTGGTGCGTTTGTGACCGCGGCCTATTTTTGCACAGGAGGGCGCCGCAGTCTCGGCCCATTCCGAGTCCGCGGACGGTTGGCCAGCCCTCCCCCAAGGCTGTAGCCCACCCGCTTTTGGTCATTTTGGCGGACGAACTTGGGGACGGGACCTTCGGCGCTTATTTTTGGGCACGGCTTCGACCCAAGGCCCTATTTTTGGCAAACAGAGGTGCTCAGTAAGTCTCGCCCCATTCCGAGTCCGCGGATCTTGGCCAACCCCTTCCCCAAGGCTATAGCCCACCCGCTTTTGGGCATTTTTGCGGCGGACGAACTTGGGGACGGGACCTTCGGCACTTTTTTTTGGGCGCGCTTTGTCTGGGACTATTTTTGGCACACGGAGGGCGCCACAAAGTCCCGCCCCATTCCGAGTCCGGCGGACGGTTGGCCAGCCCTCCCCCAAGGCTATAGCCCACCCGCTTTTGGGGATTTTTGCGCGGAAGAACTTGGGGATGGGACCTTCGGGGCTTATTTTGGGCGCGCCTTGTCCGCGGCCTATTTTTGGCACTCGGAGGGTGCTCGCAAAGTCTAACCCCATTCCGAGTCCGGCGGACGAAGTTGGCCAGCCACTCCCCCCAAGGCTGTAGCCCACCCGATTTTGGGCATTTTTGCGGCGGATGAACTTGGGGACGGAAACTTCGGGTGCTTATTTTTGGGCGCGGCTGTGCCCGCGGCCTATTTTTTGCACATGGAGGGCGCTCGCAAAGTCTCGCCCCATTCCGAGTCCGGCGGATTTGCTGGCCAGCCCTCCCCAAGGCTATAGCCACCCGTTTTTTGGGCATTTTTGCGGCGGACGAACTTTGGGACGGGACCTTCGGGCACTTTTTTTGGGCGCGGCTTTGTCCGCAGACTATTTTTGGCACACGGAGGGCGCTCACAAAGTCCCGCCCCATTCCGAGTCCGGCGGACGAAGTTGGCCAGCCCCTCCCCCCAAGGCTATAGCCCACCTGTTTTTTGGGCATTTTTGCGGCGGACGAACTTGGGGACGGGACCTTCGGGGGCTTATTTTTGGGTGCGGCTGTGCCCGTGGCCTATTTTTGGCAAACGGAGGGCGCTCGCAAAGTCTCGCCCCATTCCGAGTCCGGCGGACGAAGTTGGCCAGCCCCTCCCCCCAAGGCTATAGCCCACCCGTTTTTTGGGCATTTTTGCTGCGGACGAACTTGGGTACGGGAAGTTCGGGGGCTTATTTATTGGTGTGGATGTGCCCGCGGCCTATTATTGGCACACGGAGGGCGCTCGCAAAGTCTCGCCCCATTCCGAGTCCGGCGGACGAACTTGCGTACGGGACCTTCGGGGGCTTATTTTTTGGCGTGGCTGTGCCCGCGACCTATTTTTGGCACACGGAGGGCGCTCGCAAAGTCTTGCCCCATTCCGATTCCGGCGGATTTGCTGCCCAGCCCTCCCCCAAGGCTATAGCCCACCCGCTTTTGGGCATTTTTGCGGCGGACGAACTTGGGAATGGGACCTTCGGCGCTTATTTTGGCACGGCTGTGCCCGCCTATTTTTGGCACACGGAGGCCGCCGCAATGTCTCACCCTTTCTGAGTCCGCGGACGTTGGCCAGCCCTCCCCAAGGCTATAGCCCTCCCGCTTTTGGGCTTTTATGGCGGACGAACTTGGGGACAGGACCTTCGGGATTTATTTTTGAGTGCGGCTGTGCTCGCGCTCTATTTTTGTCACACGGAGGGCGCTTGCAAAGTCTTGCCCCATTCCGAGTCCGGCGGACGGTGGCCATCCCTCCCCAAGGCTATAGCCCACCCGCTTTTGGGCATTTTTGCGGCGGACGAACTTGGGGACGGAACCTTCCGGGGCTTATTTTTCGGCGCTGTGTCCGCGCCTATTTTTGGCACACGGAGGGCGCCGCAAAGTCTCGCCCCATTCCAAGTCCGCGGATTTAGTGGGCCAGTCCCTCCCCCAAGGCTATAGCCCACCCGCTTTTTTGGGCATTTTTGCGGCGGACGAAATTGGGGACGGACCTTCGGGGCTTATTTTTGGCGCGGCTGTGCCCGCGTCTATTTTTGGCACATGGAGGAAGCTCGGTGTCTCGCCCATTCCGAGCCCGGCGGATTTAGGGCCAGCCCTCCCCAAGGCTATAGCCCACCCGCTTTTTGGGCATTTTTGCGGCGGACGAACTTGGGGACAGGACTTCGGGGGCTTATTTTTGGGCCTAGCTGTGCCCGCGGCCTATTTTTGGAACACGGAGGGTGCCTGCAAAGTCTCGCCCCATTCCGAGTCCGCGGACGAGTTGGCCAGCCCTCCCCCAAGGCTATAGCCCACCCGCTTTTTGGGCTTTTTGCGGCGGACGAACTTGGGGACGGACCTTCGGGGCTTATTTTTGGGCGCAGCCTCATTTTTGGAACACGGAGGGCGCCGCAGTCCCGCCCCATTCCGAGTCCGCGGATTTGCTGGCCAGCCCTCCACCCAAGGCTATAGCCCACCCGCTTTTGGGCATTTTTGCGGGACGAACTTGGGGATGGGACCTTCGGGGCTTATTTTTGGGCGCAGCTATGCCCGCTGCCTATTTTTGGTACACGGAGGGTGCTCGCAAAGTCTCGCCCCATTCCGAGTCCGCGGACGGTTGGCCAGCCCCTCCCCCCAAGGCTATAGCCAACCCATTTTTTCGGCATATTTGCGCCGGACGAACTTGGGGACGGGACCTTCGGGGGCTTACTTTTGGGTACGGCTGTGCCCGCGGCCTATTTTTGGCACAGGGAGGGCGCCAGTCTCGCCCCATTCCGAGTCCGCGGATTTGTTGGCCAGCCCCTCCCCCAACGCTATAGCCCACCCGATTCCTGGGCATTTTCGCGGCGGACGAACTTGGGGACGGGACCTTCAGGGGCTTATTTTTGGGCGCAGCTATGCCCGCGGCCTATTTTTGGTACACGGAGGGTGCTCGCAAAGGCTCGCCCCATTCCGAGTCCGGCGGACGAAGTTGGCCAGCCCCTCCCCCCAAGGCTATAGCCCACCCGTTTTTTTGGCATTTTTGCGGCGGACGAACTTGGGGACGGGACCTTCGGGGGCTTACTTTTGGGTACGGCTGTGCCCGCGGCCTATTTTTGGCACAGGGAGGGCGCTTGTAAAGTCTCGTCCCATTCCGAGTCCGGCGGACGAAGTTGGCCAGCCCCTCCCCCCAAGGCTATAGCCCACCAGTTTTTTGGGCATTTTTGCGGCGGACGAACATGGGTCGGGACCTTCGGGGGCTTATTTTTGGGCGCGGCTGTGCCCGCGGCCTATTTTTGGAACACGGAGGGCGCTCGCAAAGTCCCGCCCCATTCCGAGTCCGGCGGACGAAGTTGGCCAGCCCCTCCCCAAGGCTATAGCCCACCCGCTTTTTTGGCATTTTTGCGGACGAACTTGGGGACGGACCTTCGGGGCTTACTTGGGTACGGCTGTGCCCGCGCTATTTTTGGCACAGGAGGGTGCTTGTAAAGTCTCGCCCCATTCCGAGTCCGCGGATTGGCCAGCCCCTCCCCCCAAGGCTATAGCCCACCAGTTTTTTGGGCATTTTTGCGGCGGACGAACTTGGGGACGGGACCTTCGGGGGCTTATTTTTGAAAGCGGCTGTGCCCGCGGCCTAATTTTGGAACACGGAGGGCGCTCACAAAGTCCCGCCCCATTCCGAGTCCGGCGGACGAAGTTGGCCAGCCCCTCCCCCCAAGGCTATAGCCCACCCGTTTTTTGGGCATTTTTGCGGAGGACGAACTTGGGGACGGGACCTTCGGGGGCTTATTTTTGGGCAAAACTGTGTTCGCGGCCTATTTTTGGCACACGGAGGGCGCTCACAAAGTCTCACCCCATTCCGAGTCCGGCGGACGAAATTGGCCAGCCCCTCCCCCAAAGGCTATAGCCCACCCGTTTTTTGGGCATTTTTGCGGACGAACTTGGGGACGGGACCTTTGGGGGCTTATTTTGGGCTGTGCCTGGCCCATTTTTGGCACACGGAGGCCGCCGCAAAGTCTCGCCCCATTCCGAGTCCGTGGACGGTTGGCCAGCCCTCCCCAAGGCTATAGCCCACCCGCTTTTGGGCATTTTTGCAGCGGACGAACTTGGGGACGGGACCTTCGGGGCTTATTTTGGGTGCGGCTGTGTTCACGGCCTATTTTTGGCACACGGAGGGTGCCGCAAAGTCTCGCCCCATTCCGAGTCCGCGGACGAAGTTGGCCAGCCCCTCCCCAAGGCTATAGCCCACCCGCTTTTTTGGGCGGACGAACTTGGGGACGGGACCTTCGGGGCTTATTTTTGGGCGCACCTGTGGCGGCCTATTTGTGGCACACGGAGGGCGCCAGAAAGTCTCACCCCATTCCGAGTCCGCGGACGAGCCCCTCCCCAAGGCTATAGCCCACCCATTTTACCATTTTGCGGACGAACTTGGGGACGGGACCTTGGGGGCTTATTTTTGCGCGGCTGCGCCTGCCTCATTTTTGCACACGGAGGCCGCTGTAATGTTCGCCCCATTCCGAGTCCGGCGGACGAAATTGGCAGCCCTCCCCAAGGCTATAGCCCACCCGCTTTTGGGCATTTTGCGCGGACGAACTTGGGGACGGGACCTTCGGGGCTTATTTTGGGCACGGCTGTGCCTATTTTTGGCACACGGAGGGGCAAAGTCTCGCCCCATTCCGAGTCCGCGGACGGTTGGCCCGCCCTCCCCTAAGGCTATAGCCCACCCGCTTTTGGGCATTTTGTATGGACGAACTTGGGGACGGGACCTTCGGGGCTTATTTTTGGTCGCGGCTGTGCCTCATTTTTGGCACACGGAGGCCCACAAAGTCTCGCCCCATTCCCAGTCCGGCGGACGAAGTTGGCCAGCCCCTCCCCCAAAGGCTATGGCCCACCCGTTTTTTGGGCATTTTTGCGGCGGACGAACTTGGGAACGGCACCTTCGGGGGCTTATTTTTGGGTGTGGCTTTGGCCACAGCCTATTTTTGGCACACGGAGGGCACTCGCAAAGTCTCGACCCATTCCGAGTCCGGCGGACGAAGTTTGCCAGCCCCTCCCCCAAGGATATAGCCCACCCATTTTTGGGCATTTTTATACGAACTTGGGGACGGGACTTCGGGCTTATTTTTGGGCGCTGTGCCACTCTATTTTTGGCACACCGACGGCCCTCACAAAGTCTCGCCCCATTCCGAGTCCGGCGGACGACGTTGGCCAGCCCCTCCACCCAAGGCCATAGCCCACCCTATTTTTGGGCATTTTTGATGTGGACGAACTTGGGGACGGGACCTTCGGGGGCTTATTTTTGGGCGCGCTGTGCCCGCGTCTATTTTTGGCACACAGAGGGCGCCGCAAAGTCTCGCCCATTCCGAGTCCGCGGATTGGCTAGCCCTCCCCAATTCTATAGCCCACCCGTTTTTTGGGCATTTTTGCGGGGACGAACTTGGGGACGGGACCTTCGGGGCTTATTTTTGGGGGCGTTTTCCCGCTGTCTATTTTTGGCACACGGAGGGTGCTCAAAGTCTCGCCCCATTCCGAGTCCGGCGGACGAGTGGCCAGCCCCTCCCCAAGGCTATAGCCCACCCGCTTTTTTGGGCATTTTTATGGGCGGATGAACTTGGGGACGGACCTTCGTGGCTTATTTTGGGAGCGGCTGTGCCCACGGCCTATTTTTGGCACACAGAGGCCGCCGCAGTCTGGCCCCATTCCGAGTCTGGCGGACGGTTGGCAGCCCTCCCCAAGGCTATAGCCCACCCGTTTTTTGGGCATTTTTGTGGCGGACTAACTTGGGGACGGGACCTTCGGGGGCTTATTTTTGGGTGCGGCTGTGCACGTGGCCTATTTTTGGCACACGGAGGGAGCTCGCAAAGTCTCGCCCATTCCGAGTCCGGCGGACGGCTTGACCAGCCCTCCCCAAGGCTATAGCCCACCCATTTTGGGCATTTTGGCGGACGAACTGGGACGGGACCTTCGGGGCTTTTTTGGGCGCGGCTGTGCCCGCAGCCTATTTTTGGTACACGGAGGGAGCTTCCGAAAAGTCTCGCCCCATTCCGAGTCCGCGGATTTGCTGACCAGCCCTCCCCCAAGGCTATAGCCCACCCATTTTTTGGGCATTTTTGCGGCGGATGAACTTCGGGACGGGAGCTTCAGGGGCTTGTTTGTGGGCGCGGCTGTGCCCGCGGCCTATTTTTGGTACACGGAGGGAGCTCGCAAGGTGTCGCCCCATTCCGAGTCCGGCGGATTGGCCAGCCCTCCCTGTGGCTATAGCCCACCCGCTTTTTTGGGCATTTTTGGCGGACGAACTTGGGGACGGGACCTTCGGGGCTTATTATTGGGCGTGGCTGTGCCGCCAATTTTTGGCACACGGAGGGAGCTCGCAGTCTCGCCCATTCCGAGTCCGCGGATTTGTTGGCCAGCCCTCCCCCAAGTCTATAGTCCACCCGCTTTTGGGCATTTTTGCGGATGAACTTGGGGACGGACCTTCGGGGCTTATTTTTGGGTACGGCTGTGTCCGCGTCTATTTTTGGCACACGGATGGCGCTGCAAAGTCTCACCCTATTCCGAGTCCGCGGACGAAGTCGGCCAGCCCTCCCCGAGGCTATAGCCCACCCGCTTTTGGGCATTTTGCGGCGGACGAACTTGGGGATGGGACCTTCGGGGCTTATTTTTGGGCGCTGTGCCTGTGACCTATTTTTGGCACACGGAGGGCGCTGCAAAGTCTCGCCCATTCCGAGTCCGGCGGACGGGCCAGCCCCTCCCCAAGGCTATAGCCCACCCGCTTTTGGGCATTTTTGGGGACGAACTTTGGGACGGGACATTCGGGACTTATTTTTGGGCGCTGTGCCCGCGGCCTATTTTTGGCACACGGAGGGTGCTCGTGAAGTCTCGGCCCATTCCGAGTCTGGCGGACGAAGTTGGCCAGCCCCTCCCCCCAAGGCTATAGCCCACCCGTTTTTTGGGCATTTTTGCGGCGGACGAACTTGGGGACGGGACCTTCGTGGGATTATTTTAGGGCGCGGCTGTCCGCGTGGCCTATTTTTGGCACACGGAGGGCGCTCGCAAAGTCTCGCCCCATTCCGAGTCCGGCGGACGAAGTTGGCCAGCCCCTCCCCCCAAGGCTATAGCCCACCCGTTTTTTGGGCATTTTTGCGGCGGACGAACTTGGGGACGGGACCTTCGGGGGCTTATTTTTTGTTGCGGCTGTGCCCGCGGCCTATTTTTGGCACACGGAGGCCGCTCCCAAAGTCTCTTCCCATTCCGCATCCGGCGGACGAAGTTGGCCAGCCCCTCCCCCCAAGGCTATAGCCCACCCGTTTTTTGGGCATTTTTGCGGCGGACGAACTTGGGGACGGGACCTTCGGGGGCTTATTTTTGGGCGCGGCTGCGCCCGCGGCCTATTTTTGGCACACGGAGGGTGCTCGCAAAGTCTCGCCCCATTCCGAGTCCGGCGGACAAAGTGGGCGAGCCCCTCCCCCCAAGGCTATAGCCCACCCGTTTTTTGGGCATTTTTGCGGCGGACGAACTTGGGGACGGGACCTTTGGGGGCTTATTTTAGGGCGCAGCTGTGCCCGCTGCCTATTTTTGGCACACGGAGGGCGCTCGCAAAGTCTCGCCCATTCCGAGTCCGGCGGACGGGGGCCAGCCCCTCCCCCCTAGGCTATAGCCCACCCGTTTTTTGGGCATTTTTGCGGCGGACGAACTTTGGGACGGGACCTTCGGGGGCTTATTTTTGGGCGCGGCTGTGCTCGCGGCCTATTTTTGGCACACGGAGGGCGCTCGTGAACTTTCGCCCCATTCCGCGTCCGGCGGACGAAGTTGGCCAGCCCCTCCCCCCAAGGCTATAGCCCACCTGTTTTTTGGGCATTTTTGCGGCGGACGAACTTGGGGACGGGACCTTCGGGGGCTTATTTTTGGGCGGCTGTTCCTGCGGCCTATTTTTGGTACACGGGCCGCCGCAATGTCTCCCCATTCCGAGTCCGCGGAAGTTGGCCATCCCTCCCCAAGGCTATAGCCCACCCGCTTTTTGGGCATTTTGGGGCGGATTAACTTGGGGACGGGACCGCTGGGGCTTATTTTTGTGCGCGGCTGTGCCTGCGCCTATTTTTGGCACACGAAGGGCGCTCGCAAAGTCTCGCCCCATTCCGAGTCCGGCGGACGAAGTTGGCCAGCCCCTTCCCCCAAGGCTATAACCCACCCATTTTTTGGGCATTTTTGCGGCGGACGAACTTGGGGACGGGACCTTCGGGGGCTTATTTTTGGGTGCGGCTGTGCCCGCGGACTATTTTTGGCACACGAAGGCCGCTCGCAAAGTCTCACCCCATTCCTAGTCCGGCGGAAGGAAGTGGGCCAGCCCCTCCCCCCAAGGCTATAGCCCACTGTTTTTTGGGCATTTTTGCGGCGGACGAACTTGGGGACGGGACCTTCGGGGGCTTATTTTTGGGAGCGGTTGTGCCCGCGGCCTATTTTTGGCACACTGAGGCCGCTCGCAAAGTCTCGCCGCTTTCCGAGTCCGGCGGACGAAGTTGGCCAGCCCCTCCCCCCAAGGCTATAGCCCACCCGTTTTTTGGGCATTTTTGCGGCGGACGAACTTGGGGACGGGACCTTGGGCTTATTTTTGGCACGGCTGTGCCTGCGGCCTATTTTTGGCACACGGAGGCTGCCGCAAAGTCTCGCCCCATTCCGAGTCCGGGGGACGAAGTTGGCCAGCCCCTCCCCCCAAGGCTATAGCCCACCCGTTTTTTGGGCATTTTTGCGGCGGACGAACTTGGGGACGGGACCTTCGGGGGCTTATTTTTGGGCACGGCTGTGCCCGCGTACTATTTTTGGCACACGAAGGGCATTCGCAAAGTCTCACCCCATTCCTAGTCCGGCGGAAGGAAGTGGGCCAGCCCCTCCCCCCAAGGCTATAGCCCACTGTTTTTTGGGCATTTTTGCGGCGAACGAACTTGGGGACGGGACCTTCGGGGGCTTATTTTTGGGAGCGGTTGTGCCCGCGGCCTATTTTTGGCACACGGAGGCCGCTCGCAATGTCTCGCCACTTTCCGAGTCCGGCGGACGAAGTTCGCCAGGCCCTCCCCCCAAGGCTATAGCCCACCCGTTTTTTGGGCATTTTTGCGGCGGACGAACTTGGGGACGGGACCTTCGGGGCTTATTTTGGGCGCGGCTGTGCCTGGCACTATTTTTGGCACACGGAAGGCCGCCGCAAAGTCTCACCCCATTCCTAGTCCGGCGGAAGGAAGTGGGCCAGCCCTCCCCAAGGCTATAGCCCGCTGTTTTTTGGGCATTTTTGCGGCGGACGAACTTGGGGACGGGAACTTCGGGCGATAATTATTGGGTGCGGCTGTGACCTCTGCCTATTTTTGGCACACGGAGGTCGCTCGCAAAGTCTCGCCCCATTCCGGTCCGGGACGGTTGGCCAGCCCTCCCCCAAGGCTATAGCCCACCTGCTTTTTTGGGCATTTTTGGGCGGACGAACTTGGGGACGGGACCTTCGGGCTTATTTTTGGCACGGCTGTGCCCACTATTTTTGGCACACGAAGGCCGTTCGCAAAGTCTCACCCCATTCCTAGTCCGGCGGAAGGAAGTGGGCCAGCCTCTCCCCCCAAGGCTATAGCCCACTGTTTTTTGGGAATTTTTGCGGCGGACGAACTTGGGGACGGGAACTTCGGGGGCTTATTTTTGGGTCCAGCTGTGCCTGCTGCATATTTTTGGCACACGGAGGCCGCCGCAGTCTCCCCCATTCCGAGTCCGCGGATTTAGGCCAGCGGATACCCCCAACGCTATAGCCCACCCGTTTTTTGGGAATTTTTGCGGCGGACGAACTTGGGGACGGGACCTTCGGGGGCTTATTTTTGGGCGCGACTGTGCCCGCAGTCTATTTTTGGCACACAGAGGGCACTCGCAAAGTGTCGCCCATTCCGAGTCCGCGGACGGTTGGCCAGCCCTCCCCCAAGGCTATAGCCCGCCCATTTTTGGGCATTTTTGCGCGGACGAACTTGGGGACGGACCTTCGGGGCCTATTTTTGGTGCGGCTGTGCCTATTTTTGGCACACGGAGGGCGCGAGCAAAGTCTCATCCCATTCGGAGTTCGGCGGACGCGGTTGGCCAGCCCCTCCCCCCACGGCTATAGCCCACCCGTTTTTTGGTCGTTTTTCGACGGACGAACTTGGGGACGGGACCGTCGGGGGCTTATTTTTGGACGCGGCTGCGCCTGCGGCCTATTTTTGGCGCAAGGAGGGCGCTCGCAAAGTCTCGCCCCATTCAGAGTCCGGCGGACGAAGTTGGCCAGCGCCTCCCCCCAAGGCTATAACCCACCCGTTTTTTAGGCATTTTTGCGGCGGACGAACTTGGGGACGGGCCCCTCGAGGGCTTATTTTTGGGCGCGGCTATGCCTCTAATATTGGCACACGGAGGGCGCCAGAAGTCTCGCCGCATTCCGAGTCCGGCGGATTTGCGGGGCCAGCCCTCCCCGTGGCTATAGCCCACCCGTTTTTTAGGCATTTTTGCGGCGGACGAACTTGGGGACGGGACCCTCGAGGGCTTATTTTTGGGCGCGGCTATGCCCGCGGCCTATTTTTGGCACATGGAGGCTGCTCGCAAAGTCTCGCCCCATTCCGAGTCCGGCGGACGAAGTTGGCCAGCGCCTCCCCCCAAGGCTATAACCCACCTGCTGGGCATTTTTGCGGACGAACTTGGGGACGGGACCTTCGGGGGCTTATTTTTGGGTACGTCTGTGCCCACGGGCTATTTTTGGCACACAGAGGGCGCTCGCAAAGTGTCGCCCCATTCCGAGTCCGCGGACGAGTTGGCCAGCCCTCCCCCAAGGCTATAGCCCGCCTGCTTTTGGGCATTTTTGCGGCGGATGAACTTGGGGACGGGACCTTCGGGCCTTATTTTGGGAGCGGTTGTGACCATTTTTGGCACACGGAGGCCGCTCGCAAAGTCTCGCCGCATTCCGAGTCCGGCGGACGAAGTTGGCCAGCCCCTCCGCCCAAGGCTATAGCCCACCCGTTTTTTGGGCATTTTTGCGGCGGACGAACTTGGGGACGGGACCTTCGGGGGCTTATTTTTGGGCGCGGCTGTGCCCGCGCACTATTTTTGGCACACGAAGGGCGCTCGCAAAGTCTCACCCCATTCCTAGTCCGGCGGAAGGAAGTGGGCCAGCCCCTCCCCCCAAGGCTATAGCCCGCTGTTTTTTGGGCATTTTTGCGGCGGACGAACTTGGGGACGGGACCTTCGGGGGCTTATTTTTGGGTGCGGCTGTGACCGCGGCCTATTTTTGGCACACGGAGGTCGCTCGCAAAGTCTCGCCCCATTCCGAGTCCGGCGGACGAAGTGGGCCAGCCCTCCCCCAAGGCTATAGCCCACCCGCTTTTGGGCATTTTGCGGACGAACTTGGGGACGGGACCTTCAAGGGCTTATTTTTGGGCACGGCTGTGCCCGAGGACTATTTTTGGGACACGAAGGCCGCAAAGTCTCACCCCATTCCTAGTCCGGCGGAAGGAATCGGCCAGCCCCTCCCCCAAGGCTATAGCCCACCTGTTTTTGGGCGTTTGGCGGCGGATGAACTTGGGGACGGACCTTCGGGCCTTATTTTTGACGCGGCTGTGGCGGCGGCTATTTTTAGCACACCGGAGGGCGCCGCAGTCTGGCCCCATTCCGAGGCCGGGCGGATTTGGGCCTGCCCTCCCCAAGGCCATAGCCCACCCGCTTTTTTGGGCATTTTTGCGGACGAACTTGGGGACGGGACCTCGGGGCTTATTTTTGGGAGTGGCTGTGCCTCGCCTAATATTTGCACACGGAGGGCGCTCGTGAAGTCTCGCCCCATTCCGAGTCCGCGGACGGTTGGCCAGCGCCCCCAAGGCTATAACCCACCCGCTTTTGGGCATTTTGCGGCGGACGAACTTGGGGACGGACCTTCGGGGCGATTTTTGGGCACGACTGTGCCTATGGTCTATTTTTGGCACACAGAGGGCACTGCAAAGTGTCGCCCCCATTCCGAGTCCGGCGGATTTGCGGGCCAGCCCCTCCCCAAGGCTATAGCCCACCCGCTTTTGGGCATTTTTGCGGGACGAACTTGGGGACGGGACCTTCGGGGCTTATTTTTGGCACGGCTGTGCCCGCGCCTATTTTTGGCACACGGAGGGTGCTCGCAACGCCTCGCCCCATTCCGAGTTCGGGCGGATTTGGCCAGCCCTCCCCCAAGGCTATAGCCCACCTGTTTTTGGGCGTTTTTGCGCGGATGAACTTGGGGACGGACCTTCGGGCCTTATTTTTGACGCGGCTGGCGGCGGCCTGTTTTTAGCACACGGAGGGCGCCGCAAAGTCTGGCTCCCATTCCGAGTCCGGCGGACGGCCTGCCCTCCCCCCAAGGCAATAGCCCACCCGTTTTTTGGGTTTTTTTGCGGCGGATGAACTTGGGGACGGGTCCTTCGGGGGCTTATTTTTGGGCGTGCCTGTGCCCGCGGCCTAATATTGGCACACGGAGGGCGCCGCAAATTCCGCCCATTCCGAGTCCGGCGGACGTTGGCCAGCCCTCCCCAAGGCTATAGCCCACCCGCTTTTGGGCATTTTTGCTGCGGAAGAACTTGGGGACGGACCTGGGGCTTATTTATGGGCCAGGCTGTGCCCGCGTCTATTTTTGGCATACGGAGGGCGCCGCAATGTCTCGCCCCATTCCGAGTCCGGGACGGAAGTCGCCAGCCCTCCCCCAAGGCTATAGCCCACCCCTTTTTTGGGCATTTTTATGGGCGGACGAACATGGGGACGGGACCTTCGGGGCTTATTTTGGGCGCGGCTGAGCCCAAGGCCTATTTTTGGCACACGGAGGCTTGCTCTGCAAAGTCTCGCCCCATTCCGAGTCCGGCGGACGGTTGGCCAGCCCCTCCCCAAGGCTATAGCCCACCCGCTTTTTGGGCATTTTGCGGCGGACAAACTTGGGGACGGACCTTCGCTTATTTTTGGGCACAGCTGTGCCCGCTGGACTATTTTTGGCACACGAAGGCCGCAAAGTCTCACCCCATTCCTAGTCCGGCGGAAGGGAGGGCCAGCCCTCCCCCACGGCTATTGCCCACTGTTTTTTGGGCATTTTTGCGGCGGACGAACTTGGGGACAGGACCTTCGGGGGCTTATTTTTGGGTGTGGCTGTTCCTGCGGCCGATTTGGCACACGGAGGGCGCCGAAAATGCGCGCCCCATTCCGAGTCCGCGGACAAAGTTGGCCAGCCCCTCCCCAAAGGCTATAGCCCACCCGCTTTTGGGCATTTTTGGCGGACGAACTTGGGGACGGACCTTCGGGGCTTATTTTGGGCGCGGCTGTGCCCACGTATTTTTTTTGGCACACGAAGGTCAAAGTCTCACCCCATTCCTAGTCCGGCGGGAAGGAAGTGGGCCAGCCCTCCCCAAGGCTATAGCCCACTGTTTTTGGGCATTTTTGCGGCGGACGAACTTGGGGACGGGACCTTCGGGGGCTTATTTTTGGGTACGGCTGTGCCCGCGGCCTATTTTTGGCACACGGAGGTCGCTCGCAAAGTCTCGCCCCATTCCGAGTCCAGCGGACGAAGTGGGCCAGCCCCTCCCCCCAAGGCTATAGCCCACCCATTTTTTGGGCATTTTTGCGGCGGACAAACTTGGGGACGGGATCTTCGGGTTATTTTGGCACGGCTGTGCCCGCACTATTTTCGCACACGAAGGTCAGCAGTCTCACCCCATTCCTAGTCCGGCGGAAGGAAGTGGGCCAGCCCCTCCCCCCAAGGCTATAGCCCACTGTTTTTTGGGCATTTTTGCGGCGGACGAACTTGGGGACGGGATCTTCGGGGGCTTATTTTTGGGCGCGGCTGTGCCCGCGGCCTATTTTTGGCACACGGAGGCCGCCGCAGTCTCGCCCATTCCGAGTCCGCGGACGGCCAGCGCTCCCCAAGGCTATAACCCACCCGCTTTTTTGGGCATTTTGGCGGATTTAACTTGGGGACGGACCGGGGGCTTATTTTGGCACGGCTGTGCCCGCCTATTTTTGGCACACGGAGGGCGCTGCAAAGTCTCGGCCCCATTCCGAAGTTCGGGCGGATTTGTTGGCCAGCCCTCCCCCAAGGCTATAGCCCACCCGCTTTTTGCAGCGGATGAACTTGGGGACGGGACCTTCGGGGGATTATTTTTTGTCGCGGATGTGGCGGCTGCCTATTTTTTGCACACGGAGGGCGATCGCAAAGTCTGGCCCCATTCCGACTCCGGCGGACGAAGTTGGCCAGCCCCTCCCCCCAAGGCCATAGCCCACCTGCTTTTTTGGGCATTTTTGGGCGGACGAACTTGGGGACGGGACCTTCGGGGCTTATTTTGGGCGTGACTGTGCCTGCGTCTAATATTGGCACACGGAGGGCGCCGCAAAGTCTCGCCCCATTCCAAGTCCGCGGAAGAAGTTGGCCAGCCCTCCCCCAAGGCTATAGCCCACCCGCTTTTTTGGGCATTTTTGCGGCGAAGAAGAACTTGGGGACGGGACCTCGGGCCTTATTTATGGGCCAGGCTGTGCCCGCGTCTATTTTTTCCACACAGATGGCGCCGCAATGTCTCGCCCCATTCCGAGTTCGCGGATTTGGGCCAGCCCTCCCCAAGGCTATAGCCCACCCGTTTTTGCGGCGGATGAACCTGGGGACGGGACCTTCGGGGGATTATTTTTGGACGCGGATGTGGCGGCGGCCTATTTTTAGCACACGGAGGGCGCTCGCAAAGTCTGGCCCCATTCCGAGTCCGGCGGACGAAGTTGGCCAGCCCCTCCCCCCAAGGCTATAGCCCACCCGTTTTTTGGGCATTTTTGCGGCGGAAGAACTTGGGGAGGGGACCTTCGGGGGCTTATTTATGGGCCAGCCTGTGCCCGCGGCCTATTTTTTGCACACAGAGGGCGCTCGCAATGTCTTGCCCCATTCCGAGTCCGGCGGAAGAAGTTGGCCAGCCCCTCCCCCCAAGGCTATAGCCCACCCGTTTTTTGGGCATTTTTGCGGCGGAAGAACTTGGGGACGGGATCTTCGGGGGCTTATTTTTGGGCACGCCTGTGCCCGCGTCCTATTTTTGGCACACGGAGGGTGCTTGTAAAGTCTCGCCCCATTCTGAGTCCGGCGGACGAAGTTGGCCAGCCCCTCCCCCCAAGGCTATAGCCCACCCGTTTTTTGGGCATTTTTGCGGCGGGCGAACTTGGGGACGGGACCTTCGGGGGCTTATTTTTGGGTGCGCCTGTGCCCGCGGCCTATTTTTGGCATACGGAGGGCGCTCGCAAAGGCTCGCCCCATTCCGAGTGCGGCGGACGAAGTTGGCCAGCCCCTCCCTCCAAGGCTATAGCTCACCCGTTTTTTGGGCATTTTTGCGGCGGACGAACTTGGGGACGGGACCTTCGGGGGCTTATTTTTGGGCGCGGCTGTGCCCGCGGCCTATTTTTGGCACAGAGAGGACGGTCGCAAAGTCTCGCCCCATTCCGAGTCCGCGGATTTAGCCCGCCCCCAAGGCTATAGCCCACCCGCTGGGCATTTTCGAACTTGGGGACGGACCTTCGGGGCTTATTTTTGCGGTATATTTTTTTGTACACGGAGGGCGCTCGAAAGTCTCTCCCATTCCGAGTCTCGGACGAAGTGGGCCAGCCCTCCCCAAGGCTATAACCCACCCGCTTTTGGGCATTTTTGCAGCGGACGAACTTGGGGACGGACCTTCGGGGCTTATTTTTGGGCGCGCTGTGCCTGCCTATCTTTTGGCAAACGGAGGGCACTGCAAAGTCTCGCCCATTCCGAGTCCGCGGATTCCCCAAGGCTATAACTCACCTGTTTTTGGGCATTTTTGCCGAACTTGGGGACGGGACCTTCGGGGCTTATTTTTGGGCGCGGCTGTGCTATTTTTGGCACATGGAGGGCGCCGCAGTCTCGCCTGCCTCCGAGTCCGGCGGACGAGCCCTCCCCCAAGGCTATAACCCACCCGTTTTTTGGTCATTTTTGCGGCGGATGAACTTGGGGAGGGGACCTTCGGGGGCTTATTTTTGGGCGCGGCTGTGCCCGCGGCCTATTTTTGGCAGACGGAGAGCGCTGCAGTCTCGCCCATTCCGAGTCCGCGGACGAAGTTGGCAAGCCCTCCCCAAGGCTATAGCCTCCTGCTGGGTATTTTTGCGGCGGACGAACTTGGGGACGGGACCTTCGAGGGCTTATTTTTGGGCGCGGCTGTGTCCGCAGCATATTTTTGCACACGGATGGCGCCACAAAGTCTCGCCCCATTCCGAGTCCGTTGGCCAGCCCCTCCCCAAGGCTATAGCCCACCCGATATTTAGACATTTTTAAGGGGGACGAAGTTTGGGAGGGGACTTTCGGGGGCTTATTTTTGAACGCGGCTGTGCCTGCACCCTATTTTTGGCACGGGCGCCAGAAGTCTCGCCCATTTCGAGTCTCCTCCCCCGGCTATAGCCCACCCGCTTTTGGGTATTGCTGTGGACGAACTTGGGACGGGACCTTCGGGGCTTAATTTTATTTTTGGCACACGGAGGGCACTGAAAGTCTCGCCCATACCGAGTCCGACGGACGGTTGGCCAGCCCTCCCCCAAGGCTATAGCCCACCCGCTTTTGGGCATTTTTGAGGCGGACGAACTTGGGGACGGACCTCGGGGCTTATTTTTGGGGTGGCCTACACACGGAGGGCACTCTCTCGCCATTCTCGAGTCTTTGTTGGCCAGCCCTCCCTGTGGCTATAGCCCACCCGCTTGGGCATTTTTATTGGGGACGGACCTTTGACAGCCTATTTTTGGCACACGGAGGGCACTGCAAAGTCTCGCCCCATTCCGAGTCCGGCGGACGTTGGCCAGCCCCTCCTCAAGGCTATAGCCCACCCATTTTTGGGCATTTTTGCGGTGATCTTGGGGACGGGACCTTCGGGTTTATATTTGGGCAAGTCTATAGCCTTGGGGAAGGGGCCCTATTTTTGGGTGTGGCTGTGCCCGCGGCCTATTTTTGGCACACGGACGGTGCTCGCAGTCTCGCCCCATTCCGAGTCCGGCGCTTTTTTGGCATTTTTACGGACGAACTTTGGGACGGACTTTCGGGGCTTATTTTTGAACGCGGCTGTGCCTGCACCCTATTTTTGGCACACGATCTCTCGCCCCATTTCGAGTCCGGCGGATTTGGCCAGCTCCTCCCCCAAGGCTATAGCCCACCCGCTGGGCATTTTTGCTGTGGACGAACTTGGGGACGGGACCTTCCTTAATTTGCCTGGGCGCCATTTTTGGCACACGGAGGGCATTCGAAAGTCTCGCCATACCGAGTCCGACGGATTGGCCAGCCCTCCCCAAGGCTATAGCCCACCCGCTGGGCATTTTTGAGGCGGACGAACTTGGGGACGGGACCTTCGGGGCTTATTTTTAAGCTGCTGCCCGTGGCCTATTTTTGGCACACGGAGGGCACTCGCAAAGTCTCGCCCCATTCTGAGTCCGGCGGACGGTTGGCCAGCCCTCCCTGTGGCTATAGCCCACCCGCTGGGCATTTTGCGGCAGACGAACTTGGGGACGGGACCTTTGGTGGCTTATTTTTGGACGCGGCTGTGCCCACAGCCTATTTTTGGCACATGGAGGGCACTCGCAAAGTCTCGCCCCATTCTGAGTCCGGCGGACGAAGTTGGCCAGCCCCTCCCCCCAGGGCTATAGCCCACCCGTTTTTTGGGCATTTTTGCGGCAGACGAACTTGGGGACGGGACCTTTGGTGGCTTATGTTTGGACGCGGCTGTGCCCACAGCCTATTTTTGGCACACGGAGGGCACTCGCAAAGTCTCGCCCCATTCCGAGTCCGGCGGACGAAGTTGGCCAGCCCTCCTCAAGGCTATAGCCCACCCATTTTTGGGCATTTTGCGGGACGATCTTGGGGACGGGACCTTTGGTGGTTTTTTTTTGGGCGCGGCTGTGCCCGCGGCCTATTTTTGGCACACTGAGGGCGCTCGTAAAGTCTCGCCCCATTCTGAGTCGGGCGGACGAAGTTGGCCAGCCCCTCCCCCGAAGGCTATAGCCCACCCGCTTTTGGGCATTTTTGCTCGACGAACTTGGGGACGGGAACTGGGCTTATTTTTGGGCGCGGCTGTGCCCGCGCCTTTTACACACGGATGGCGCTCGCAAAGTCTCGCCCCATTCCGAGTCCGGCGGACGAATTTGGCCAGCCCCTCCCCCCAAGGCTATAGCCCACCTGTTTTTTGGGCATTTTTGCGGCGTACGAACTTGGGGACGTGACATTCGGGGCCCTATTTTTGGGTGTGGCTGTGCCCGCGGCCTATTTTTGGCACACGGACGGTGCTCGCAAAGTCTCGCCCCATTCCGAGTCCGGCGGACGAATTTGGCCAGCCCCTCCCCCCAAGGCTATAGCCCACCTGTTTTTTGGGCATTTTTGCGGCGTACGAACTTGGGGACGAGACATTCGGGGGCCTATTTTTGGGTGTGGCTGTGCCCGTGGCCTATTTTTGCACACGGAGGGTGCTCACAAAGTCTCGCCCCATTCCGAGTCCGCGGACGGGCCAGCCCCCCCAAGGCTATAGCCCACCCGTTTTTTGGGCATTTTTGCGGCGGACGAACTTGGGGACGGGACCTTCGGGAGCTTATTTTTGGGCGCGGCTGTGCCCGCGGCCTATTTTTAGCACACGGAGGGCGCTCACAAAGTCTCGTCCCATTCCGAGTCCGGCGGACGAAGTTGGCCAGCCCCTCCCCCCAAGGCTATAGCCCACCCGTTTTTTGGGGATTTTTGCGGCGGACGAATTTGGGGACAGGACCTTCGGGGGCTTATTTTTGGGCGCGGCTGTGCTCAAGGGCCTATTTTTAGCACACGGAGGGCGCCACAAAGTCTCGCCCCATTCCGAGTCCGCGGACGGTTGGCCAGCCCCTCCCCCCAAGGCTATAGCCCACCCGTTTTTTGGGGATTTTTGCGGCGGACGAATTTGGGGACAGGAGCTTCGGGGGCTTATTTTTGGGCGCGGCTGTGACCACGGCCTATTTTTTGCACACGGAGGGTGCTCGCAAAGTTTCGCCCCATTCCGAGTCCGGCGTAAGAAGTTGGCCAGCCCCTCCCCCCTAGGCTATAGCCCATCCGTTTTTTGGGCATTTTTGCGGCGGACAAACTTGGGGACGGGACCTTCGGGGGCTTATTTTGGGGCGCGGCTTTGCCCGTAGCCTATTTTTGGCACACGGAGGGCGCTCGCAAATTCTCGCCCCAGTCCGAGTCCGCGGATTGGTCAGCCCTCCCCCAAGGCTATAGCCTACCCATTTTTGGGCATTTTTGCGGACGAACTTGGGGACGGGACCTTCGGGGCTTATTTTTGGCACGGCTGTTCCTGCCTATTTTTGGCGCACGGAGGGCGCCGCAAAGTCTCGCCCCATTCCGAGTCCGCAGATTTGAAGTTGGCCAGCCCTCCCCAAGGCTATAGCCCACCCGCTTTTTGGGCATTTTTGGGGACGAACTTGGGGACGGGACCTTCGGGGTTATTTTTGGCATGGCTGTGCCTGGTCTATTTTTGGCACACGGAGGGCGCTAGCAAAGTCTCGCCCATTCCGAGTCCGGGCGGATTTGGGCCAGCCCCTTCCCCCAAGGCTATAGCCCACCCATTTTTTGGGCATTTTTGCGGGGGACGAACTTGGGGACGAGACCTTCGGGGGTTTATTTTTTGGCGCGGCTGTGCCTGCAGCCTATTTTTGGCACACGGAGGGCGCTCGCAAAGTCTCACCCCATTCCGAGTCCGGCGGACGAAGTTGGCCAGCCCTTCCCCCCAAGGCTATAGCCCACCCGTTTTTTGGGCATTTTTGCGGCGGACGAAATAGGGGACGGGACCTTCGGGGGCTTATTATTGGGCGCGGCTGTGCCCGCGGCCTATTTTTGGCACACGGAGGGCACTCGCAAAGTCTCGCCCCATTCCGAGTCCGCGGATTTGTTGCCCAGCCCTCCCCAAGGCTATAGCCCACCCGCTTTTGGCATTTTTGGGGGACGAACTTGGGACGGACCTGCGGGGCTTATTTTTGGGTGCGGCTGTGCCCGCGTCTATTTTGGGCACACGGAGGGCGCCGCAAAGTCTCGCCCCATTCCGAGTCCGCGGACGGCCAGCCCTCCCCCAAGGCTATAGCCCACTCGCTTTTGGGCATTTTTGCTGCGGACGAACTTGGGGACGGGACCTTCCGGGGCTTTTTTTTGAGCGCGGCTGTGCCTATTTTTGGCACACGGAGGGCGCTCGCAAAGTCTCACCCCATTCCGAGTCTGGCGGAAGAAGTTGGCCAGCCCCTCCCACCAAGGCTATAGCCCATCCGTTTTTTGGGCATTTTTGCAGCGGACAAACTTGGGGACGGGACCTTCGGGGGCTTATTTTTGGGCGCGGCTGTGCCCGTGGCCTATTTTTGGCACAGGGAGGGTGCTCGCAAAGTCTCGCCCCATTCCGAGTCCGGCGGACGAAGTTGGCCAGCCCGTCCCCCCAAGGCTATAGCCCACCCGTTTTTTGGGCATTTTTGCGGCGGACGAAATTGGGGACGGGACCCTCGGGGGCTTATTTTTGGGTGCGACAGTGCCCATAGCCTATTTTTCGGGGTCTTATTTTTGGACGCGGCTATGCTCGCGGCCTATTTTTACCCCACGGAGGGCGCTTGTAAAGTCTCGCCCCATTCCAAGTCCGGCGGACGAAGTTGGCCAGCCCCTCCCCCCAAGGCTATAGCCCACCCGTTTTTTGGGCATTTTTCGGCGGACGAACTTGGGGACGGGACCTTTGGGCGCTTATTTTTGGGCGCGGCTGTACTCGCGTCCTATTTTTGGCACACAGAGGGTGCTCGCAAAGTCTCGCCCCATTCCGACTCCGGCGGACGAAGTGGGCCGGCCCCTCCCCCCAAGGCTATAGCCCACCCATTTTTTGGGCATTTTTGCGGCGGACGAACTTGGGGACGGGACCTTCAGGGGCTTATTTTTGGTCGCGGCTGTGCCCGTGGCCTCTTTTTGGCACACGGAGGGCACTCGCAAAGTCTCGCCCCATTCCGAGTCCGGCGGACGAAGTTGGCCAGCCCCTCCCCCCAAGGCTATAGCCCACCCGTTTTTTGGGCATTTTTGCGGCGGACGAACTTGGGGACGGGACCTTCGGGGGCTTATTTTTGGGCAAGGCAGTCCCCGCGGCCTATTTTTGGCACACAGAGGGTGATCGCAAAGTCTCGCCCCATTCCGAGTCCGGCGGACGAAGTTGGCCAACCCCTCCCCCCTAAGGCTATAGCCCACCCGTTTTTTGGGCATTTTTGCGGCGGACGAACTTGGGGACGGGACCTTTGGGGGCTTATTTTGGGCGCGGCTGTTCCCGCGGCCTATTTTTGGCACACGGAGGGCGCTCGCAAAGTCTCGCCCCATTCCGAGTCCGGCGTACTATGTGGGCCAGCCCCTCCCGCCAAGGATATAGCCCACCCGTTTTTTGGGCATTTTTGCGGCGGACGAACTTGGGGACGGGACCTTCGGGGGTTTATTTTTGGACGCGGCAGTGCCCGTGGCCTATTTTTGGCACACGGAGGGTGCTCGCAAAGTCTCGCCCCATTCCGAGTCCGGCGGATGAAGTTGCCAGCCCCTCCCCCCAGGGCTATAGCCCACCCGTTTTTTGGGCATTTTTGCGTTCGACGAACTTGGGGACGGGACCTTCGGGGGCTTAGTTTTGAGCGTGGCTGTGCCCACGGCCTATTTTTGGCACACGGAGGGCGCTCGCAAAGTCTCGCCCCATTCCGAGTCCGGCGGACGAAGTTGGCCAGCCCCTCCCGCCAAGGATATAGCCCACCCGTTTTTTGGGCATTTTTGCGGCGGACGAACTTGGGGACGGGACCTTCGGGGGCTTATTTTTGGACGCGGCTGTGTCGGTGGCCTATTTTTGGCACACAGAGGGCGCTCGCAAAGTCTCACCCCATTCCGAGTCCGGCGGATGAAGTTGGCCAGCCCTCCCCAAGGCTATAGCCCACCCGCTTTTGGGCATTTTGCGTCGACGAACTTGGGGACGGACCTTCGGGGCTTAGTTTTGAGCACGGCTGTGCCAGCGGCCTATTTTTGCCACACGGAGGGCGCCGCAAAGTCTCGCCCCATTCCGAGTCCGCGGACGGTTGGCCAGCCCTCCCCCAAGGCTATAGCCCACCCGCTTTTGGGCATTTTTACGGCGGACGAACTTGGGGATGGGACCTTTGGGGTCTTATTTTTGGGTCCGGCTGTGCCCGCGGCCTATTTTTGGCACACGGAGGGAGATCGCAAATTCTCACCCCATTCCGAGTCCGGCGGATTTGTTCGCCAGCCCTCCCCAAGGCTATAGCCCACCCGCTTTTTGGGCATTTTTTCCGACGAACTTGGGGACGGGACCTTCGGGGCTTATTTTTGGGCGCGGCTGTGCCTGGCCTCTTTTGGCACACGGAGGGCGCTCGCAATGTCTCGCCCCATTCCGATGCGGGCGCACGATGTTGGCCAGCCCTCCCCCCAAGGCTATAGCCCACCCGTTTTTTGGGCATTTTTGCGGCGGACCAACATGCGCACGGGACCTTCGGGGGCTTATTTTGGGTGCGCTGTGCCAGCGGCCTATTTTTGGCACACGGAGGGCGCCGCAAATTCTAGCCCCATTCCGAGTCCGCGGACGGCTGGCAAGCCCTCCCCCAAGGCTATAGCCCACCCGCTTTTGGGAATTTTTGCGGCGGACGAACTTGGGGACGGGACCTTCGGGGCTTATTTTTGGCGCGGCTTTGCCCGGCCTAATTTTACACGGAGGGCGCCGAAAAGTCTCACCCCATTCCGAGTCCGCGGATTTGGGCCAGCCCTCCCCAAGGCTATAGCCCACCCGCTTTTGGGCATTTTGCGGCGGACGAACTTGGGCACGGGACCTTCGGGGCTTATTTTTTGGGCGCGCTGTGCCCGCTTATTTTTGGCACACGGAGGCCGCTGCAAAGTTTCACCCATTCCGAGTCCGGCGGATTTGTGGGCCAGCCCTCCCCAAGGCTATAGCCCACCCGTTTTTTGGGCATTTTTGCGGCGGACGAACTTGGGGACGGTACCTTCGGGGGCTTATTTTTGGGTTCGGCTTTGGCCTCGGCCTATTTTTGGCACACGGAGGGCGCTCACAAAGTCTCGCCCCATTCCGAGTCCGGCGGATTTGTTTGCCAGCCCTCCCCCAAGGATATAGCCCACCCGCTGGGCATTTTTGGGCGGACGAACTTGGGGACGGGACCTTCGGGGATTATTTTTGGGCGCGCTGTGCCTGTAATTTTTGCAAACGGAGGGCGATCGCAAAGTCTCGCCCCATTCCGAGTCCGCGGACGAAGTTGGCCAGCCCTCACCCCAAGGCTATAACCCACCCGTTATTTGGGCATTTTTACGGCGGACGAACTTGGGGATGGGACCTTTGGGGGCTTATTTTTGGGTGCGCCTGTGGCCGCGGCCTATTTTTGGCACACGGAGGGCGCTCGCAAATAATCACCCCATTCCGATTCCGGCGGACGAAGTTCGACAGACACTCCCCCAAAGGCTATAGCCCACCCGTTTTTTGGGCATTTTTTCCGCGGACGAACTTGGGGACGGGACCTTCGGGGGCTTATTTTTGGGCGCGGCTGTGCCAGTGGCCTCTTTTTGGCACACGGAGGGCGCTCGCAAAGTCTCGCCCCATTCCGAGTCCGGCGGACGATGTTGGCCAGCCCCTCCCCCAAAGGCTATAGCCCACCCGTTTTTTGGGCATTTTTGCGGCGGACGAACTTGGGGACGGGACCTTCGGGGGCTTACTTTTGGGTGCGTCTGTGCCAGCGGCCTATTTTTGGCACACGGAGGGCGCTCGCAAATTCTAGCCCCATTCCGAGTCCGGCGGACGAAGTTGGCAAGCCCCTCCCCCCAAGGCTATAGCCCACCCGTTTTTTGGGAATTTTTGCGGCGGACGAACTTGGGGACGGGACCTTCGGGGGCTTATTTTTGGGCGGCTTTGCGCGGCCTAATTTTGGCACACGGAGGGCGCCAAAAGTCTCACCCCATTCCGAGTCCGCGGACGGTTGGCCAGCCCTCCCCAAGGCTATAGCCCACCCGCTGGGCATTTTTGCGACGAACTTGGGGACGGGACCTTCGGGGCTTATTTTTGGGCGCGGCTGTGCCCGCGGCTTATTTTTGGCACACGGAGGCCGCCGCAAGTTTCACCCCATTCCAAGTCCGCGGACGGTGGGCCAGCCCTCCCCAAGGCTATAGCCCACCCGCTTTTGGGCATTTTTGCGGTGGACGAACTTGGGGACGGACCTTCGGGGCTTATTTTTGGTGCGGCTTTGGCCACGGCCTATTTTTGGCACACGGAGGGCGCTGCAAAGTCTCGCCTCATTCCGAGTCCGCGGATTTGCAGCCCTCCCCAAGGCTATAGCCCACCCGCTTTTGGGAATTTTTGCGCGGACGAACTTGGGGACGGGACCTTCGGAGCATTATTTTGGTACGGCTTTGCCCGCCTAATTTTTGGCACACGGAGGGCGCCAAAAGTCTCACCCCATTCCGAGTCCGCGGATTTGCCAGCCCCTCCCCCAAGGCTATAGCCCACCCGCTTTGTGGGCATTCGTGGGTCGGACGAACTTGGGGACGGGACCTTCGGAGGCTTATTTTTGGGCGTGGCTGTGCCCGCGGCTTATTTTTGGCACACGGAGGCCGCTCGCAAAGTTTCACCCCATTCCGAGTCCGGCGGACGGTGGGCCAGCCCTCCCCCAACGCTATAGCCCACCCGCTTTTGGGCATTTTTGCGGAGGACGAACTTGGGGACGGGAACTTCGGGGGCTTATTTTTGTGTGCGGCTTTGGCCAAGGCCAATTTTTTGCACACGGAGGGCGCCACAAAGTCTCGCCATTCCGAGTCCGCGGACGAAGTTTGCCAGCCCCTCCCCCCCACGATATAGCCCACCCGTTTTTTGGGCATTTTTGCGGCGGACGAACTTGGGGACGGTACCTTCGGGGGATTATTTTTGGGCGCGGCTGTGCCCATGGCCAATTTTTGGCAAACGGAGGGCGATCGCAAAGTCTCGCCCCATTCCGAGTCCGCGGATTTGCTGGCCCCTCCCCAAGGCTATAGCCCACCCGCTTTTGGGCATTTTTACGGCGGACGAACTTGGGGATGGGACCTTTGGGGGCTTATTTTGGGTGCGGCTGTGGCCGCGGCCTATTTTTGGCACACAGAGGGTGCTCGCAAATTCTCACCCCATTCCGAGTCCGCGGACGAAGTTCGCCAGCCCCTCCCCAAGGCTATAGCCCACCCGTTTTTTGGGCATTTTGTCCGCGGACGAACTTGGGGACGGGACCTTCGGGGCTTATTTTGGGCGCGGCTGTGCCCGTGGGCCTCTTTTTTGGCACACGGAGGGCGCCGCAGTCTCGCCCATTCCGAGTCCGGCGGACGATGTTGGCCAGCCTCCCCAAAGGCTATAGCCCACCCGCTTTTGGGCATTTTTACGGACGAACTTGGGCACGGGACCTTCGGGGCTTATTTTTGGGTGCGCTGTGCCAGCGGCTATTTTTGGCACACGTAGGGCGCCGCAAATTCTAGCCCCATTCCGAGTCCGCGGACGAAGTTGGCAAGCCCCTCCCCAAGGCTATAGCCCACCCGCTTTTTTGGGAATTTTGCGGCGGACGAACTTGGGGACGGGACCTTCGGGGCTTATTTGGCGCGGCTTTGCCTGCGGCCTAATTTTTGGCACACGGAGGGCGCCTAAAAGTCTCACCCCATTCCGAGTCCGGCGGACGAAGTTGGCCAGCCCCTCCCCAAGGCTATAGCCCACCCGCTTTTGGGCATTTTTGCGCGGACGAACTTGGGGACGGACCTTCGGGGCTTATTTTTGGGCGCGCTGTGCCCGCTTATTTTTGGCACACGGAGGCGCCGCAGTTTCACCCCATTCCAAGTCCGGCGGATAGTGGGCCAGCCCTCTCCCCAAGGCTATAGCCCACCCGCTTTTGGGCATTTTTGCGGCGGACGAACTTGGGGACGGGACCTTCGGGGCTTATTTTTGGTGCGGCTTTGGCCACGGCCTATTTTTGGCACACGGAGGGCGCCGCAAAGTCTCGCCCCATTCCGAGTCCGCGGACGAAGTTTGCCAGCCCCTCCCCAAGGATATAGCCCACCCGCTGGGCATTTTTGCGGCGGACGAACTTGGGGACGGACCTTCGGGATTATTTTGGGCGCGGCTGTGCCCGCTGCTTATTTTTGGCACACGGAGGCCGCCGCAGTTTCACCCCATTCCGAGTCCGGAGGACGTGGCCAGCCCCTCCCCAAGGCTATAGCCCACCCGCTTTGGGCATTTTTGCGGACGAACTTGGGGACGGGACCTTGGGGGTGTTTTTTTTGGGCGCGGCTGTGCCCGCTGCTTATTTTTGGCACACGGAGGCCGCCGCAAAGTTTCACCCGATTCCGAGTCCGCGGACGGGGCCTGCCTCCCCAAGGCTATAGCCCACCCGCTTTTTGGGCATTTTTGCGGACGAACTTGGGGAAGGGACCTCGGGGCTTATTATTGGGCGCAACTGTGCCTGCGGCCCATTATTGGCAGACAGAGGGCCCTCGCAGTCTCGCCTCATTCCGAGTCCGCGGACGAAGTTGGCCAGCCCTCCTCAAGGCTATAGCCCACCCGCTTTTGGGCATTTTTATGCGGACGAACTTGGGGACGGGACCTTCGGGATTATTTTTGGGGCTGTGCCTGTAATTTTTTTGGCAAACGGAGGGCGATCGCAAAGTCTCGCCCCATTCCGAGTCCAGCGGACGAAGTTTGCCAGCCCCTCCCCCCAAGGATATAGCCCACCCGTTTTTTGGGCATTTTTGCGGCGGACGAACTTGGGGACGGGACTTCGGGGATTATTTTTGGCGCTGCTGTGCCCGCGGGCCAATTTTTGGCAAACGGAGGGCGATCGCAAAGTCTCTCCCCATTCCGAGTCCGGCGGACTAAGTGGGCCAGCCCCTCCCCCCAAGGCTATAGCCCACCCGTTTTTTGGGCATTTTTGCGGCGGACGAACTTGGGGACGTGACCTTCGGGGGCTTATTTTTGGTGCGACTTTGGCCACGGCCTATTTTTGCACACGGAGGGCGCCGCAGTCTCGCCCCATTCCGAGTCCGCGGACGGTTGGCCAGCCCTCCCCAAGGCTATAGCCCACCCGCTTTTGGGCATTTTTGCGGCGGACGAACTTGGGGACGTGACCTTCGGGGCTTATTTTTGGGCGCGCTGTGCCTGCGCCTATGTTTGGCACACGGAGGGTGCTCGCAGTCTCACCCCATTCCGAGTCCGGCGGATGAAGATTTCCAGCCCCTCCCCCCAAGGCTATAGCCCTCCCGCATTTTGGGCATTTTTGCGGCGGATAACTTCGGACGGGTCCGGGACGGTCGCCAGCCCTCCCCCAAGGCTATAGCCCACCCGCTTTTGGGCATTTTTGCGGCGGATGAACTTGGGGACGGACCTTCGGGGCTTATTTTTGGGCGCGGCTGTGCCTGCAGCCAATTTTTGGCACACGGAGGCCGCCGCAGCCTCGCCCTATTCCGAGTCCGCGGATTTGCTGGCCAGGCCCTCCCCAAGGCTATAGCCCACCCGCTTTTGGGCATTTTGCGGACGAACTTGGGGACGGACCTTCGGGGCTTATTTTTGACGCGGCTGTGCCCGCAGCCTATTTTTGGCACACGGAGGGCGCCGCATAGTCTCGCCCCATTCCGAGTCCGGCGGACGAAGTTGGCCCGCCCCACCCCCCAAGGCTATAGCCCACCCGGTTTTTTGGGATTTTTACGGCGGACCAACTTGGGGACGGGACCTTCGGGGCTTATTTTTGGGCGCGGCGTGCCCGCTGACTATTTTTTACACACGAAGGGTGCTCGCAGTCTCACCCCATTCCGAGTCCGCGGACGAAGTCGGCCAGCCCTCCCCCAAGGCTATAGCCCACCTGTTTTTGGGCATTTTTGCAGCGGACGAACTTGGGCACGGGACCTTCGGGACTTATTTTGGGCGCAGCTGTGCCCGTGGCCTATTTTTGGCACACGGAGGCCGCCGCAGTCTCGCCCCATTCCGAGTCCGGCGGATGAAGTTGACCAGCCCTCCCCAAGGCTATAGCCCACTCGCTGGGCATTTTTGCGCGGATGAACTTGGGGACGGGACCTTCGGGGCTTATTTTTGGCGCGTGCCGCTGGACTATTTTTTACACACGGGGTGCTCGCAGTCTCGCCCATTCTCGAGTCTCGGACGAGTCGCCAGCCCTCCCCAAGTCTATAGCCCACCCGCTTTTGGGCATTTTTATGGACGAACTTGGGGAAGGGACCTTCGGGGCTTATTATTGGGCGCAACTGTGTCTGCGGCCTATTATTGGCAGACAGAGGGCCTCGCAAAGTCTCGCCCCATTCCGAGTCCGCGGATTTGTTGCCAGCCCTCCCCCAAGGCTATAGCCCACCCGCTTTTGGGCATTTTTGCGGACGAACTTGGGGACGGGACCTTCGGGGCTTATTTTTGGGCGCGCTGTGCCCGCAGCCTATTTTTGCACACGGAGGGCGCCGCATAGTCTCGCCTATCTCCAAGTCCGCGGGACGGTTGGCCAGCCCTCCCCAAGGCTATAGCCCACCCGCTTTTGGGCATTTTTACGGAGGACGAACTTGGGGACGGGACCTTTTTTTGGGCGCGCTGCACGCGGACTATTTTTACACACGGGTGCTCGCAGTCTCATTCCGAGTCTCCCACCTAAGGCTATAGCCCACCTGTTTCTTTTTTGGGGGCAGGCTGGCTCCCCAAGGGCATTTTTGCGGGGACGAACTTGGGTACGGAGACCTTCGGGTTGGCCATTATTTTTTTTGGGCGATTTTTCACACGGAGGGCGCCTCTCGGCACACCCCATTCCGAGTCCGGGACGGATTTGGCCAGCTCCTCCCCTCAAGGCTATAGCCCACCCGCTTTTTTGGGAATTTTTGGGGCGCGCGGACGAACTTGGGGACGGACCTTCGGGCTTATTTTTGGGCGCGGCTGTGCCATTTTTGGCACACGGAGGGTGCCAAAGTCTCGCCCCATTCCGAGTCCGCGGATTTGTTGGCCAGCCCCTCCCCTATAGCCCACCCGCTTTTGGGCATTTCGGGCGGACGAACTTGGGGACGGGACCTTCTCCGGGCTGCGCTATTTGGGCACACGGAGGGTGCCAAAGTCTCGCCCCATTCCGAGTCCGGCGGACGAAGTTGGCCAGCCCTCCCCAAGGCTATAGCCCACCTGCTTGGGCATTTTTGCGGGGCGGACGAACTTGGGGACGGGACCTTCGGGGCTTATTTTTGCGGCTGCGGCTGTCCTGGGCCTATTTGTGGCACACGGAGGGTGCTGAAGTCTCGCCCCATTCCGAGTCCGGCGGACGAAGTTGGCCAGCCCTCCCCTGCTATAGCCCACCCGCTTGGGCATTTTTGCGGCGGACGAACTTGGGGACGGGACCTTCGGGGCTTATTTTTGGGCGCGGCTGTGCCTATTTTTGACACGGAGGACCTTCAGTGCTGTAAGTCTCGCCCCATTCCGAGTCCGGCGGATTTGTTGGCCAGCCCTCCCCAAGGCTATAGCCCACCCGCTTTTGGGCATTTTTATGGGCGGACGAACTTGGGGACGGGACCTGGGGCTTATTTTTGGGCGCTGTGCACGCGCCTATTTTTGACACGGAGGGCCTGCAAAGTCTCGCCTCCCATTCCGAGTCCGGCGGATTTGGCCAGCCCTCCCCAAGGCTATAGCCCACCCGCTTTTTTGGGCATTTTGTGGACGAACTTGGGGACGGGACCTTCGGGGCTTATTTTTGGGCGGGCTGTTGCCGCCTATTTTTGGTATACAGGGAGGGTGCGAACTTGGGGACGGACCTAAAGTCTCGCCCATTCCGAGTCCGCGGATTTGCGAAGTTGGCCAGCCCTCCCCCAAGGCTATAGCCCACCCATTTTTGGGCATTTTTGCGGCGACGAACTTGGGGACGGGACCTTCGGGGCTTACGCGCGGCTGTGCCTGCGGCTATTTTTGGAACACGGAGGGCGCCGCAAAGTCCCGCCCATTCCGAGTCCGCGGATTTGGCCAGCCCTCCCCAAGGCTATAGCCCACCCGCTTTTGGGCATTTTCGACGAACTTGGGGACGGGACCTTCGGGGCTTATTTTTGGGCAGCTGTGTTCGCGTCTATTTTTGGCACACGGAGGGCGCTCACAAAGTCTCGCCCCATTCCGAGTCCGGGACGGTTGGCCAGCCCTCCCCAAGGCTATAGCCCACCCGCTTTTGGGCATTTTTGCGCGGACGAACTGGGGACGGGACCTTCGGGGCTTATTTTTGGGCGTGGCCTCTTTTTGGAACACTGGAGGGCACTTGCAGTCTCCGCCCCATGCCGAGTCCGCATGGATTTGGCCAGCCCTCCCCAAGGCTATAGCCCACCCGCTTTTTTGGGCATTTTTGCGCGGACGAACTTGGGGACGGACCTTGGGGGCTTATTTTTTTGTGCGCCGTGCGGGCCTATTTTTGGGAACACGGAGGGCGATCGCAAAGTCTCGCCCCATTCCGAGTCCGGCGGATGAAGGGCCAGCCCCTCCCCCAAGGCTATAGCCCACCCGCTTTTTGGGCATTTTTGCGGCGGATTTAACTTGGGACGGACCTTGCGGGCTTATTTTTGGGCGCTATGCCCGCGCCCTATTTTTGGTACACGGAGGGCGATCGCAAAGTCTCGCCCCTATCCGAGTCCGACGGATGAAGAAGGCAATCCACTCCCCACAAGGCTATAGCCTACCCATTTTTTTGGGCATTTTTATGGGTGGACAAACATGGGGACGGGACCTTCGGGGCTTATTTTTGGGCACGGCTTTGTCCACGGCCTATTTTTGGCACACGGAGGGCGCCGCAAAGTCTCACCCCATTCCGAGTCCGGGACGATTGGCCAGCCCTCCCCTAAGGCTATAGCCCACCCTTTTTTTGGGCATTTTTGCGGCGGACGAACTTGGGGACGGGACCTTCGGGGGCTTATTTTTGGGCAAGGCTTTTCCCTCGGCCTATTTTTGGCACACGGAGGCCACTCGCAAAGTCTCGCCCCATTCCGAGTCCGCGGACGGTTGGCCCGCCTCCCCCAAGGCTATAGCCCACCCATTTTTGGGCATTTTTATGGAACTTGGGGACGGGACTGGGGCTTATTTTTGGGGCAAGCCCGCCTCACACGGAGTGCAGTCTCGCCCATTCCGAGTCCGCGGACGATTGGCCCTCCCCTAAGGCTATAGCCCACCCGCTTTTGGGCATTTTTGGGACGAACTTGGGGACGGGACCTTCAGGGGCTTATTTTTGGGCAAGGCTGTGCACGGCCCATTTTTGGCACACGGAGGCGCTGCAAAGTCTCGCCTCATTCCGAGTCCGTGGACGGTTGGCCAGGCCCTCCCCTGCTATAGCCCACCCGCTGGGCATTTTTGCAGCGACGAACTTGGGGACTTATTCAAAGGCTATAGCCCACCCGCTGGGCATTTTTATATGGCTTTTTTGGGGCACACACGGAGGGCGACTCGCAAAGTCTCGCCTCATTCCGAGTCCGGGCGGACGGCCAGCCCTCCCCTAAGCCGCTGCCCACCCGTGGGCATTTTCGGCGGGCCTACGAAACTTGGGGACGGGACTCGGGGCTTATTTTGGTACAAGTTGGGGACCTCGCCTGGGCATGCTCACGGCCTCATCCGAGTCCGCGGGTTGGGGCTAGCCCTCCTGCCCCACCCGCTTTTGGGCATTTGGCGGAAACTTGGGGACTCGGGACCTCTGATGGTTTCATTACACACGGAGGGTCGCAAAGTCTCATCCCGAGTCCGGGATCGGCCATCCCCTGGCTATAGCCCACCCAGGGCATATTTTTACGGCGACCGGGGACGGACCTTCGCTTATTTTTGGGGACCTATTTTTGCACACAGAGGGCGCTGCAAAGTTCCCATTCCGAGTCCGGCGACGAGTGGGCCAGCCTCCCAAGGCTATAGCCCACCCGCTTTTGGGCATTTTTAAGTCGAACTTGGGACGGGCCTTTGTCTTATTTTTGGGAGTGGCTGCTGCCTATTTTTGGCACAGGAGGGCGCTGCAGTCTCGCCCCATTCCGAGTCCGCGGACAAGGCTATATCCCCACCCGTTTTTTGGGCATTTTTGCGACGAACTTGTGGACCTTCGGGGCTTATTTGGCGCGGCTGTGCCGAAGCCGATTTTTGGCACACGGGGCGCCGCAGTCTCGCCCTATTCCGAGTCCGCGGATTTGTTGGCCAGCCCTCCCCCAAGGCTATAGCCCACCCGCTTTTGGGCATTTTTGCGGGCAGACGAACTTGGGGACGGGACTCGGGGCTTATTTTTGACGCGGCTGTGCCCGCCTATTTTTGGCACACGGAGGGCGCTCGAAAGTTCTCGCCCCATTCCGAGTCGGCGGACGAAGTTTGGGGCCAGCCCTCCACTCCAAGGCTATAGCCCACCCGCTTTTGGGCATTTTTGCGGCGGATTTAACTTGGGGACGGGACCTTCAGGGTCTTATTTTTGGTGCGCGGCTGTGCCCACGCGCCTATTTTTGGCACACGGAGGCCACCGCAAAGTCTCGCCCCATTCCGAGTCCGCGGACGGTTGGCCAGCCCCTCCCCCAAGGCTATAGCCCACCTGCTTTTTGGGCATTTTGAATAACTTGGGAACTTGGGGACGGGGCCCTTATTTGGGCGCGGCTGTGACCGGGCAGGCTTTTTTGCATCGCCACTGGCCAGCCCTGGCCCCACCCGCTTTTGGGCATTTTGGCACGGGGACAGGACCTCTGGGGCTTATTTTGGCACATTTGGAGGTGCTCGCCCCATACTCCGAGTCCAAGCGGATTTTGTTGGCCAGCCCTCCCCAAGGCGATAGCCCACGATTTTTGGGCATTTTTGCGGCGGACGAACTTGGGGACGGGACCTTCGGGGCTTAATTTTTGGGTGCGCACTGTGCCCGCTGCCTATTTTTGACGGAGGGCGTCGCATCTCTCCCATTCCGAGTTCGGCGGAGCCAGCCCTCCCCAAGGCTTATTTTTGGGCGGACGAACTGGGGACGGGAGCTTTATTTTTGGCACGGCTGTGCCTGCGTCTATTTTTGGCACACGGAGGGGGCTCACAAAGTCTCGCCCCATTCCGAGTCCGCGGACGAGCTTGGCCCGCCTCCCCAAGGCTATAGCCCACCCATTTTTGGGCATTTTGCGGGCGTATGACGAACTTGGGGACGGGACCTTCGGGGCTTATTTTTGGGCGCTGTGCCTGCGCACTATTTTTGGCACACGAAGGTCAGCCGAAAGTCTCACCCCATTCCTAGTCCGGCGGAAGGAAGTGGGCCAGCCCTCCCCCAAGGCTATAGCCCGCTGTTTTTGGGCATTTTTGCGGCGCCGAACTTGGGGACGGGACCTTCGGGGCTTATTTTTGCGCTGTGACCGCGCCTATTTTTGGTACACGGAGGTCGCCGCAAGTCTCGCCCATTCCGAGTCCGGGCGGACGAGCGGGCCAGCCCTCCCCAAGGCTATAGCCCACCCGCTTTTGGGCATTTTGCGGCGGACGAACTTGGGGACGGGACCTTCGGGGCTTATTTTTGGGCACGGCTGTGCCTGAGGACTATTTTTATGCACACTAAGGTCGCAAAGTCTCACCCCATTCCTAGTCCAAGGAAGGAAGTGGGCCAGCCCTCCCCAAGGCTATAGCCCACCTGTTTTTGGGCGCTTTTGCGGCGATGAACTTGGGGACGGACCTTCGGGCCTTATTTTTGACGCGGCTGTGGCGACGGCCTATTTTTAGCACACGGAGGCGCTCGCAAAGTCTGGCCTCCCATTCCGAGTCCGCGGATTTGCTGGTTTGCCCTCCCCCAAGGCCATAGCCCACCCGCTTTTGGGCATTTATGCGGACGAACTTGGGGACGGGACCTTCGGGGCTTATTTTGGGAGTGGCTGTGCCTGCTGCCTAATATTTGGCACACGGAGGGCGCTCGTAAAGTCTCGCCTCATTCCGAGTCCGCGGACGGTTGGCCAGCGCTCCCCAAGGCTATAACCCACCCGCTTTTGGGCATTTTTGCGGGCGGACGAACTTGGGGACGGGACCTTCGGGGCGACATTTTTGGGCACGACTGTGCCCAAGCGGTCTATTTTTGGCACAGAGGGCGCCGCAAAGTGTCGCCCCATTCCGAGTCCGCGGATTTGCGGGCCAGCCCTCCCCAAGGCTATAGCCCACCCGCTTGGGCATTTTTGGCGTGGACGAACTTGGGGACGGGACTCGGGGCTTATTTTTGGCACGGCTGTGCCTGCGCCTATTTTTGGCACACGGAGGGTGCTCGCAGTCTCGGCCCCATTCCAGTTCGGGACGGATTTGTTGGCCAGCCCTCCCCAAGGCTATAGCCCACCTGCTTTTGGGCGTTTGCCGGATGAACTTGGGGACGGGACCTTCGGGACCTTATTTTTGGACGCGCTGTGGCGGCGGCCTGTTTTTAGCACACGGAGGGCGCCTCGCAGTCTGCCCCATTCCGAGTCCGCGACGGTTGGCTGCCCCTCCCCAAGCTATAGCCCACCCGCTTGGGCATTTTTTGCAAGGCGGAAGAACTTGGGGACGGGACCTTCGGGACCTTATTTATGGGCCAGGCTGTGCCCGCGTCTATTTTTTGTACACAGAGGGCGCCGCAATGTCTCGCCCATTCCGAGTCCGCGGAAGAAGATGGCCAGCCCTCCCCCAAGGCTATAGCCCACCCGCTGGGCATTTTGCGGCGGAAGAACTTGGGGACGGGATCTTCGGCTTATTTTTAAGGCACGCCTGTGCCCGCTGCCTATTTTTGGCACACGGAGGGTACTTGTAAAGTCTCGCCCATCTTGAGTCCGCGATTTAGTTGGCCAGCCCCTCCCCAAGGCTATAGCCCACCCGCTTTTGACATTTTTATAAGGGCGAACTTGGGGACGGGACCTTCGGGGCTTATTTTTGGGTGCGCCTGTGCCTGCGCGGCCTATTTTTGGCATACGGAGGGCGCCGCAAAGGCTCGCCCATTCCGAGTCCGGCGGACGGTCGCCAGCCCTCCCCAAGGCTCTAGCTCACCCGCTTTTGGGCATTTTGCAAGGACGAACTTGGGACGGGACCTTCGGGGCTAATTTTGGTGCGACTGTGCCCGCGCCTATTTTTGGCACACGGAGGGCGCCGCAAAGTCTCGCCCCATTCCAGTCCGAACGGTTCAGCCCCGCCCCCCAAGGCTAGCTGCGCTGGGGCATTTTCAAGGGCGGACGATTACTTGGGACATGGAACAGTCGGGCTTATTTTTGGGCGCGGCTGTGGCCTCCATGCCTGGCTTTTGGCACACGGAGGGGGCCCGACTGAAAGTCTCGCCCCGACGGTCCGGCGGACGGTTGGCCCGCCTCCTCAAGGCTATAGCCACCCGCTTTTCGGGGCATTTTTGCAATGGGCGGACGAACTTGGGGACGGGACCTTCGGGGCTTATTTTTGGGCGCGGCTGTGCCTGGGCAGCATATTTTTTTTCACATGGCACACGAGGGCGAGGTCAGCTGACAGAAAGTCTCACCCACCCGCTGGGGCATTTTACATGGGGACGGACCTTAGTAGAGGGCCGGTGGAAGGAAGCCTCTCCCTACAAGGCTCAAGTGTGCTGCTAGCTCCCCCCCGGCGGAAGGCTATAGCCCGTTTTGACTGCGGCGGGCTAGCATGGGACGGGACTTGGTGGGCGCCTGTGCCCGCGTCATTTTTACTTAAGGATAATGGAGGGCGCTCGGGAACTTGGGGACGGTCGGCCACCTCCCCCAAGGCTCGGGGCTTATTTTTCTATTTTGTGCTGGGCGGGATTTGTTGGCTGCCCACCCGCTATTTCTGCGGTGACCTTGGCGGTCTATTTTTGGCACACGGAGGTCGCCGCCCGCCTCCTCCCCTGTTGCCAGAGCCCACCCGCTCTCGCCCCATTCCGAGTCTTATTTTTGGCGGGCGCCGTACTCACCCCATTCCTAGTCCGGGGCGGAAGGAAGTGGGCCAGCCTCTCCCTGCCCGCTGTTTTTGGGCTTTGCG
Organism: Citrus mangshanensis; assembly: GCA_030449895.1. NCBI lineage: Eukaryota > Viridiplantae > Streptophyta > Magnoliopsida > Sapindales > Rutaceae > Citrus > Citrus mangshanensis. Next base: position 197,863 of record JASUUJ010000159.1, read on the forward strand.
CGGCCGAGGGATGGACTGTGGACCGCGTCTATTTGCTATAGCCCACCCGCTCCGGCGGACGGTGCGGCGGGCCAGCCTTTCGGGCATTTTGGGCATTTTTATGCGGCGGACGAACTTGGGGACGGACCGGGCTTATTTTTGGGCACGGCTGTGCCCGAGGACTATTTTGGCACACACGAAGGTCAAGCGTTTCATAGAAGTCTCACCCCATTCCTAGTCCGGCCTGAAGGGGAAGTGGGCCAGCCCTCCCCAAGGCCATAGCCCACCTGTTTTTGCTTTGCCGTTTTATGATGAACTTGGGGACGGACCTTTCGGGGCCTTATTTTTGGACGCGGCTGTGGCGACGGCTATTTTTAGCACACGGAGGCGCCGCAGTCTGGCTCCCATTCCGAGTCCGCGGATTTGTTGGCCTGCCCTCCCCCAAGGCCATAGCCCACCCGCTTTTTTGGGTGGCATTTATGCGGTGACGAACTTGGGGACGGGACCTCGGGGCTTATTTTGGGAGTGGCTGTGCCCGGCGTCTAATATTTGCACACGGAGGGCGCTGCAAAGTCTCGCCCTATTCCAGACCGCGGATTTGTTGGCCAGCTCCCCAAGGCTATAACCCACCCGCTTTGGGCATTTTTGCGCGGCGGACGAACTTGGGGACGGACCTTCGGGGCGAGCTTTGGGCACGACTGTGCCCGCGGTCTATTTTTGGCACACAGAGGGCGCTTCGCAAAGTGTCGCCCATTCCGAGTCCGCGGATTTAGCGGGCCAGCCCTCCCCAAGGCTATAGCCCACCCGCTTTTCGCATTTTTGCGGCGGACGAACTTGGGACGTGGACCGGGGCTCATTTTTTGGCACGGCTGTGCCTGCGGCCTCTTTTTGGCACACGGAGGGTGCTCGCAAAGTCTCGTCCCATTCCGAGTTCGGGCGGATTTGACGGTTACCAGCCTCTCCCCCAAGGCTATAGCCCACCTGTTTTTGGGCTGCTGGCGGAGGATGAACTTGGGGACGGACCTTCGGGACCTTATTTTTGACGCGGGCCAGGCGGCGGCCTGTTTTTAGTACACACGGAGGGCGCCGGAAAGTCTGGCCCTCATTCCTGAGTCCGCGGACGGTTGGCCAGCCCTCCCCCAAGGCTATAGCCCACCCGCTTTTGGGCATTTTGCGGCGGAAGAACTTGGGGACGGACCTTCTGGGACCTTATTTATGGGCCAGGCTGTGCCCGCGGCCTATTTTTTTGCAACACAGAGGGGCGTCGCAATGTCTCGCCCATTCCGAGTCCGCGGAAGAAGATGGCCAGCCCCTCCCCCTAAGGCTATAGCCCACCTGCTTTTTGGGTATTTTTGTGGAAGAACTTGGGGACGGGATCTTCGGGGCTTATTTTTGGGTACGCCTGTGCCCGTGGCCTATTTTTGGCACACGGAGGGTACTTGTAAAGTCTCGCCCCATTCTGAGTCCGCGGGACGAAGGCTGTTCCAGCCTGGTCCCCCAAGGCTATAGCCCACCCGCTTTTGACATTTTTAAGGGCGGGCGAACTTGGGGACGGGACCTTCTGGGGCTTATTTTGGGTGCGCCTGTGCCCGCGGCACATTTTTGGCACGGAGGGCGCTCGCAAAGGGCTCGCCCCATTCCTGCGGCGGATGGTCGGCCAGCCTCCTCCTGCTATAGCTCACCCGCTGGGCATTTTGCGGCGGACGAACTTGGGGATCGGACCTCGGGGCTTTTTTTGCGCTGTGCCTGGGCGGGCCTATTTTTTGGCATGCTGTGTCTCGCGCTCAGCCCGTCCCCTGGGCTAAGGCCATAGCCCACCCGCATTTTTGCGGTGACGGAAACTTGTGGGACGTCTTCGGCCTCGCGCCGCTCCGCGTCGCCCATTTAACTTCAAAGTATCCATTATTCCCATCTTGGTTAGCCTCCCACCCGCTAATTTTTCAATTTTTAAGGTTTGGGCACGGCTGGGAGGGGCATTTGCGCACTTGCCGGGCGGAAGGAAGTGTGCCTGCAGGTATATTTTTTTACTGGGGACGGAGGGTGCTCGGCAAGTCTCTCCCCGAGTCGGCGATCCAGCCCTCCCCAAGGCTATAGCCCACCCGCTTGGGTACTACAAAGCATTTTTCGCAGCGGACCTAACTTGGGGACGGACCTCGCTTATTTGGGAAGCTGGCCTATCTGAGTCCGCGGATCTGCCTATTCTTGGGGCGATTTTTGCAAACGAGGCGCTTGAAGTCATGGCCTATTTTTGGCCGAGTCCGCGGAAGTCGGCCGGCGCAAGGCTATATAGCTCACCTGCTTTTGGGCATTTTTGCGGCGACGAACTGGGACAGATCTTCGCTTTATTTGGCATTTCCAAGCTGTGCTCGCGGCCTATTTTTGGCACACATGGAGGGCGCCTGCAAAGTCTCGCCTGCCATCCGAGTCCGGGCGGATTTGTTGGCCAGCCCCTCCTGCTGGATAGCCCACCCGCTTTTTTGGTCATTTTTGCGGGCGGATGAACTTGGGGAGGGGGGGGGCGGGGGCTGTGTACGCGGCTCATTTTTGCACACGGAGAGCTGCTTGCAAAGTCTCGCCTCTATTCCGTCCGGGCGAGCAAGCCCTCCCCCAAGGCTATAGCCCACCCGTCCCAAGCTGGGGTATTTTGGCGGCGGACGAACTTGGGGACGGGACTCTTCGAGGGTTATTTTTGGGCGCGGCTGTGTCCGGGTGAGCATATTTTTGCACACGGATGGCGCCGTACAAAGTCTCGCCCATTCCGAGTCCGGGATTTAGCCAGCCCTCCCCCAGGCTATAGCCCACCCGCTGGCATTTGGAAAAGGAAGAACTTAGGGGACGGGACTTCGGGCTTATTTTGGGCACGCCTGTGCCCGCACTCCTATTTTTGCACACGGCAGTTTCGCCCATTCTGAGTCCGGGGATTTGTGGCCAGTCCCCTGCCATAGCCCACCCGCTTTTTGGACATTTTGGCAAGGGCGACAAGTAACTTGGGGACGGGACCTTCGGGGTTTATTTGGGTGCTCGCGCTGTGCCTGCGGCCTATTTTTGGTATACGGAGGGGGCGCGTAAAGGCTCGCCCCCTATCTCTAGTGCGGCGGATGAAGGTAGTTACAGCCCCTCCCCAAGGCTATAGCTCACCCGTTGGGCATTTTCGCGCGGATTAACTTAGACGGGACCTCTGGGGCTTATTTTTGCGCGCCAAGCTGTGCCTGCCTATTTTTGGTACAGCAGAGTCAGGTCGCAAAGTCTCGCCCCATTCCGAGTCCGCGGATGAAGTCGCCAGCCCATCCCCTGCCGCTATAGCCCACCCGCTTTTTCGGGCACTTCACATGACCTAACTTCAATGGACCTTCAAGCTTATTTGGGCGCGCTGTGCCTGCAGCATATTTTTTGTAGCACGGAGGGCGCTAAAAGTCTCTCCCCACCCAGTTCAAGTGACGAAGTGGGCCAGCCTCTCCCAAAGGCCATAGCCCACCTGCTTTTTTGGGCATTTTTGCAGCGGACGAACTTGGGGACGTGGACTCAAGCGATTTAGAGCGCGCTGTGCCCTGCCTATTTTTGGTAAACGGAGGCCGCCGCAGTCTCGCCATCTCCGGATTTGTTGCCCTCCCCCAAGTAGCTCACCTGGCATTTTTTGCGGATTTAACTTGGGACTGGGGACGGGACCTCGGGGCTTATTTTGGCGCTGCCAAGCAAGTTTCGCGCCTGCTTTATGGAATGGAGGCGCTCGCAAAGTCTCGCCTGGTCTGCCGAGTCCGGCGACGGTTGGCCAGCCCTCCCCAAGGCTATAACCCACCCGCTTTTGGTCATTTTTGCGGCGGATGAACTTGGGGAGGGACCTTCAGGGGCTTATATTTTTTGGGCGCTGCTGTGCCTGCAAGGCTCATTTTTGGCACACGGAGAGCGCGCCCTGCAAAGTCTCGCCCCATTCCGAGTCCGCGACGGACGTTGAAGCCCTCCCCCAAGGCTATAGCCCTCCTGCTTTTTTGGGTATTTTTTATGCGCGGACGAACTTGGGGACGGGACTCGAGGGCTTATTTGGGCGCGGCTGTGTCCGCAGTATTTTTGGCACACGGATGGCGCTCACAAAGTCTCGCCCTCATTCCGAGTCCGCGGGATTTGGTTGGCCAGCCCTCCCCCAAGACTATAGCCCACCCGCTTTTTTGGCATTTTTACTATGGACGAACTTTGGGACGGACCTTTCCGGGGCTTATTTGAACGCGCTGTGCCTGCACCCTATTTTTGGCGAATACCTAAGGGCGCTCGTAAAGTCTCGCCCCATTTCGAGTCCGGCGGACGGTTTAGGGCCAGCCTCCCCTCCCCCAAGGCTATAGCCCACCCGCTTTTGGGCATTTTTGAGGCGGACGAACTTGGGGACGGACCTTCGGGGCTTATTTTTAAGGCTACAAAGCCTGTGGCCTATTTTTTTTTGGCAATACACGGAGGGTACTTTCGCAAAGTCTCACCCATTCTGAGTCCGCGGATTTAAGTTGGCCAGCCCCTCCCCCCAGGGCTATAGCCCACCCGTTTTTTGGGCATTTTTGCGGCAGACGAACTTGGGGACGGAACCTTTGGTGGCTTATTTTTGGACGCGGCTGAGCCCACAGCCAAATTTTGGCACACGGAGGGCGCCGCAAAGTCTCGCCTCATCTGTAGTCCGGCGGATTTAGTTGGCCAGCCCTCCCCTCAAGGCTATAGCCCACCCATTTTTGGGGCATTTTGCGCGACGACTCCATCTTGGGACGGGACCATCGGGGTTTATATTTGCGCGGCTGTGCCCGCTGCCTATTTTTGGCACACAGAGGGCGCCTGTAAAGTCTCGCCCCATTCCGAGTCCGCGACGAACTTGGCCAGCCCTCCCGAAGGCTATAGCCCACCCGCTTTTGGGCATTTTAAGCTCGACTAACTTGGGCACGGGAACTCGGGCTTATTTGGGCGCGGCTGTGCCTGCATGGTTATTTTTTTGGGACACGGACGGCGCTCGCAAAGTCTCGCCCCCATTCCGAGTCCGGAGGACGAATTTGGCCAGCCCCTCCCAAGGCTATAGCCCACCTGTTTTTGGGCATTTTTGCGGCGTATTTAACTTGGGGACGTGATATCTGGGCCTATTTTTGGGTGTGGCTGTGCCCGTGGCTCTATTTTGCACACGGAGGGCGCGCAGTCTCGCCCATTCCGGAAATCCGCATGGACGAAAGTGGCCAGCCTGGCCTCCACCAAGGCTATAGCCCACCCATTTTTGGGTATTTTTGGGCGGACCTAACTTGGGCACGGGACCTTCGGGAGCTTATTTTTGGGCACGGCTGTGCCTCGCTCCTATTTTTAGGGGCACACGGAGGGCGCTCACAAAGTCTCGCCTCATTCCGAGTCCGCGGACGATTGGCCAGCCCTCCCAAGGCTATAGCCCACCCATGGCATTTTGCGCGGACGAACTTGGGAACGGACCTTCGGGGCCTTATTTTTGGGTGCGGCTGTGCCTAAGGCCTATTTTTGGTACACGGAGGGCGCCGTAAAGTCTCGCCCTATTCCGAGTCCGCGGGATGGCGCGGCCAGCCCTCCCCCAAGGCTATAGCCCACCCGCTTTTGGGCATTTTTGCTGACGAAATTGTGACGGACCTTCGGGGCTTATTTTTGCCTGCTGTGCCTGCTGCCTATTTTTGGCACAACGGAGGGTGCTTCGTAAAGTCCCGCCCCATTCCGAGTCCGGCGGATTTGGCCGCCTTCCCAAGGATATAGCCCACCCGCTTTTGGGCATTTTATGGCGGACTAACTTTGGGGACGTGACCATCGGGGCTTATTTGGACGCGCTGTGCCCAAGGTCTATTTTTAGCACACGGACGGCGCCGAGAAGCCGCCTCATCTTGTGTCCGTGATTGACCCTGGCAGCACCTCCCCCAAGGCCATAGCCCACCCGCTGGGCATTTCAAGGGCGGACGAACTTGGGATGGGACCTTTGGGGGCTTATTTTTGGGTGCGGCTGTGCCAGGTCTATTTTTGGTACACGGAGGGCACTTTGTGTCTCGCCCCCATTCCGAGTCCGGCAGACGGGTTGGCCAGCCTCTCCCCAAGGCTATAGCCCACCTGCTGGGGTATCTTACAAGTGGATTAAATTGGGGACGTGGACTCTTCTGGGCTTATTTTTCGCGCGGCTGTGACTGCGGCCTATTTGGCATGAGGGCACTTCCAAGAAAGTCTCGCCCATTCGAGTCCGAAGTGGACGGCTGGCCAGCCCCTCCCCAAGGCTATAGCCTTCACCCGGGTTGGCATTTCGCGCGGACGAACTTGGGACGGGACCTTCAAGCGGTTTTTGGGCGCTGTGCCACGCTTATTTTTGGAGACACAGAGGCGCCGCAAAGTCGCCCATTCGAGTCCGCGGACGATGTTGGCCAGCCCTCCCCCAAGGCTACAGCCCACCCGCTGGGGGGCATTTTGCGGCGTGGACGAACTTGTGGACGGGACACTAGGGGCTTATTTTTGCTGCGGCTGTGCCTGGTGGGCCTATTTTTGGGTACTACACGGAGGGCGCTGCAGTTACTGCCATTCCAGTCCGGCGATTTGAGCTAATAGCCCCTCCCCCATGCCATAGCCCACCCGCTTGGGCATTTCACATGGGACGAACTTGGGACGTGGACCTTCGGGCTTATTTTTGGGCGCATGTGCCCACGGCTCATTTTTGGCACACGGAGGGCGCCAGCAAAGTCTCGCCCGCCCAGTCCGGCGCGGACGTCGGCCGGCCCCCTCCCCAAGGCTATAGCCCACCCGCTGGGGCATTTTCATGGGGGACGAACTTGGGGACGTGGGACCTTCGGGCTTATTTTTGGGCGCGGCTGTGCCCAAGGCCTATTTTTAAGTACCACGGAGGCGCCGCAAAGTCTCGGCCCATTCCGAGTCCGCGGAAAGAAGTTGGCCAGCCCCTCCCACCAAGTGCTATAGCCCATCCGCTGGGGCATTTCATGGGGCGGACAAACTTGGGACGGGACTCGGGGCTTGGTTTTTGGGCGCGCTGTGTTCAAGGCCCTATTTTTGTACACGGAGGGTGCTCGCAAATTCTCGCCTCTATTCCTAGTCCGGCGGACGAAGTTGCCAAGCCCTCCATCCGGGCGCCATAGCCCACCCGCTTTTCGCATTTCGCGCAGACGAACTTGGGACGTGACCTTCGCTTATTTTTGTTCGCGGCTGTGCCTGGTGGTCGATGGTACACGGAGGGCGCCGAAAGTCTTGCCCCATTCCAATCCGGGCGACAAGTTGGCAGCCCTCCCAAGGCTATAGCCCACCCGCTGGGATTTCCGCAAGCGGACGAATTTGGGGACGGGACCTTCTGGGCTTATTTTTGGGCGCTGCCAGACCACGGCCTATTTTTGGCTCACGGAGGGTGCTCGCAAAGTCTCCCATTCCGAGTCCGGCTAGAAGAAGGGGCTAGCCCCTCCCCTAAAGCAGCCTCCTCCATCCGCTGGGGCATTTTCGCGGGGCGGAGAAACTTGGGGACGGACCGGGGCTTATTTTGGGGCGCGGGCAGCCTCAGAAGCCTATTTTTGCAGACACGGAGGGCGCCCGCAGTCTCGCACCATTCCGAGTCCGGCAGACGAAGCTGGCCAGCCCTCCCCCATGCTATAGCCCACCTGCTTTTTTCGTTGGGCATTTTTGCTATGGACGAACTTGGGGGACGGGGACTCGGGGCTTATTTTGGGCATGGCTGTGCCCGCGGTCTATTTTTGGCACACGGAGACGCTTAGCAAAGTCTCGCCTCATTCCGAGTCCGGCGGATTTGCTGGCCAGTCTCTTCCCCAAGGCTATATAGCCCACCCATTTTCGGGCATTTCATGGGGACGACCCTGGGGATTTAGACCTTCGGGGGCTTATTTTGGTGGCTGTGCCTGCAGCCTATTTTTGGCATGACGTGAGGGGCGCCGTGTGTCTCACCATTCCGAGTCCGTGATTTGTTGGCCAGGCCTCTTCCCCAAGGCTATAGCCCACCCGTTGGGTGCATTACATGGACGAACTTGGGGACGGACCTTGGGGGCTTATTATTGGGCGCGGCTGTGCCTGCAGCCTATTTTTGGCACACTGAGGGTGCTCTAAAGTTCACCCACCTGAAGTCGGGCGATTGGGTTGGCCAGCCTTCCCCCGAAGGCTATAGCCCACCCGCTGGGGTACTTGCGGCGGACTTCAACTTGGGGACGGTGACCTTCAAGCGCATATTGGCGCGCTGTGGCTCAGCGGGGCCTATTTTGGTACACGGAGGGCACTTTCGCAAAGTCTCGCCCATTCTGAGTCCGCGGACGGTTGCCCAGCCCCCCCCTGCCATAAACAATCTGCTGTACTAAGGGACGAACTTGGGACGGATCATGGAGCTTACTTGCTGCTGTGCCCAAGGTCTATTTTGGGCATGCACGGAGGGCGCCGCAGTCTCGCCCATTCCGAAACTGCGACTGGCTGGCCACAGCCCTCCCCAAGTGCCAGGCGCCCACCTGTTTTTTTGCATTTTTGTGATGGACGAACTGGGTACGGACCCCAGGGGCTTGTTTTTGAGAGCGCCGTGCCCCGCGGCCTATTTCTGGCACAACGGAGGGCACTCGCAAAGTCTCATCCCATTCCGAGTCTGCTAAGTGGAAGAAGCCACAGCCCCCTCCCCACCAAGGCTATAGCCCATCCTGCTGGGCATTTTGCAGCGGACAAACTGTACTGGGACCTTCAAACATTTTGGGTTGGCTGTGCCCGTGGCCTATTTTGGCACAGGGAGGGTGTCTAAAGTCTCGCCCCATTCCAGTCCGCGGACGAAGTTGGCCAGCCTGGCCCTGCTGCCTGGCAGCCTTCACCTGCTAATGCGGCGGACGAAATTAAATGGACCTCGGGCTTATTTGGGTGCGGGAGTGCTCATAGCCTATTTTTCGTGACACGGAGGGCGCTCGCAGAATAAGGCCCACCCCATTCCCGAGTCCGGTGGATTGCCTGCCAGCCCTCCCTCGTGGCTATAGCCCACCCATTTCGGTATTTACATGGACGAACTTGGGACGGGATCTACTGGAGTTTATTTGGGCACAGCCTCATGGCCTGGCTTTGGTATGCAGGCGCTCAGAAGTTCTTCACCCTATTCCAGTCCGGCCGATTGGTTGGTTGGCCTCTCCCTCAAGGCTATAGCCCACCCATTTTTCGGGGGCATTTTGTTATGGATTAACTTGGGGACATTCGACCGGCACTAATTTTTGGGCGAGGCTGCACACGCACATTTTATAATATTGTTAATTTGAGGGTGCCTTGAAGTCTCACCACTTAGTCCATGATGTTGGCCAGCCTCTTCCTGCCAGCAGCCCATCCGGGGCGCTGGGGCATGCGTGATGTCTTGGGACGGGACTCTCGGGGCTGGTTTGGGCGCGCCCGTAGTTTATTTTTGCACACGGAGGGCGCCGCAAAGTCTCGGTGACTCATTCCGGTCCGCAGATTTGCATAGCTTCCTCTCTGCAGCTATAGCCTACGTTAGTATTGCTAAGGACGAACTTGGGGACGGGACTTCGGCAACATGGGCAGCTGTGGTCACGCCTGTATTTTATACATGAGGCACGCAAAGTCTTCGCCTCATCTCCAGTCCGCGGACGACCCTACAGCCTCCCACTGCCGCCATAGCCCACCCGCTGGCATTCATGCGGACGAACTTGGGGACGGACCTTCGGCACTTGGGCAGGCTGTAATACGCCTATTTTTAGCGTACACGAGGGCGGTCGTGAAGCCACTTCATTCCGAACCGGGCGGATTTGTTGGCCAGCCCTTCCTGCTGATATAGCCTACCCAAGCTAAATTTATATGACTAACCAAATGGACCTTCAAGCGGCTTGAAGTGCTGCCAGCCCAGGCCTTGGCTTTCTGGCAACGAGAGGGCGCCTGGAAAGTCTCGCCTGATCTCCGGTCTGGGCGGACGGTTGGCCAGCCCTCCTGCCACAGCCCACCCTGGGCATTACAAGACGAACTTGTACAGGACTCGGGCGATATTTGTATGCTGTGCTCATGTCTATTTTTGGCATAATGGAGGGTTTCACAAGTTCTGGGCCCATTCCGAGTTCGGCGGATGAAGTTGGCCAGCCCTCTCCCCTACAAGGCTATAGCCCAACCGCTGGGATTTCATGTGACGAACTTGGGGACGGGACCTTCAGCCATTTTTGGGTGCAGCTGTGCCCACGGCCTATTCTTTCGCGACACGGAGGGCGGTCGCAGCCCTGCCCCATTCCGAGTCCGCGGATTTGCCGGGCCAGCCCTCTCCTGCTACATAGCCACCCGCTTTTTTTTGGGTATTTTACAAGTGGACGAATTAAAATGGACCTTCAAGTTATTTTTGATGCTGTGCCCGCAGCCTATTTCAGCACGGAGGGCGCGCCTGGAAAGTCTCACCCCATTCCGAGTCCGCGGATTTGTTATTAGTACCCTCCTGCTAAGGCAGCCCACCCATGATTACATGTGGATCTAACTTTGACAAGTGACTTCTGCCATGACATCTGTAAGGACAGCCTCGCTGGGTCTATTTTTGGCACATGGAGGGCTCTCGCAGTCTCGCCCCATTCCGAGTTCGGCGGACAGTTGGCCAGCCTCTCCGGGCGTTAGCCCAACCGCTGGGATTTTTGCAAGGACGAACTTGGGACGTGGACCAATA
>JASUUJ010000016.1:1305000-1307500 GCA_030449895.1 Citrus mangshanensis
GGGTTTAGGGTTTAGGGTTTAGGGTTTAGGGTTTAGGGTTTAGGGTTTAGGGTTTAGGGTTTAGGGTTTAGGGTTTAGGGTTTAGGGTTTAGGGTTTAGGGTTTAGGGTTTAGGGTTTAGGGTTTAGGGTTTAGGGTTTAGGGTTTAGGGTTTAGGGTTTAGGGTTTAGGGTTTAGGGTTTAGGGTTTAGGGTTTAGGGTTTAGGGTTTAGGGTTTAGGGTTTAGGGTTTAGGGTTTAGGGTTTAGGGTTTAGGGTTTAGGGTTTAGGGTTTAGGGTTTAGGGTTTAGGGTTTAGGGTTTAGGGTTTAGGGTTTAGGGTTTAGGGTTTAGGGTTTAGGGTTTAGGGTTTAGGGTTTAGGGTTTAGGGTTTAGGGTTTAGGGTTTAGGGTTTAGGGTTTAGGGTTTAGGGTTTAGGGTTTAGGGTTTAGGGTTTAGGGTTTAGGGTTTAGGGTTTAGGGTTTAGGGTTTAGGGTTTAGGGTTTAGGGTTTAGGGTTTAGGGTTTAGGGTTTAGGGTTTAGGGTTTAGGGTTTAGGGTTTAGGGTTTAGGGTTTAGGGTTTAGGGTTTAGGGTTTAGGGTTTAGGGTTTAGGGTTTAGGGTTTAGGGTTTAGGGTTTAGGGTTTAGGGTTTAGGGTTTAGGGTTTAGGGTTTAGGGTTTAGGGTTTAGGGTTTAGGGTTTAGGGTTTAGGGTTTAGGGTTTAGGGTTTAGGGTTTAGGGTTTAGGGTTTAGGGTTTAGGGTTTAGGGTTTAGGGTTTAGGGTTTAGGGTTTAGGGTTTAGGGTTTAGGGTTTAGGGTTTAGGGTTTAGGGTTTAGGGTTTAGGGTTTAGGGTTTAGGGTTTAGGGTTTAGGGTTTAGGGTTTAGGGTTTAGGGTTTAGGGTTTAGGGTTTAGGGTTTAGGGTTTAGGGTTTAGGGTTTAGGGTTTAGGGTTTAGGGTTTAGGGTTTAGGGTTTAGGGTTTAGGGTTTAGGGTTTAGGGTTTAGGGTTTAGGGTTTAGGGTTTAGGGTTTAGGGTTTAGGGTTTAGGGTTTAGGGTTTAGGGTTTAGGGTTTAGGGTTTAGGGTTTAGGGTTTAGGGTTTAGGGTTTAGGGTTTAGGGTTTAGGGTTTAGGGTTTAGGGTTTAGGGTTTAGGGTTTAGGGTTTAGGGTTTAGGGTTTAGGGTTTAGGGTTTAGGGTTTAGGGTTTAGGGTTTAGGGTTTAGGGTTTAGGGTTTAGGGTTTAGGGTTTAGGGTTTAGGGTTTAGGGTTTAGGGTTTAGGGTTTAGGGTTTAGGGTTTAGGGTTTAGGGTTTAGGGTTTAGGGTTTAGGGTTTAGGGTTTAGGGTTTAGGGTTTAGGGTTTAGGGTTTAGGGTTTAGGGTTTAGGGTTTAGGGTTTAGGGTTTAGGGTTTAGGGTTTAGGGTTTAGGGTTTAGGGTTTAGGGTTTAGGGTTTAGGGTTTAGGGTTTAGGGTTTAGGGTTTAGGGTTTAGGGTTTAGGGTTTAGGGTTTAGGGTTTAGGGTTTAGGGTTTAGGGTTTAGGGTTTAGGGTTTAGGGTTTAGGGTTTAGGGTTTAGGGTTTAGGGTTTAGGGTTTAGGGTTTAGGGTTTAGGGTTTAGGGTTTAGGGTTTAGGGTTTAGGGTTTAGGGTTTAGGGTTTAGGGTTTAGGGTTTAGGGTTTAGGGTTTAGGGTTTAGGGTTTAGGGTTTAGGGTTTAGGGTTTAGGGTTTAGGGTTTAGGGTTTAGGGTTTAGGGTTTAGGGTTTAGGGTTTAGGGTTTAGGGTTTAGGGTTTAGGGTTTAGGGTTTAGGGTTTAGGGTTTAGGGTTTAGGGTTTAGGGTTTAGGGTTTAGGGTTTAGGGTTTAGGGTTTAGGGTTTAGGGTTTAGGGTTTAGGGTTTAGGGTTTAGGGTTTAGGGTTTAGGGTTTAGGGTTTAGGGTTTAGGGTTTAGGGTTTAGGGTTTAGGGTTTAGGGTTTAGGGTTTAGGGTTTAGGGTTTAGGGTTTAGGGTTTAGGGTTTAGGGTTTAGGGTTTAGGGTTTAGGGTTTAGGGTTTAGGGTTTAGGGTTTAGGGTTTAGGGTTTAGGGTTTAGGGTTTAGGGTTTAGGGTTTAGGGTTTAGGGTTTAGGGTTTAGGGTTTAGGGTTTAGGGTTTAGGGTTTAGGGTTTAGGGTTTAGGGTTTAGGGTTTAGGGTTTAGGGTTTAGGGTTTAGGGTTTAGGGTTTAGGGTTTAGGGTTTAGGGTTTAGGGTTTAGGGTTTAGGGTTTAGGGTTTAGGGTTTAGGGTTTAGGGTTTAGGGTTTAGGGTTTAGGGTTTAGGGTTTAGGGTTTAGGGTTTAGGGTTTAGGGTTTAGGGTTTAGGGTTTAGGGTTTAGGGTTTAGGGTTTAGGGTTTAGGGTTTAGGGTTTAGGGTTTAGGGTTTAGGGTTTAGGGTTTAGGGTTTAGGGTTTAGGGTTTAGGGTTTAGGGTTTAGGGTTTAGGGTTTAGGGTTTAGGGTTTAGGGTTTAGGGTTTAGGGTTTAGGGTTTAGGGTTTAG
>JASUUJ010000016.1:1345000-1360047 GCA_030449895.1 Citrus mangshanensis
TAGGGTTTAGGGTTTAGGAGTTTGAGGTTTAGGAGTTTAGGAGTTTAGGAGTTCAGGTTTGAGGTTGGGGTTTGGGGTTTAGTTTAGGGTTTAGGGTTTAGGGTTTGAGGTTTAGTTAGGTTTGGTTAGGAGTGGGGTTTAGTTTAGTTTAGTTTAGGAGTTTAGGGTTTCTAGGTTAGGGTTTAGGGTTTAGGAGTTTGGGGATTTTAGTTTAGGTTTAGGGTTTAGGAGTTTAAGGGTTAGGGTTTAGGAGTTTAGGGTTTAAGGTTTAGGAGTTTAGGGTTTAGGGATTTAGGGTTTAGGGGTTTGGGGGTTTAGGAGTTTAAGTTTAGGAGTTTAAGGGAGGTTTAAGGGTTAGAGTTTAAGTTTAAGTTTAAGGGTTTGAGTTTAGTTTAGGGTTTAAGGTTTAGGAGGTAGGTTTAAGGTTTAGGGTTTAGGGTTTAGGAGTTTAGTTTAGGAGTTTAGGTTTTAGGTTTGAGTTTAGTTTAGGGTTTAAGGGTTTAGGGTTCAAGGTTTAGGGTTAGGGTTTAGGTTTAGGGTTTAGGGTTTAGGGTTGAGGTTTTAGGAGTTTAGGAGTTTAGAGGTTTAGGGTTTTAGGGGTTTAGGGTTTAGGTTAGGGTTTGGGGTTTAGTTTAGGGTTTAGGTTTAGGTTTCAAGGTTTAGGCTACAGTTTAGTTTAGGAGTTTTAGGGTTTAGGAGTTTAAGGTTTAGGAGTTTAGAGTTGGGGTTAGGAGTTTGAGGTTTAGGGTTTGAGTTTGGGGTTTAGGGTTTGAGTTTAGGAGTTTGGGGTTTGGGTTGGGGTTTAGGGTTTAGGGTTTAGGAGTTTGAGTTTAAGGGTTTAGGTTAGGGATTCAGAGTTAGGTTTAGGTTTAGGGATTAGGGTTTAAGGTTAGGGTTTAGGAGTTTAGGGTTTAGGTTTAGGGTTCAGGTTAGGTTTTGGGTTAGTTCAGGACTTCAGGGTTTGAGTTTAGGGTTTAGTTTAAGGTTTAAGTTTAGGGTTTAGGGTTTAGGAGTTTGGGTTTTTAAGGTTTAAGGTTTAGGGTTTAGGGTTTAGGGTTTAGGTTTAGGGTTTAAGGGTTTAGGGTTTGAGTTTAGGAGTTTGGAGTTTTTAGGAGTTTAGGGTTTAGGGTTTGGGGTTTAGGGTTGGAGTTTAGGGTTTAGGGTTTAGGGTTTAGGGTTTAGGGTTTAGGAGTTTAGGAGTTGGAGTTTAGGGTTAGGTTTAGGGTTTAGGGTTAGGGTTTTTAGGAGTTTGGAGTTTAGGAGTTTAGGGTTTTAGGTTTAAAGAGGTTTCAGGATTTAGGATTGGGAGTTTAGAGTTTAGGGGTTTGGAGGGTTGGGGTTTAGGGTTTAGGAGTTTAGAGTTTAGGTTCAAGGTTTTAGGTTTAGGGTTTAGGGTTTAGGAGTTTAGGGTTTTGGAGGAGTTTGGGAGTTTAGGTTTTTAAGGTTTAGGGTTTAGGGTTTAGGGATTTTAGGGTTTTTAGAGGTTTAGGGTTTAGGGTTTAGGAGTTTGGGGTTTTTAAGTTTAGAGTTTAGGGTTTAGGAGTTTAGGGTTTTAGGGTTTAGGGTTTAGGGTTGGGGTAGGGGTTAGGGATTTAGGGTTAGGGTTTAGGGTTTTAGGGTTTAGGGTTTAGGGTTTAGGGTTTAGGGGTTTAGGGTTTAAGGTTTAGGGTTTGAGGTTTAGTTTAGGGTTTAGGAGTTTTAGGTTTAGTTTAGGTTTGGGGTTTAGGAGTTTAGGTTTTTAGGGTTTTGAAGTTTCGAGGTTGGGTTTGAGTTTAGTTTGGGTTTGGGTTTAAGGGTTTAGGAGTTTCAAGGTTTTTAGGGTTTAGGAGTTTAGGGGTTTTGAGTTTAGGAGTTTAAAGGTTCTCCCAGTTAGGAGTTTGAGTTTCTCTGGGGTTTAGGGTTTAGGAGTTTAGGAGTTTGAGTTTAGTTTTTGAGTTTAAGTTTTAGGGATTTGGGTTTAGGGTTTAGAGGTTAGGAGTTTAGGTTTAGTTTAGGTTTAAGAGTTTAAGTTTAGGAGTTCAGGAGTTTAGGAGTTTAGGGTTTAGGGTTTTAGTTTCGAGGTTCAGGGTTTAGGGTTTTTAGGGTTTTGAGGTTTAGGGTTTGGGGTTTAGGGTTAGGGTTTAGGGTTTGGGGTTCTAGGTTTGAGTTTTTAGGAGTTTGAGTTTAGGGTTTAGGGTTTAGGGTTGGGGTTTTAGGGTTTAGGGTTTAGGGTTTAGGAGTTTAGGGTTTAGGGTTTAGGGTTTAGGAGGGTTAGGGTTTAGGAGTTTAAGTTTAGGAGTTTGAGGTTTGGGTTTAGGGTTTTGGGTTTAGGGTTTAGGGGTTTAGGGTTTAGGGTTTAGGGTTTAGGGTTTAGGAGGTTTAAGGTTTGAGTTTAGTTTAGGGTTTAGGAGTTTGGGTTTAGAGTTTAAGGTTTAGGGTTAGGGTTAGGAGTTTGGATTCAGGTTTTAGGAGTTTAGGGTTTAGGGTTTAGGAGTTTGGGTTTAGGGATTTAGGGGTTTAGGGTTTAGGGTTTAGGGTTTAGGGTTTAGGGTTTAAGGTTTAGGAGTTTCGGGTTTGGGTTTCAGGGTTAGGGTTTAGAGTTTAAGGGTTTAGGTTTTAAGGAGTTTAGAGGTTTTGAGGTTTAGGAGTTGGGGTAGGGTTTGGGTTTAGGGGTTTGGGTTTTAGGGTTTAGGGGTTTAGGGTTTAGGGGTTAGTTTTTAGGGTTTTTAGGGTTTAGGAGTTTAGGAGTTTAAGGGTTTTAGGAGTTAAGGTTTGGGTTTAAGGTTTGGGGTTTTAGAGTTTAGAGGATTGGGTTTAGGATTTAGGGTTAGGAGTTTGGGTTTAGAGTTTGGGTTTAGGTTTAGGGTTTTAGGAGTTTAGGAGTTTTGAGGTTTTTAGGGTTTAGGGTTTGGGTTTAGGGTTTAGGTTGGGTTTAGGGATTTGGAGTAGGGGTTTGAGGTTTGGGTTTAGAGGTTTAGGGTTTAAGAGTTTAAGTTTTAGGTTTTAGGAGTTTAGGGTTTAGGGTTAGTTTGAGTTTAAGGGTTTAGGAGTTTAGGGTTTTAGGGTTTAGGGTTTTAGGGTTTAGGGTTTTAGGGTTTTAGGGTTTTAGGGTTTTAGGGTTTTAGGGTTTTAGGGTTTTAGGGTTTTGGGTTTAGGGTTTTATGGTTTTTAGGGTTTAGGGTTTTATGGTTTTAGGGTTTAGGGTTTAGGGTTTAGGTTTTAGGGTTTATAGGTTTAGGAGTTTTAAGGTTTAGGGTTTAGGAGTTTAAGGTTTAGTTTAGGTTTAGGGTTTTAGAGTTTAAGTTTAGGAGTTTAGGGTTTGGGTTTCGGGTTTGGGGTTTAGGGTTAGGGTTTAGAGGTTTTTAGGGTTTAGGGTTTAGGAGTTTAGGGTTGGGGTTTAGGTTAGGTTTAGGAGTTTGGGGTTTAGGGTTTAAAGAGTTTAGGGTTCCAAGGGTTTAGGATTAGGAGTTTAGGAGTTTAGGGTTAGGGTTTAGGGTTAGGGTTTGGGTTAGGTTTGGTTTAGTTTTGGTTTAGGGTTTGAGGTTTAGGGTTAGGGTTTAGGGTTTAGGGTTTAGGGTTTAGGGTTTTAGGTTTAGGGTTTAGGAGGTTAAGGTTTAGGGTTAGGGTTAGGAGTTTAGGGTTTAGGAGTTTACGGGTTAAGGGTTTAGGGTTTAGGGTTTAGGTTTGGGTTTAGGGTTTAGGGTTTGGAGTTTAGGAGTTTTAGGGTTTAGGGTTTAGACTTTAGAGTTTGAGGGTTTAGGTTTAGGAGTTTTAGGTTTAAGGTTTTAGGAGTTTAGGGTTTAGGAGTTTGGGTTTAGGAGTTTAGGGTTTTAGGTTTAGGGTTTAGTGTTTTTAGGGTTTAGGGTTTAGGGTTTAGGAGTTTAGTTTGAGTTTAGGAGTTTAAGAGTTTAGGGTTTAAAAGTTTAGGGTTTAGGGTTTAAGGTTTAGGAGTTCTAAGGTTTAGGAGTTTGCAAAGGTTAAGGATAAGTTCTGGGTTTTAGGGTTTGGGTTTAGGAGTTTTAGGAGTTTGGGTTTGGAGTTTGGGTTTGAGTTTAGGGTTTAGAGGTTTAGGGTTTAAGGAGTTGAGGGTTTAGGGTTTAAGGGTTTAGGAGGTTTAGGGTTTTTAAGTTGGAGGAGTTTTAGGGTTTAGGGTTGGGGTTGGGTTTAGGGTTTAGGGTTTAGGGTTTAAGGTTCGGGTTTAGGGTTAGGGTTTAGGGTTTAGGGGTTTAGGGTTTTAAAGTTTAAGGTTTGGGGTTTAGAGTTTAGGAGTTTAGAGGTTTAGGGTTTAGGGTTTAGGGTTTAGGGTTTAGGGTTTGAGGTTTAGGGTTTAGGGTTTAG
This sequence comes from Citrus mangshanensis, assembly GCA_030449895.1. NCBI lineage: Eukaryota > Viridiplantae > Streptophyta > Magnoliopsida > Sapindales > Rutaceae > Citrus > Citrus mangshanensis. The sequence goes on from JASUUJ010000016.1 coordinate 1,349,318, forward strand.
GGTTTAGGTTTGGGGTTTAGGGTTTAGGGTTTAGGAGTTTAGGAGTTTAGGAGTTTAGGTTTAGGGTTTGGGGTTTAGGAGTTTAGGGTTTAGGGTTTAGGGTTTAGGATTTTTAGGAGAGTTTGGGTTTAGGGTTTTAGGGTTTAGGGTTTTTAGAGGTTTGAGGTTTAGGGTTTTAGGTTTAGGGTTTTAAGGGGGTTTAGGAGTTTAGGGTTTAGGGTTTAGGTTTAGGGTTTTTGGGGTTTAGGGTTTTAGGGTTTAGGGTTTAGGTTTGAGTTGAGGTTTTTAGGGTTTAGGGTTTAGGGTTTAGGGGTTTAGGAGTTAGGGTTTAGGGTAGGGTTTAAGTTTAGTTTAAGGGTTTGGGTTTAGGGTTTAGGTCAGGAGTTTAGGTTTGGGTTCGGGTTTGGGTTTGGAGGTTTAGGGTTTAGGGTTTAGGGTTTGGGTTTAGGTTTAGGTTGAGTTTAGGTTTAGGAGTTTAGGGGTTTGGGTTTATAGTTTTAAGAGGGGTTTAGGGTTTAGGGTTTAGGGTTTTAGGGTTTAGGGTTTGGGTTAAGGGTTTAGGAGTTTAGGGTTTAGGTTTAGGGTTTAGGAGTTTAGGGTTTAGGAGTTTAGGGTTTTAGGGTTTGAGGTTTGAGGTTTAGGTTTAGGGTTTCAGGAGTTTAGGGTTTAGGGTTTAGGAGTTTGGGGTTTGGGTTTTAGGGTTTTAGGTTTAAAATTTGGGGTTTGGGTTTAGGAGTTTAGGGTTTAGGGTTTAGGGGTTTAGGGTTTAGGTTTAGGAGTTTAGGGTTTAGGGTTTAGGGTTTAGGGTTTTAGAGTTTGGGGTTTTTAGGGTTTAGGGTTTGGAGGTTTAGGGTTTGGGTTTGGGGTTTTAGGGTTTTTAGGGTTTAGGGTTTAGGAGTTTAGGGTTTAGGGTTTAGGGTTTAGGGTTTTGAGTTTAGGGTTTTGGGGTTAGGGTTTTAGGGTTTAGGAGTTAAAGTTTTAGAGTTTAGAGTTAGGTTAGGAGTTTAGGGTTTTAGGTTTAGGAGGTTTGGGGTTTATTGGGGTTTAGGGTTTTTAGGGTTTGGGGTTTGGGTTTACTGGGTTGCAAGGTGAGTTTAGGGAGTTTAGGGTTTTTAAGGTTTGAGTTTTAGAGTTTAGGGTTTAGGGTTTAAGGTTTAGGTTTAAGTTTAAGGGTTTAGAGTTTAGGAGTTTTAGGAGTTTAGGAGTTTGAGTTTAGGGTTTAGGTTTAGGGTTAGGGTTTTAGGTTAGGTTTTGAGTTTAGGTTTAGGAGTTTTAGGAGTTTAGGGTTTAGGGTTTAGGGTTTAGGAGTTTTAGGGTTTAGGAGTTTAGGGTTTAGGGTTTTAGGGTTTAGGGTTTAGGGTTGGGGTTTTGGGTTTAGGAGTTTTAGGGTTTAGGGTTTAGGGTTTAGGGTTTGGTTTGGGTTTGGGGTTTGGAGTTTAGGGTTTAGGGTTTAGGGTTTAGGTTTAGGGTTTAGGGTTGGTTTAAGGGTTAGGGTTTAGGGTTTAGGTTTAGGGTTTAGGTTTAGGGTTTAGGGTTTTAGGAGTTTTAGGGTTTAGGGTTTTAAAGTTTAGGAGTTTAGGAGTTTAGAGTTTAGGTTTAGGGTTTGGAGTTTTGAGTTTAGGGTTCCTGGAGTTTAGGGTTTAGGGTTTAGGAGTTTTAGGGTTTAGGAGGTTTAGGGTTTAGGAGTTAGGGTTTAGGGGTTTAGGAGTTTAGGGTTTAGGGTTTGGGTTTAGGGTTTAGGGATTAGGGTTTAGGGTTTAGAGGTTTAGGAGTTTAGGGTTTTAGGAGTTTAGGGTTGGGTTTGGGGTTATAGGGTTTAGTTCACAGGTTAGGGTTTTTAAGGTTTAGGGTTTAGGAGTTTCAGTTGGGGTTTTAGGGTTGAGGTTTAGTTTTAGGAGTTTTTAGTTTAGGGTTTTGGGTTTAGGGTTTAGGGTTTGGGGTTTTAGGGTTTAGGGTTAGGGTTTAGGGTTTTTAGGTTTAGAGTTTAGGGTTTAGAGGGTTTAGTTTGGGTTTAGGGTTTAGGGTTTGGGGTTTAGTTTAGATTTGGGGTTTAGGGTTTTAGGAGGGTTTGAGGTTTAGGGTAGGAGTTTAGGGTTTAGGTTTAGGAGTTTTAGGAGGGTTTAGGGTTTGGGTTTAGGGTTTAGGGTTTTTAGGGTTTAGGGTTAGGGTAGGGTTTAGTTTAGGGTTTAGGGTTTAGGGTTTAGGGTTTAGGGTTAGGGTTTAGGTTTAAGGAGTTTAGGAGTTTGGGTTTTAGGAGTTTAGGAGGGTTTAGGGTTTTTAGGTTTAGGGTTTAGAGGTTTAGGGTTTTTTTAGGGTTTAGGGTTTAGGGTTTGGGTTGGAGTTTAAGGTTTAAGGTTTAGGGTTTAGGGTTTAGGGTTTAGGGTTTTAGGGGATTTAGGGTTTTAGGGTTTAGGGTTTAGGGTTTTTAGGGTTTAGGAGGGGTTTAGGAGTTTAGGGTTTAGGGTTTAGGGTTTAGGGTTTAAGTTGGAGTTTAGAGTTTAGGGTTTAGGGTTTAAGTTTGGGAGTTTAGGGTTTAGAGTTTAGGGTTTTAGGGTTTTCAGGGTTTTAGGGTTTGGGGTTTAGGGTTTTAGGGTTTAGTTAGGGTTTAGTTTTTAAGTTTAGGAGTTTTTAGGGGTTTAGGTTTTAGGGTTTAGGGTTTAGGGTTTAGGTTTAGGGTTTAGGTTTAGGGTTTAGGAGTTTAGGGTTTAGGTTTTAGGGTTTAGGGTTCAAGGGTTTAGGTTTAGTTTAGGGTAGGAGTTTAGGTTTAGGAGTTTAGGGTTTAGGGTTTAGGGTTTAGGTTTTTGGGGTTTAGGGTTTAGGAGTTTAGGAGTTTGGGGTTTAGGAGTTTAGGGTTTTAGGGTTTAGGAGTTTAGGAGTTTAGGTTTAGGGTTTAGGGTTTGGGTTTAGGAGTTTAGGGTTTAGGGTTTAGGGTTTAGGGTTTAGGTTTAGGGTTTAGGGTTTAGGAGTTTAAGGTTAGGGTTTAGGTTTAGGGTTTGAGGGTTTAAGGGTTTAGGAGTTTAAGTTTAAGGTTTAGGGTTTTTAGGGTTTTAGGAGTTTAGGGTTTAGGGTTTAGGGTTTTAGGGTTTAGGGATTGGGTTTAGAGAGTTTAGGGTTTTAGGGTTTAGGGTTTAGGGGTTTTAGGAGTTTAGGGTTTAGAGGTTTGGGGGTTTAGGGTTTAGGGTTTAGGGCATAGGCTTTAAGGGTTTAGGGTTTAGGGGTTTAGGGTTTAGGGTTTAGGGTTTTAGAGTTTAAGGTTTCGTTTAGGGTTTAGAGGTTTAGGGTTTAGGGATTTAGGGTTTAGGGTTTGGGGATTTAGGGTTTTAGGAGGTTTAGGGTTTATAGATTTCAGTTGGAAGATTTATTTAGGGTTTTAGGAGTTTAGGGTTTTGGGTTTTGGGTTTAAGGTTTAGGGTTTAGGGTTTGAGGTTTAGTTTAGGGTTTAGGGTTTGGGGTTAGGAGGTTCAGGGGTTTACAGAGGTTGGAGTTTAGGTTTAGGAGTTTAGGGTTTAGGGTTTTAGGTTTAGGAGTTTAAGGAAGTTTAGTTTAGTTTAGGGTTTAGGGTTTCAGGGTTTGAGGTTTAGGTTTTAGGGTTTAGGGTTTGAGTTTGTTTAGGGTTTAGTTTAGGATTTAGGGTTTAGGGTTTAGGGTTTCCCCAAGGGTTTAAGGTTTTAGGAGGAGTTTAGGGTTTAGGGTTTAGGGTTTAGAGTTTAGGGTTTATTTAGGAGGGTTTAGAGTTTAGGGTTTTAGTTTAGTTTAGGTTTAGTTTAGAGTTTGAGTTTAGGGTTAGAGATTTTCTAGAGTTAGTTGAGGTTTAGGTTAGGGTTTAGGGTTTAGGTTTAGGGTTTGGGTTTAGTTTAGGGTAGGGTTTTAGGGTTTAAGGTTTTAGGAGTTTAGGGTTTAGGAGTTTAGGGTTTAGGTTTAGGAGTTTTAGGGTTTTAGGGTTTAAGGGTTTTAGGGTTTGAGGTTAGGGTTTTAGGGTTTAGGGTTTAGGAGTTAGGGTTTAGGGTTTTTAGGGTTTAGGGTTTTAGGGTTTTAGGGTTTTTGAGTTTAGGAGTTTAGGGTTTAGAGTTAGGGTTAGGGTTTGAGTTTAAGTTTAAGAGTTTAGGTTTAGTTTTTAGGGTTTGAGGTTTGGGGACTTTAGGGTTAGGAGTTTAGGGTTTAGGGTTTAGGGTTTAGGGTTTTTAGGAGTTTAGGGTTTGGGTTTTTAGAGGTTTTAGGTTTCAAGAGTTTTAGGGTTTAGGTTCAGTTTAGGGTTTAGGGTTTGAGTTTGTAATGCCTTTAGGGTTTAGTTTTAGGGTTTAGGGTTAGGGTTTTAGGGTTTAGGGTTTGGGTTTGGGGTTTGGGGTTTTGAGGTTTGGGTTTAGGGTTTAGGGTTTAAGGTTTAGGTTTAGGGTTTAGGGTTTAGGGTTTAGGAGTTTAGGGTTTAGGGTTTAGGGTTTTTAGGTTTAGGTTTAGGGTTTGGGTTTGGGTTTAGGGTTTAGGGTTTGGGGTTTGGGGTTTAGGGTTTAGGGTTTAGGGTTTAGGGATTTAGGGTTTGGAGTTTCAGTTTAGGGTTTAGTTTAGAGGTTAGGGTTAGGTTAGGATTTAGGTTTAGGGTTAAAATTAGAGTTAGGGTTTCCTGAGGATTTAGAGTTTGGATTAGTTGGGGTTTTGGTTGGTTTGGGTTTTGATTTAGGGTTAGGGTTTAGGAGTTTAGGGTTTAGGGTTTAGGAGTTTAGGGTTTAGGGTTTAGAGTTTAGGGTTTAGGGTTCAGGGTTCAAGGTTTAGGGTTTAGGGTTTAAGGTTTAGGGTTTAGGGTTTAGGGATTTAGGGTTTGGGGTTTAGGGTTTAGGGTTTAGGGTTTGAGTTTAGGGTTTAGGGTTTAGGAGTTTAGAGTTTAGGTTTAGGTTTAGGAGTTTGGGAGTTTAGGGTTTAGGAGTTTAGGAGTTTGAGTTTAGGGTTTAGAGTTTAGGGTTTAGGGTTTAGGGTTTTAGGGTTTAGGTTTGAGTTTAGGAGTTTAGGTTTAGGAGTTTAGGGTTTAGGGTTTAGGGTTTAGGAGTTTAGGGTTTTAGGTTTAGGTTAGGGTTTAGGGTTGGGGTTTAGAGTTTAGGGTTTGGGTTCAGGGTTTTAGGAGTTTAGGGTTTAGGAGTTTAGGGTTTAAGGAGTTTAGGGTTAGGAGTTTAGGGATTTTGGGAGTTTAGGAGTTTAGGGTTTGGAGTTTTGGGTTTAGGTTTAGGTTTAGGGTTTAGGAGTTTGGGGTTTGGGAGTTTGGAGTTTGGGTTTGGGGTTTAGGGTTTTTAGGGTTTAGGGTTTAGGAGGTTTAGGGGTTTAAGGTTTAGGAGTTTAGGGACCTAAGTTTAGGGTTAGGAGTTTAGGGGTTTAGGGTTTTAGGGTTTAGGGTTTAGGGTTTGGGGGTAGGGTTTGGGGTTTAGGGTTTAGGGTTTAGGGTTTAGGAGTTTAGGGTTTAGGAGTTTCGGGGTTTGGGTTTAGGAGTTTAGGGTTTAGGGTTTAAGTTTAGGAGTTTAGGGTTTAGGATTTCAAAGGTTTGAACAGGGGTTTAGGTTTAAGGGTTTAGGAGTTTAGGGTTTAGGGTTTAGAGGTTTGGGTTTTAGGTTTGGGTTTAGGGTTTGGGGTTTAGGGTTTAGGGTTTAGGGTTTAGGGTTTAGGGTTTAGGGTTTAGAGTTTAGGGTTTAGGGTTTGGAGTTTTAGGGTTTAAGGGTTTTAGGAGTTGGGGTTTTAGGATTTAGGGTTTGGGGTTTAGGGATGAGTTTAGGAGTTTAGGGTTCTAGGTTTAGGTTTTTTAGGTTTGGGGTTGAGTTTTAGTTTAGGTTGGTTTCAGTTTAGAGGTTTGGGGTTTAAGTTTGAGTTTAGGGTTTAAGTTTAAGGGTTCTAAGTTTTAGGTTTAAGTTAGGAGTTTTAGGTTTAGAGTTTAGGAGTTTAGGGTTTAGGTTGGAGGTTAAAGGTTAAGTTAGTTTAGGTTTTGAGGTTTAGTTTAGGGACTGGGTTAGGAGTTTAGGATTTGGAGTTTAGGAGTTTAGGAGTTTAGGAGTTAGGGTTTAGGGTTTAGGGTTTAGGAGTTTAGGGTTTAAGTTTAGGGTTTAGGGATTTAGACTGAGGTTTTGGGTTTGGGGTTTGTAAGGTTTTGTGGAACTTTCAGGTTTTAAGGTTTAGGAGTTTAGGGGTTTTAGGGTTGGGGTTTTTAGAGGTTTAGGAGTTTAGGGTTTGCAAGGAGTTTTAGGGTTTGAGGTTTAGGGTTTAGGGTTTAGGGTTTAGGGTTAGGGTTGAGGTTGAGGTTTAGGAGTTCTGGATTTAAAATTGGGGATTATAGTTTTAGGAGTTTGAGTTTAGTTTAAGTTTAGGGTTAGGGTTTAGGGTTTAGGAGTTTAGGGTTTAGGAGTTTGGGGTTTAGAGTTTAGGGTTTAGGGTTAGGACTAGGGACCAGGGCTGGGGTTGAGGTTTAGGGTTTAGGAGTTTAGGGTTTGAGTTTAGGGTTTAGGAGTTTAGGTTGGTTAAAGTTTAGTTTTAGGTTTAGGTTAGGAGTTTAGGAGTTTAGGGTTTAGGGTTTGGGTTAGGAGTTTAGAGTTTGGGATTAAGTTTTTAGGGTTTAGGGATTTAGGTTTAAGGGTTTAGGTTGGAGGTTTAGGGTTTAGGGTTTAGGGTTTAGGTTTAGGGTTTAGGGTTTGGGGTTAGGGTTAGGATTTAAGTTTAGGGTTTAGGGTTAAGGTTTAGGGTTAGATGGAGACTAGGAGCTAGGGTTTAGGGTTAGGGATTTAGGGTTTAGGAGTTAGGGTTTAAAGTTTCTAGGGTTTGAGTTTGAGTTTAGAGTTGGGTTTAGAGTTTTAAGGTTTAGGAGTTTAGGGTTTAGAGTTCAGGTTTAGTTTGGGTTTTTGGGTTTAGGGTTTAGGGTTTAGGGTTTAGGGTTTAGGGTTTAGGGTTTAGGAGATTAAAGTTCAGTTTGGTTTGTGGGCTGGGTTTGAGTTAGGGATTTAAGTTTAGGGTTTGAGGGTTTAAAATTGAGGTTTAGGGTTTAGGTTTACAGTTGAGTTTAGAGTTTAAGTTTTAGAGTTTAGGGTTTAGGGTTTAGGGTTTGGATTTAGAGAGGTTTAAGTTTAGTGGGTTTTGGACTGGGATTGCAGGGTTTGGGTGGGACCCAGGTTTAAAGTTCTAGTTTAGGGATTTAGGAGTTTAGGAGTTTAGGGAGTTTAGGGTTTTAGGAGTTTAGGAGTTTAGGGTTTAGGGTTTAGGGTTTACATTTAGGAGTTTAGGATTCAAGGTTGAGGTTTAAGTTTAGGAGTTTGGGGTTAGGGTTTAGGGTTTAGGGTTTAGAGGTTTAGGGTTTAGGAGTTTAGGGTTTAGGGGTTTAGGGTTTAGGGTTTAGGGTTTGGGGTTTAGGGTTTAGGGTTAGGGTTTAGGGTTTAGGGTTTAAGGCACTAGGGTTTAGGGTTTAGGGTTTTAGGGTTTAGGGTTTAGGGTTTTTAGGGTTTAGGGTTTAGGGTTTCAGTTAGGAGTTTAGGAGTTTAGGGTTAGAGGTTTAAGTTTCAGGTTTAGGAGTTTAGGGATTTAGGGTTTAGGGTTTAGGTTAGGGTTTAGGGTTTAAGGGTTAGGTTTAGGGTTTGAGTTTAGGAGTTTAGGGTTTAGAGGTTTAAGGGTTTGAGTTTAGGGTTTAGGTTGGGTTGGATTGGGGTTCAGTTTAAGGGTTCTAGTTTAGGAGTTTAGGGTTTAGGAGTTTAGGGTTTAGAGTTTAGGGTTTAGGAGTTTAGGGTTTAGAGTTTAGGTTTAGGTTTAGGAGTTTAGGGTTCGGGTTAGGAGTTTGGGGTTTAGGGTTTGAGGTTTAGGAGTTTAGGGTTACAAGGTTTTGAGTTTAGGGATTTAGGGTTTAGGAGTTTAAGGTTTGGGTTAGGGTTTAGGGTTTAAGTTTAGGGTTAGGGTTTTGGGTTTAGGGGTTTTAGGGTTCAGGAGGTTTAGGGTTTGGGGTTTGAGGTTTTAGGGTTTAGGAGTTTAGGGTTTAGGAGTTTAGGGTTTAGGGTTTGGGGTTAGGGGGTTTGGGAGTTTAGGGTTTAGAGTTTAGGGTTTAGGGTTAGGGTTTAGGGTTTGGGGTTTAGGGTTTGGGGATTTAGGGTTTAGGGTTTAGGAGTTTGGGGTTTTAGGTTTGGGGTTTGGGTTTAGGGTTTCGGGGTTTAGGGTTTAGGGATTTAGGAGTTTAGGAGTTTAGGGTTTGGGGTTAGGGGTTTATGGGGTTTAGGGTTTAGGAGTTTAGGGGTTTAAGGTTTAGGGTTTAGGAGTTTGAGTTTTTAAAGGTTTAAGTTTAAGTTTAAGTTTAAGTTTCTAGGGTTTAGGGATTTGAGTTTAGGGTTCAGGTTAGGGATTTAGGGTTTGAGTTTAGGGTTTGGGGTTGGGGTTTAGGAGTTTAGGAGTTTAGGGTTTAGGGTTTGGCGGAGTTTAGGGTTTGGGGTTTACAGGAGTTTAGGTTTAGGAGTTTAGGAGTTTAAGGTTTAGGGTTAGGAGTTTCTAGAGTTTAAGGTTTAAGTTTAAAGGTTAGGGTTTAGGAGTTTAGGGTTTAGGGTTTGAGTTTAGGGATGGAGTTTAGGGTTTAGGAGTTTAGGGATTTGAGGTTTGAGGTTTAGGGATTTAGGGTTTGGAGTTTAGGAGTTTAGGTTTAGGAGTTTAGGAGTTTAGGGTTTAGGGATTTAAAGTTTAGGGTTTGGAGTTAGGTTTAGGGTTTGCAGGTTTAGTTAGGGTTGGGGTTTGGGGTTTAGGAGTTTGAGGTTTGGGGTTTAGGGATTAGGAGTTTAGGAGTTTAGGGATTTCAGGGTTTAGGGTTGGGGTTTAGGGTTTAGGGTTTGGGGTTTACCAGTTTAGGGTTTAGGGTTTAGGAGTTTAGGTTAGGAGTTTAGGGTTTAGGAGTTTAGGGTTTAGGGTTTTAGGGTTTAGGGATAGGGTTTAGGGGTTTTAGGGTTGGGGTTTAGGGTTTAGGGTTTAGGGTTTAGGAGTTTAAGTTTAGGTTTAGGGTTTGAGTTTAGGGTTTAGGAGTTTAGGGTTTAGGGTTTAGGGTTTAGGGTTTAGGGTTTCCAGGTTTAAGTTAGGGTTTAAGTTCAGGAGTTTAAGTTTAAGTTGAGTTTAGGAGGGTTTAGGGTTTAGGGTTTTAGGGTTTGGGGTTTTAGGGTTTAGGGTTTGGGTTTGGGGTTTAGGAGTTTGGAGTTTGGGGTTTAGAGGTTGGAGTTTAGGGTTTGGGGTTTAGGGTTTAGGTTTGAGTTTAGGTTTAGGGTTTAGGGTTTAGGGTTTAGGGTTCAGGGTTGGGTTTAGGGTTTGGAGACTTTGGGGATTTTTTTAGGGTTTGGGGTTTTAGGAGTTTAGGGTTGAGGTTGGGTTTTAGGAGTTTGAGTTTAGATTAGGGTTTGGGGTTTAGGTTTAAGTTTAGGGTTTGGGGATTCGAGTTTAGGTTTAGGAGTTTAGGAGTTTGAGGTTTAGGGTTAGGGATTCTAGGTTAGGTTTTGGGGTTTAGGAGTTTAGGGTTTAGGGTTTAGGGTTTAGGGTTTAGGGTTTAGGGTTTAGGTTTAGGAGTTCAGGAGTTTAGGGTTTAGGGTTTCAGGAGTTTGAGGTTTAAGGGTTTGAGTTTAGGGTTTGAGTTTAGGGTTTAGGAGTTTGAGGTTTAGGGTTTGGGGTTTGGAAATTCCAGTTTAGGAGTTTGGGGTTTGGGGTTGGGAGTTTGGGGTTTGGGGTTTTAGGTTTGGGGTTTAGGGTTTGGGGTTTAGGGATTTGAGGTTTAGGGTTTGAGGTTTAGGGTTTGAGTTCAGTTTCAGGTTTAAGGTTACAGGTTTGAGTTTAAGGTTTAGGTTTGGGGTTTTAGGTTTAGGGTTGGGTTTTAGGAGTTTGGTTTTTAGGGTTTAGGTTTGGGGTTGGGTTTAGTTTGGGGTTTAGTTGGGTTTAGGGTTTAGGTTTAGGAGTTTAGGGTTTGGGGTTTAGGTTGGGGTTTTAGGGTTTAACACATTTCAGGGTTTGGGTTTAGGGTTTTAGGGTTTAGGGTTTAGGGTTCAGTTTAGGGTTTAAGGTTTGGGTTTAGGAGTTTGGGGTTTAGGGTTTAGGAGTTAGGGTTTAGGGTTTGGGGTTTAGGAGTTTTAGGAGTTTGGGGTTTTAGGGTTTGGGTTTGGGGTTTAGGGGTTTAGGGTTTAGGGTTTAGGGTTTGAGGTTTAGGGTTTAGGTTTAGGGTTTAGGGTTTAGGGTTTAGGGTTTAGGTTTTAGGGTTTAGAGGTTTAGGGTTTGAGGTTTAGGGTTTTTAGGGTTTGGGGTTTGGTTTAAGGGTTTAGGGTTTCAGGTTTTACGGGTTTAAGTTTAGGGTTTAGGGTTTTGCAGGTTTAGGGTTTTAGGGTTTAGGGTTTAGGGTTTAAGTTTAGGGTTTGAGTTTAGGGTTAGGTTTAAGGAGTTTGGAGTTTAGGGTTTAGGGTTTAGGAGTTTAGGGTTTAGGGGTTTAGGAGTTTAGGGTTCAGGGTTTAGGAGTTTAGGGTTTAGGGTTTGGGGTTTAGGTTTAGGGTTTAGGGTTTAGGTTTAGGGTTTAAGGACTTTATGAGGTTTAGGGTTGAGTTTTAGGGTTTAGGGTTAGGGTTTAGGGTTTAGGGTTTAGAGGTTTACAGGGTTTGGGTTGTTTAGGGTTTAGGGTTTGGGGTTTAGGGTTGGGTTTAGGGTTTAGGGTTGGAGTTTAGAGTTTAGGGGTTTAAGCAATACATTTATGAGGTTTAGGGTTGAGTTTTAGGGTT